>CM077827.1:29925682-30525682 GCA_039720395.1 Liquidambar formosana | reverse complement strand
ACACATCAATTTGAATAGGACAGATAATGTCCTTAACAAACACTGCCTAAACTTAGATTCAGGCATCCGAAGGCATAGATCACTGTAGGTTAATCTGGAATAAGATTGAAATAAGTCAAGCACATCAAGACTATAACTGCTATTGTGTACTTAAAGGGGCTGTTAAAAGATTCCCCCCCCCCCCCCCCCCCCCCCCCCCCCCCCCAAAAAAAAAAAAAAGGATAAATAGAAATGTACCTACTATTTTGCACGTGTAATTCCTGATCCTGCCAAAATCAATGTGTTTTCTCAATAACGATGTCTTTTCATACTAAATGAAATAGAGAAACTTAATAACAATAGTAATAATAATGACAATTTTTTATCAAGAAAAGAAAATGAGAAGTTATGAAAAGATAATATACAATCAAAAAATTATGAAAAGTAATGGATGTCTTAGATACACCATGAAGTGCTGTACACACACAGAGAAAGAGAGATAAATACACACACACACACACACAGAGAACAGATGTGAAGTATAAACTTACAGTTTTCTCCTTTTTCATTTTCTGATATATTCTTTGCTAAAGTCATGGAGCAAGCATGTCTTTCTTCTTCTTCTTCTTTTTTCATAAATATCTAACTAGAAAAGCCTAAGTTATAAAGTTTTCCATATATGTTAGTTAACATGCATATGTATATTGAAAAGGGGGCGACAACTCTACTGTCTTGGCTCCCCCAATAAGTACATGTGTCATAAAGAATAGGTTGCATTCATATATGTAGGAGTACCAAAACTTGACCTGCAACAGGGTGTCAAAAGCTAGTTATAATTATCACTATATTTTGTATATTAAATCTAATTAATTTTTTCATATACCAATAGTCAAAATAATGATTCTACACATCAAAATATCCTCAAGATGTTAATCAATGATACTTATGTAGTATCTAGTCTTCTTCTTTCTTACCCAAGTCAATGGACTTCTCCATTACTAGAACACTTCATACATGAGATTTAACTGCGAGAAAGATGTGGGATCTGTGCAAGTGTGACCTCAAAAGGAGAGGACACGAGCAGTTTAAAACAAAAGTAAAACTGTCTCACAGTTTAGTCATTTGATACTTTGTCCTTAATTGCTTTGCAGTTACAAAGTAAGGGAGGCTATATTTTGGTTTTTAAAATATGAGACCAGTTGAGGGGATCAAAATGGGCCTTCCCTTTCCATACTAGTATAGATGTCAGCATACCTCTTGCACAATACTCTTCAACACAGAGTGGGTTTCTGAGAGAACTTCCTGCATAAAGAAGCTTTGTATCTTTTCAGCAAGACCAGATATATCCCCAATTAATGCATAAGCGTCAACTGCCTGTAAAGCATTGAACATTCTATGATCTTAATCTTAAAATTGCATAAAAACTTAAGATAAATATTAAGAAAACCTTCAACTTCAATTTTTCCTAGACCATAATAAAAAGGCTGATGTTGATTGCATTATATAAATACGTATTTGTTCAATCAAATAATTGTTCACAGCAATGAATGATGCCAGACTTTTTTATAATTGATGGGATGGATAACACGGTTAATGATTTGGTGTTTTATTAGCCCACCCACAAAGAATAATACTAGTGCACAGATGAAGAACATGATTCTAATAGATAGAAAACAAACTCAAATCCTTCTTAACTTTTTTTTTTTTTTTAACACACCAAATAAATCATAAGTAAAAAATAAATCCTACAAAACAAACTGTTGAATATCCTTATAACCAATTTATATAGTTCAAAATTAAGGTGCAGAAATAGGAATCTTGAAAGCCAAAATGCTTAAAAACAAGCACTGGAGCTCGCTTCATCAAATGTCTCTCTTAAATCTCGAACTCATACTGTGACTTGCAGCAACACTGCAACGACAGCTAATTAGCTAAAACCATAACAAGTCCACACTTTTTTTTATTTAAATGCTTCAAAAGAACGTTCGATGGCCTTGGTAGCTGTCTTGTCCAGTTTTCATGCAATAGATAGAAATCTCCCATCACTGAGTCTATAATTAATGATTCTAAGGGCAATCAAGGCAGAACTTCAAGCTCTATTGCTTAGTTTAAGGTTCACTAGGAGATATGATTCCCATGATACAATTACGGATGGAAGTTGGAGATATTGCTACGCCAATAGAGAGATTTAGGATACTACCAGACATTCTGGAGGCCTCTTTCCCTTAGACTCATATAGTGGCTAACATAAAGATGGGCATTTTTGCAAAAAGTCGATCTTCCACTTTAGAAATGTTCCGGGATCACTTCAATCCTCCCAGAAGAATTTTTTTTGGGCTTTGGTGTGATAATTGTACCATCTGCTTTCTACTGATATCTTTCGCCCTTCTACATGATATACTTGTTGTTTATCAGTATAATAATAATTAATGATTCTAAGGGGCATAGCCCACTAATTCAAGTATTTAAAATTTTCTTATATTACAAAATTGAAGAAATAGACTATCGTGAGCATCTGAACTTTTAACACCCATGACTGATCTAAAAGACTCAGTTGCTTTAGTCTGACACAATTATTTCAGTGCTATAGAAAGAACTAGATATGGTATTCCTGAAACTGCCATTCAAAAAAACATACTCCATAAAACCAATTAACAATGAGTTAGGAGATTAATATTATCATGCTGCTTCAAAAAAGTGTTAACCTACAACAGCAACAGATCCTGAAACTATACAAACTACAGAAAACTAAGAGAGGTAGATAGATCCTGCCTGATACCCACCGAAATGAACTAATCACATAAAACTAAGTCAGGTTGGCCTCTTACCCAAGTTAGAGACATAAACGGTCCGAGAGGGTATCATACCCTGGTCCAATTGGGGCCCAGGTCACCAGTCATTACTGAATCCAATCTAGATCTGACAAAACTGACCTATTATAGAAACTTCCCGCAATAAAAATTTTTCCAATTTTCTACAGGAAACGAAGATTTATCGAAAAAGAGGAGAAACAAGTAAAAAGAGGACAAGAAGCCTCAATCAATCAATAAATAAATATATAGATGAGTAAATAATAAAAAGTAATGACAAGAACTAGCAAAATGTGTTCTCCTGACTGTAAAGAAGCTTGCAGATTCGTTCCAATATGGACTAATAGCCATAATGAAAAGATGGCATGTCTTGAATATTTCTTAGCAATCCAATATTTTGAACCAGTCTTCCCACCTTACCCTAGCCCCCTATTCTAAGTTGGCCTTGATTTATAAGTTATTCCCTCACTTACAGTGTACGTCCTGCCTATGACCCCTATGGTACACTTGGCCATGATTCTAGTCCAGTAATTATTTAGGGATTAGATCTAGTCCAAAATTCAGTGTCAGTTAATGTTCCAGAAATTCCAGATCCTTTAATATTTCAAACTACCTAATTTCCAACAAATAATTTTATCTGAGTTGAACTATACGATCAAAAACTTCTTTGTCCAATTGTCTTAACTTACATTTACAAATTGTTTATCAATTATTCACAGGAAACCTCGAGCTGAGCTCCGGGTTGCTAGGCTTGCCTCGTAAAGGAAATAAGCCAAAATCTAGGCTCAAGCTTAGCTTGTTTTTTGGGTGGGGGGAACCTTGAACAGGTCAATAAGACCATACCAGGCCAAGCTGCAGCTGTTTGTTTGCACCACAACCATGGCATAATGAATCAAAGGTGGACCCCCGTATCAGGCCACAATTAATTTGTGAATTAACATTATAACCTATTCAACAAACCATGCAAAAATCTTTTAAAAATACAATAACTATTTTACTAGAAAACTAGGAGATGGTCATAAGCCAGCAAAAATTTACAAGGAACCCTAATTTTACATCAAGCACAAGCAAAAATTACAGATTAAATAGTATGACAAAAATTCCAACCAGTAAACAGCTAATAAACACAAAGGAGAAAAGAAGCATCATATTTGCCTAAAAGCTCCCAGAACAACTTATATAGTTATATGACTTATATCTATTACATTATTGATCAAAATTTGGGTAAAAAAACACATGAAACATTGAAAACAGAATTACCTTAAATAAACAAAATTAGAAGTTTTATTCAATTCAATTTCAATCCATGGTTTTGATGCAACAGAGTTGTGTAATACACAAATCTATGGGATCAGAGCTCAGAAGACTGATTTACGTTGAGTGGAGGGGGAAAGCAAATAAAGAATGGATGTAACTTCTTGCCAACACAGGGTATGGCTGTGGTCTATATAAAGCAATGAGTTAGTACTGTAGAAGCTGACATGCTAGTATGCAACTAATACTCCAACTGAGACATGTCATATAAGCCAATTCCAAAATACAATGGCAAACAGAAATATATTGACTTTTTGATAGCAGACATTATCATTGGCTTAAGATGAAATTGAGTGCATGTATAAAGGATCAGAAGTAGAAGTTAACAATGTTTGCTTTGCACCCCCTGAAAAAAAATACTGATCATTTAACAGCGAAAGGCTAATACTTACAGTGATATAACTCTCCTCCTTGAATTCTTGGCACACTCCTAACAAAAGTGAATCTAGCTTCTGAAGGGTTTTTCCCAGCCAAACCTGCAATAATATTAAGAAAAAGGCACAGATCGTAACTGACTGACTATTATCCACATGGACAATAAGAGGACAAAGAAAAAGCAAATAAAATATCTGGTCCCATGATGAGAAAATCTAGCATCACATCTATACTATCAAATAGAAGGAAGAGGATTCTTAGTGTACTCAAAATTTTATTAAAAAATACTCCAATCATTACACTATAACTTAGTTTTTAAGAAGGGTACAATAGTAATAGAATATTTATTTGAACTCAAATAAACTACCTACTACCCACAATTCTCTCCTGCATTCCAATGGGATGTCTAGGGTACTGTGCACGCACACATAATGTGTCATGTGTGTGCCACCACCTCTAATATTTAACATCAGAAGTGAACTCTAATTATTGCATAATTTAAGTCTATTAAACGTGAAGACAAATAGGGAAAAAAGGTATTAGATATGATTTTAATTATTAAATTAAAAAAAAAAATCTCTTAATAATTACTCAGTTTTCACCTCAATGCCACGGCTCATCTCTTGTATCACTGAAAGCTCTGAAAAACTATCTAACAGCTGCAAATACTCAGATAGGACTTGGAATGCCTGTACAATGATGATCATTTAGCAAATATCTCTAGCAGCACTATGAGCTGCAAGTCATATACGATAAACTACAAGACTAGAAATAGATACATAAACCCACCTTAAAGTAGTTTCCCTCCTCAACATGGGATTCTAGTGCCACTTGCATGTCCATTGCATGACGAAGCTCACTTAAAATAGGAAGCATGTCCTGCGAGTTGTAATATTTGTAAGATACAACTTTTTATCAGATTCTCTTTATAAATACCTTAAACAAAGTGCTAGCAAGATAACCTCTAAATATACAAAATAATCATGCAAACATAATTCACATTTTGAAGAGTGGGGACAACTATAGAGTTGTCGGCCCGTTTTGTTCGTGAGCCCATCTTTGTTATCCACATGATTGGCCCGTTTCTGTCTTTTAGGCTTGCACATGAGAGGGATGGTTGGAGAAGTACTATATCCCATATCGCCGAAATAAAATATTGGATTTGACATGACTTCATATACCTATTTGGGCCCTCCACCTAATAGCCTAGGCTTTTTGGTTGGAAACTTAACAACAATAATTCTGATAATAATGCTTTTCAATAACTAAAATTGCCAACAATCCTTCCCAAATTCAAATATTGTGCATTAGAAAAATGTAATATAGCTTGAATGCTTATACTAAAGATATATTTGCTGTAGAGTAACAATCATAAACACCCAAAAGAAGTTGACTCTTTCCTATAAACTTATTCCAACAACTCTATTGTAAAAGAGCTGACGTCCTTTCCAGTCAAGCATACTTTTTCTCACACAAGGATAAAATGAAATTAACTGTTTGTAAGGAAATAGAGGCTTAAGTTCACCAATTTCAAAGTTGAGAACACTAGAAAGTTGCTCCAAAGGAGAAGAAGAAACAACTCTTCTAACAATAGTTTGCATGATATGCAAGAAGGGTGGGTGGAGAAACTTAAATATTTTCATATCAAATTGGGAAGTTCAAAAAAGATTATATCATTGAAATTTCAACCGAAGAATGATTTCATAGCTTTTATGGAAAACAAGTGCACAAAAACATCTTTATAACGATATATTGATACTCAAAAAATTCTAAACATGCAGTAATTTTTCTCAAATGCCTGCCAGACATGGTTCAAAGTCTCAGCCTCGGTCATTGTCGCGTTTCGGTCTCGGTCACTGTCGCGTTTCGGTCTCACCCATCTCGTCGTGTTTCGAGCGAGACGTGACTTTACACATGAAAGAATGTTTTAAAAAATTCAAAAAAATCATAGAAAAATCAGAAAAAATAAGACAATCACAATGGAACCATCAAATAACCAAAAAAAAATAACTTAAGACAACTAATATGGTCAAAAACATCAAATCAGGCACTAACGTGTTACTGTAACTTGAAAATACACTTTTATAAAAAGACCTCGTAATTGGATTTAAGATTCCAGGCCATTACTATTTAAATGTAAATAAATAAAATTGAAAATTTATGAGTTATACACATTATTTCTTTTTAAAATTTTTATTATGATATTTAATATGTATTTTTTTTCTTTTTTAAATTAAAAAGGGATGGTTCTTAGATATTACCATGTTGAAATAAAATTATAAATGGTTTATGATAATTTATAGACGTAGATTATAAATAACATATTGTAACTTTTTAAAAGGGAATAATTGTTTATTAAAAAAAAATGATTTTTTTTTTTTTAAATATCAAATTTATTGGATAGTTTTTATAAATGAAACAGACTAATATAACATATTATAATTTTTTAAAAAGGAGTAATTGTTAATTAAGAGTTTGGCCAAAAAAAAAAATTTTGTTAATTAAGAAAAATAAGATTTTTTTTTTTTAAATACCAAATTTATTGAGTAGTTTTTATAAATGAAACAAATTAATATTTAAGAAGGTTTCTTTTCTAAAGATAATAAAACAAGAGGGGCTAAAGTGTAATATATACAAATATATGTATATTTCAAAAAGTAAAACACTAAAGTATGACTACACCATACGGCCTTAACTTTATCTTCAACAAAAGGGTTACCACTTACCCCTTCACCGAAACCCAGCATCACAGTCGACACAACAACAGAACAATGGAGAATCAAAAATTTCTTCAAGCAAAAGAGAGGGGGGGAGGGAGAGAGAGAGGAAGAAGAAGAAGAAGAAGCTTCAAAAACTCACTTAGACTATGGGGTCACAAACCCAATCTACAACCGACGAGGCCATTAACCCAATCGAAACTTGATCCATTCATTGATTTCTTCAAGCAAGTGTTGTGATGTTTTCTGCAAGTTGGTATGAAAAAGAGGGAGAGAGGTGAAGCTAGCGATTTTCTTGAAGTAAGTCATAATCAAAGGTTGAATCTTTTACATCTTCTCCTATGCGAATGGCGTTGTCTGAGTCAAAGAAGTAAATCTCGCTCAGGATTGATGAGAACCCGTCCGAGATGAATCGAACCAACGAGATCCCATCCATAACGTATCGTATCGGGTGAGATCTCACCCATCTCATTCGAGAGGTAGAGTCCCTTGCATATTCTTGTACCGTTGGGTAATTCCGTCTCAGCCATGGGCGAAACACGAGATAAACTGACGAGATCTCATCCGTGACGGACGAGACTTTGAACCCTACTGCTGCCAGACGATTTTTAGATTGATAAAAGGAGATATATAAGGCAAAATATGAATCTCAATCAATTTGACATCCATCCCCATCCTTCTTCTTAAGTAGATTTGCTCTTATAAAGCTCCTCAAAAGATCAAAGCCTTAGCCACTATTGCTTTAAAGAGTGTGAACCTTCAGAAGAGTAGCAATAAAATTTTATCCCCCACTATTTACATTATGTGCAAAGCACAAAGAAAACAATAGAAGAGCTGATCACTTGTTTCCTCATTATTCCTTGCCATCTTCGTTTTGGTGCTTTATCTTCTATTTGGAAAATATTAGTTGGGTTATTTAAAGAATATCATCTCTCTCCTTTTTTTTTTCTTTGATCAGCAACAAAAGAATATCATCTCTGTTTTTCCTTCAACCTTTTCAGGTTTTAGAGGAGTTAAAAGGGGGGGGGGGGGGGGGGGGGGAGGGGAGTGGATTTTTGCTTTTCTAGCTATCATCTCAAATTTCGTACATTCATTGCTTAATCGCTTATATGTTTTTCTTGAGCCTCCCTTCTTCATTTGTGGAATTATCCATCTATGGGTTGCATGAAAGTAAAAATTAGTCATATTCAGGGATCACAATTCACAACAGCATTATGCCATTATCTGAACAAACCAGTAGGGTAACTACTCCAAAGATACTTACCCCAAAAAAAAAAAAAAAAAAACTACTCCAAAGATGAACTTCTTGCCCTCCTTTTGGAGCTTAATTAATGCAAAGTAAGGAATTCATCTTATAATTGAAGGGGAGTACGCTAATTTGATTGCTTAAGCTAAAAGATGGCCTGAGGATCCCCAAAGGTTTATGCATATTTGCAAAGACACAAATGGCTAAACAATCTATTAACGCATCTCAGTTCAATCCATGGACAGAGAATTCTTGAGTAGACTATCTTACTAAGAGGGAAACTGCACTACAGATTTTCTTGAATAATACTAACTAGTTACCAACTTCGCTCTTTTTAACGGTTTGTGTTATTGCTCTTTCCCTTGCATTTCTACTACTATTTTCCTCCTCTTAGAAGATCACATACCCCTTGTATTTTCTTATCTCATTCAAATTAATTTTTGTTCATTTATGCACCCAAGTATGATTAGACGAGGGTGGCTCAATTTATAAATGCGTTCCTTGAGAATAAATAGACCTCTGCTCATAGTAAAGCATAATAATACTAGCAAGTTAACAACAACAACAATAAAAATAATAATAATCACAAATTTATTAATACCAGTAATAATCTATACTACCAGTAATAATCTATACTATTGAATTAAAGGACCATATAATTTGATGTTACCTTTGAGCTAAAGCCAAATCACAAATTTGTTTCACATAAAAAGCCTTATGTGTGTGTGTGTGTTTTTCTTCTTCTTTTTTTTTTCTCTTTTGGTGATAAGAAACTGATTGTATTAATAAGGAAATAAGAAGACAATGTGAATGAGGAATCCAACAAAGCCCAGACATAGAAAAATTAGCCCTAAGCCAATCAAGGAACCCCCAAAAAGACAAACCTATACCCTTGAGTAAATAAAAAAAAGTGCTCTTTACACATACTAGCAAACCTCCCTCAAAACCCAAAAGAAGACTACCCTATACATCCCCACTAGGATGAAGCTAAAACCACAAAACTAGGGCTGGCAATCTGGGCAGGTTGGGTGGGTTTGGGTTGAGTCATAAATGGGTTGGGTCGGGTTTGGGTTGGGTCATTAATGGGTTATGTAATTTGTACCATTAATAGGTTGGGCATAACCCAACCCAATTATTGTGCATACTCAAAACCAACCCGCGAATCACTAAAATAAACCCAAAGCCAACATGGATCATATTCGACCCAATTTATGACCCGACGCAAATTTAAACCCAGTCCAAATTATGACCCGACCCATTATGGGTTTCTCTCTCTCTCTCTCTCTCTCTCTCTCTCTCTCACAAAATGCTATAAGTGGAGAATCTCTACCCAATTACTATGCATAGCCAAAACCAACACAAACCACTACAATAATACCAAAGCCAACCTAGATCAATACCCGATCCAATTCATGGCCCAACCCAGATCTAAACCCGAATCCAATTCTGACCCGACCCATTCCCCCCCCCCCCTTTTTTTTTTTAAAATCAGCAAAAAATAATTTTATTAAAGATAGGAAGCAATACACCCCATAACCAGGGACCAAAATGTCACGATATATCGCAATATATCGTCATAGCGGAGGTGGACGATACGATAATTGGGTGCGATATTGAAGGATTTTGAAAAAAACAAAATGTCGAACGATATCGTCGATATATCGCGATATATCAACGTTATCTTGATTTCTTTAAATTTCGTCAAATTTTTTTGATTTACCGTGGAGATTTTGTGGATATATCGACGATATCGACCCAGGAACAATATTGTTGCTGGAAAGAAGAAGAGAAGAAGAAGAAAAGAAGAAGAGAAGAAGAAGTCGTTGCTGGAAAGGGAGAAGGAAAGAAGAAGAAACTATCACCCGAGAAGGAGAAGAAGAAAAGAAGAAGAAGTCGTTGTCAAAGAAGAAGGAGAAGACGAAGACATTTAACATACCTTGGAACAAAATTGTTGCTACCATCGTCACTGGTGTCGTTGCCGACTTGCTGTCGTTTGCGCTAAATCTCCATCGAAGCTTCATTTAGCTTCTGTATTGACTGTTAAACCTTTTGCCTCTTCTCATTTGTCCAGCCTCACGTAGTTTTCCTCTTTTTTTTCCTTTTTGTCGGTGGAGGGATCAGGGAAGTGCTTTCCCTTTTGTGTGTGTCAATAAAGTCCTTTTTTAAATTAAAAAAAATGGTCTGACCACCTCATAAAGTCATTACACATGGCTTTTATTCTTTCTTTCTTTTTCTTTTTCTTTTTTTTAATAAATTAAAAAATATATATATTTTAAAGTTAAGCAAATACAATTTTTATATATATATATATTATTTACATTTTTATGTTTAACTTTGTGACCTTTTTTTATGTTTATTTTAGTCTAGTTATATATACGTACATACACGAGTCTGGTCCTATAAGAAAATATTGATGTAAGTTAAGTCAACACTATACATTGGGTGTTGTACCACATACATATGAATTATATAGTATTTTAATATTATGTGACATTTAAATATTGTTGAATTTTCATAAATTCCTATTATTTATTTTCTCACTGTGTCACTTTTTATACCTTACACAACACATACTTGTATTATACACATTTAAATTGTAATATTTTTATCATAAATTGTGTATTAGAGTCTAAATCATTGTTTCCTAGAGTTTCAATAAAAATATTTATGTTTAACTCATAATATCCACCATATCTTTAAAACGATATCGATATTGTCGATATATCCGATATATTCATATTTTTGGACCCTCGATATATCCATCGATATCAATATTAAAGTCCTTGCCCATAACACCCAAAATCAGAGCAAACTAAAACAATACACCCATGGAACTCCTAAAATCAGCAACACCAGCTAAACAAAAGAATAAAATGAAGAGGCCAAAACTCCCAAAAGAAGCAAAGGAAAAATAACTCATCTGGAGAGAAGACCAACAAAATTAAACTTTGAAAAGAAGGCACTAGCTCCAGCCACTCCTATGAACAAGCCACACACCAACAGCCACTCCTTTCCTTTTCTTCCTCTATCCTTTATTTTATTTTATTTTATTTTATTTTATTTTTAGGTGGAAGACCCAAACCAATTTTTTGCTGTGGCAGATGGTAACTGCGTGGGAGGGCATGGAAAAAAATTGAAGAGAGGAGAACCCACAGCAGCCATGGCTAACGGTAGCATCAGCTTCATATTTGGACGACGATAGAGAGATTTGGATGACGATAGAGGTTGGGGTTCTCAAATCTGTCCCCTCTCTCGCCAGTGAACATCATCACTCCCGCCGATGTTCTTCAGTTCATCGGTGGTCTTCAACCTCTCAGATCTCAAATCTGCTCGGATCTCTCCATCTGGAGTTGCAAACGGCGACCAAAAATATAAATCCCTTGAAACCCTTGAAACTCCATTACAGCTTTCCATCTAGGTTCGACGTCAACAACGACGATAGTCACGATTGGTTTGAACGCCAGTGCTCGTTGCTACCTAACATCCCCTCCTCTCTCTCACTCTCTTTCCCTCTCCCTACCCTTTAGTTTAAGTTACCCAATAAAACCCAACAGATCCAGCGGTTAACCCATAACCAACCCATTTATAATTGGGTCAGTTATAGGTAACCCATTATCAACCCAATTAAAATTTTACTTCACCCAAACCCATTTATTGCAGGTGGGTTTGGGTGGGTTCATGGGTTTGGGTTGAGATTGCCAGCCCTACACAAAACCTACATTACGGAGGATAAAAATGACTTGACGCTGATCTCCTCTAAGGATACTTTGAGTAACAAACCTCTTTCCACTTTTCAAAAATAAAAAACAAAGGAATACCATTAAAAGGCTTATCCACCGAAGCCCATAAACTATTTTGTTAGTTTCCTAAATACCGATAGTTCTCTCTCTCCTAAAAAAACAAAACCAACTGCAATTTATACATCATGTTTTGGCAATTTTCACAACCATTGTCATGTGTCTACAGAGAGTTTGAAACTTTTACCATAGATAAAACTTACCTAGCCCCCCTGAACTTCTCTGAGAGGTTGCTCAAGTAGCAATGATGTTATCTACTAACTTTCAAAACATCATATATGTTGATCATAGCATTTCATTGTTCCACCATAGTTTAAAAGACAATGTATGAAGGGGAATGGTGCCCACATTATTCATATTTTTTTGCTAATAGTTTGGAATTTCTAAACCTAATCAGTGTGGGTAGTCCTTACAATTCATTCACATTTCTTTTCTATATAATAGAACTCTGTGGGTTTTATTTTCTCTATTTAATTATTTATCTCATTTTTTATTTCACACGAAGTGAAACTGTAGTATTTTTTTCTTCTTAATGGTCCTCTAACTTTTCTCATAGATCTTGCAAGTGTTGTTGTAATTAAAGTCATTTTTAGAAAATTAATAAAAGAACTTTGTGATATCTAAATAAATCCATAGTATGTGTCGTTTCTCATTGGTTGCACATGCATCGGGTGTGCCCCACCTGCTAGTAATAACAATGAATAGTGACTATGAACATATCACAATTTCTCCTTCAAAAAGTTAAAATTAAAACTGGGGCAAAAAAAAAAAAAAAAAAAAAAAAAAAAAAAAAAGAAATAGAAGCAAAAACCAATAGACAAACTAATGAAAAACTCACAAATTATCATTGATATTGCTAAAGTATTCAGAAAGAGAGGGAAATACCATTAGCTGTTGTTTCTTTTTGGAATTTGAAGTAACAATGAGATCCCTTGATACCTCATTCCTTGATGAGGTTAGGTGCCTTCGGCCATTCTGCAAATACCATATAAATAACTATCATGAATGCACGTTCCAGGAAGGAAAGCAGCAATAAAAAAAAAAATTTTAAAAAATGATGATGACAATGACAACAACTCATTTAAAATAATAAAAATTGTACTAATAACGATAATAATAAGGGTAAATTACATCTTTTGGGTTTCGGTATCTAAAGAGTTTTGTGGAGTTCCTTTATTTCTTATTTCTCTTGATTGGTTAGTGGTGTGTGGGATGTAGGATTTTTGCTGTTTTTTCTGTTTTCTTTTCTCTTTTTCTGTAGGACTTCTCATCCTCTTGTACATTCTCCTTTTCTCTTAATAAAAATTTTCGTTGCCTATCAAAAAAAAAAAAAAAGAAGGGTAAATTACATGAAACCCCCCTAATGTTTAGCCCTATTTTCACATAACCTCCCTAAAGAAAAAATCAATGCAATGCCTCCCTCAGTTAGGTTTTGGGGTGAAAAATCAAGTAGAAATTGGGTGAAAAAATACTACATCCCTCCCATGTGCTCAATATTCTCCCATTCCTATAGTGTTTTTCCACCCAATTTCTACTAGTTTTTCACCCAAAACCTAACCAAGAGGGGACATTGCATCGATCTTTTTTAGGAGGTTATGTGAAAAAGGGTTAAACATTAGGGGGTTTCTTGTAATTTACCCTAATAATAACACTAACACTAATATTAAGTATCTTTATCATTATAATTGAATAAATAAGGTCAAGTTTGCCACAAGTATTCTTTTTTCCACACAAGCTTCCGTAATCATTTAACTGCAATAACATGCAAATGCTTACCATGCAAATGACATTTGCAACCTTCAAGTCTTTCTCCAATTCCCTCACCAAATCCATCCCCTTCACTGGCCAAAAACAAGTATTAACATCTCATTTAAAGCAAATACACTTTAAAACTCAAGCTTCTCAATGAACTATGGCTACTAATATCTCAAAATAGAAACTAAAAACACATACCAGCATCAAGTATTAACCTAAAAATTGGAAACCTCCCCCCCCCCCCCCCTTCCCCCCCAGGGCCAAAAATTAAAATTGTTAAAGGTCATTCAGGCAATTACAGCATCACTCAAAACAATAATTTTTCCAACATTAAATAAAAGCTCTTCTAATTTTATATGATTAATGACAAAGAGCCTAAGAGTAAGTCTAAAAAATATTATCCTGTTTACATATCCTAAAGTAATTGATGCCGGGAGGCAGTTTGAAGTTATTAAATCTCTTTATCAGTTGTCCAACTCAAGGACACCTGCTTTAGATTAAGTTTGCTTCACATTAATTCCTATGAAGGAGAGATGTTGGTTAAAAGCACCAACCTTAGAAGATAATCTCTGAGATATTGGGAGATCAGTAGAAAATAAAGTACCCAACCCGCTCATTGGCTTAGTGGTATCTTTCCCCTGTTATGAGGTAGAGGTATTGGGTTCAAGTCTTCAAACCTTGGGGTGGTAGGGAAAATGCAAACTGGGCTGGAGACCAATGAGACATAAGGTCAACTTCAAGATACCCCAACTTTGTGTGTAGTAATATGGTTACATGGAAAAGCAAGAAGTAAAATGTAGCATCAGGGTCTAATACAATTATGCAAGGTCTAGTGTACAGAGAACTGGTTAATTCTACTTGTGAAAAATTATGGATCAAGTTTCTTCTTCAAAGATATGGTTAGCCTATTTTTAGTACTATGATTATGTTTTGTGATAATCGTTTTGCAATCTATATCGTGAGTAATCCATACTTCACAAGAGGATTAAACCTATTTAAGTGATTATCACTTCGTACGAGATATGGTACAGAGCAAGATATTACATATTATCACTTCATACATCAAGTCCACATTATAATTGGGAGCAGCTTTACCAAGGCATTTTCATATTTTAGAGAGAGAGAGAGAGAGAGAGTTTCATGTAACATGTAACAAGCTAGAAATGACATTTATATATATATATATATATATATATACACAATTACACACACACCAGCTTTGGGTTTTTGGGGTGTTAGAAATTGCTAGCATTACTATTAAAAGTAAAAGAAATTAATACTTGGTTTAAACTAATATTTACAAAATTAAAGAACAGAAGGTGTGTAGTCTCACATAAGAAACTTACCCATTACTTCATGATGCTCCATAACATGGTGTGACAAACGTTCTGCTATCTTATCGAGTTGAGCTAATCTAACAGTGGCCTATAAAAGAGCAGAATACAGAGGAATTGTGTTTAATGAATCAAATGAAACTTCTCAAAACCGTACAACTTGAAGACAAAGTCCATGCACCTACTAATACAACAAAGTGTCGATCAAAAAAATCTAGCAGAATATGAATTTCCCACATTCAAATGTCTTGGCAGAACTTCAATCCTTCATTTATTAAGTAACAGGCTTAGGAACGTGAAACGAATTACCCTGTAAATTACAATGATGTGGGATTTTTTTCTTCAATTAATTAATACAATCAATTAAGATCCCCTTTTTTATGTTTGATAAACAAGTAGTATTTTAATCACAAAAAAGAGAATAAAGAGAAAGGACGAGATGTCCTAGGTGGAAAACACATCCAAACCTAACAACAAAAAAATGTACAAAGCAATCCCCTAAACCAAAACAAACCAAAAAACATCAAAAAGCCTCCAATCAAAGGCTCAAAGAGAATAAAAATGGCCTACAAAAGCTTCCAATGCAGTTGCCCACTTGCCCTTTCTTTGCTAAAAGATATGCTTCACCCTTAGCCGATCTATAAATCCAAGTCAAGTCGACTCCAATTTTCCCAGCATTGTCCAAAATTTCTCTAATAGCATAACAATACCTCCAACTTCCTACATTCCCTTCCTTCAACCAAGAAATAATCATGTAGGAGTCTCCCTTTACCAAAATATCTCTTAACTCTTGTCTTTTAGTGAGTGAGCCTCAAGCCAAATGAAAGAACAAGAATCTGCGCCTTAACAGTGAAACCCTCACCTTCTAGCATAGAGAATGAAAGAATAGTATCGCTTTGATACCTAATTCCCGTTACGTATCACTTTGATACGCAACTCCCATTATCCTACAATGCCTGTAAACCTTTAATGTGTCTTCTATCGTCAGCCCTACCCATAATCCAACTCAAAATGTCCACAACTAAAGTAAAGAGAAAAGGAGACAGGGATCTCCTTGTCTAATGCCCCTACTAACTTCAACCCACCCTTTAGGCTCCAGGATAAACAAACAGCATAATTGGAATTCCAAAGACAACCATTAATCCAATACCTCATTTGAGCCCAAAGCCTTTCCCATCCATAACATGGTCAAGAAAACCAATGAGATCAATTTGACAAGGATATTTATTCATGCAAAAGTTATAGATCCTAAAAGTAAGAAATAGAAACGTGAGCGCCAATAAAACTACACCATTTTTACCTAATTAACCCTTGAAGTGTAGAAAATATACTAATAGAATGCACAACAAACAGAAAGTTAACGTGTGTTTCTATAAAGACAAAGGTAATTCATGCATGACATATAAGGAATGTTCAATATGCATTATTCAGTGCCCCACATTATGACATTGGGCTCATTGACTTCATGAATATTAGGCAACCCTAGGTCACCCACAAACCATAAAATCAGTAAGATAAAAAAACCGGGCAATTTAATTAACAGTGTTTTACAGTTTTACTAGGTGGATTTCATGGCCATACTCAATAGGGGTGTTAATGGTTCGGTTTGGTTCGGTTTTAGGGGAGATTTCAAACCAAACCATTATACTTCGGTTTTGTTCCTCCCAAACCAAAACCAAACCATACTATAAAAAAACCAAACCAAACCAAACCATTATATTTCGGTTTGGTTCGGTTCGGTTTTGGTTTTAACCTATCAAGTAACAACAAATAATTGAAAATGAAAAAAATGACATGCCAAACTCCAAATAAAAACATTTTTAATAAAAGCATTACATTAGCAACTAAAAAAAACAAACATTGTATCAAAATAGAAACATATTGACATATATCAATATGTCAATATCACACACAACATTAATACACACAACATTAATAGCTAGTTTAATCCATGCCAATTCTAAAAAGGGAAAACAATAAGAAACTTAAAATCAACAAAAACAAACCCATTACCTATTTTACCCTTATTAGAATTGGGAATTTACAAGTTTTAAGTTTATATATATATATATATATATATATTATATTTTTCGGTTTTTTCGGTTTTTCGGTTTGGTTCGGTTTTTTAAAACTGAAAACCAAAACCAAACCAATTGAGTTCGGTTTTCTAAAATTAAAACCATAACCAAACCTAATGACAAAAAAACCAAACCAAACCGCCCGGTTCGGTTTGGTTCGGTTTGGTTCTCGGTTTTAACCAAAACCATTAACACCCCTAATACTCAATACTCATAGGCCCATAAAAATGTAAAGGTGGGATTCACTCATTCACCCATGATGAAATGTAGAGTTGATGGCTCTTTTGGAAGGATTGAGGGAGGATTCTAGGTTGATGTTATCTCACTTAATTGTTGAGGGAGGTTCGTCCATTGTTATCGAGAGGGTGCGGTCTAGGAGTATGGGTGCCTACAGGTTTGCTAATTTATTAAGGGAAATTCTGAATTTAGGTTGTTCTTTGGTAGCTGTTAAGAGTGTTTGTCCAGGGATGTATACCTTTTTGAGGCTCTTAGACGAAATTCTGTTGTCCTTTTTTTGCACATCTTTCTTTTTGTTAATAAAAGTTCTTTTTTTCTTTTATCTATATATATAATTTTATATATATATCCGAACAAATTAATCCTAACCCTCAAGTTTGTGAAGAAGAAGGCTAGAAACTGGTGAGGTCAAGGAACCAATAAGCATCAACGCATTATATATGGAACCAAAGAAAACTCACATATACTGATATACTTCTTTTCAATTAAGCATCAATCGTATCTTACTTGTCACTGGATACACGATGAGCGATGAAAGTTCCTTGACTCATTATGGATACAAAATATTGGGGGGAATGGGATGTCCCATGAGTATAAAATTTATCCACTGTTGTAAGAAAATGGTATGTCACGCACTTTTTTTCTTCTTTTGGTGTCTCTGGAAATAAAGAAATTTGAGGACTTTAGAATGCATGGAAGTTTCACGCAATTTTTATTTTCTTTTGGTGTCTCTAGAAATAAAGAAATTTGAGGACTTTCGAACTTTAGTTTACCTTAAGTTCACTTTTGTTAAAATTCTTTTTTAGTGGTTTAATGGCCACATAGGTGGGGGCTGTCCCTCTTGTTCATTTTGTTGATTCCCTTAAACTTTAGGTCTGAGTTTGTTTTGCTTGGTTTTTGTATATGTCTGGTGTACATGGACTAAAGCCCTTTTAGTTTTTTAATACAATATTTTACTTCATCAAAAAAGTATGGGGTAATCATCAAAGAAGAGCTATTAAACAAAAATGAGGTCAATTATTGAAATCCCAAAATTCACGCATTTTAAACAATTTTAATGAGAACATACACATTCATTTTAAAGCTAGCAAAAAGACAATAGACTCAATTCAATTCTTATGAGAAACAACATGAACTCATTAATTTTTCCAGTGAACAACTATGAATACTACCTGTTTCTCAAAATATGCCAGCTCATTTTCTTCAGTTGGAATATGCTCTAAGACATGCCTGACTGGGTCGAATTCCTGCGTACATGGAATTACAACAGCTTTCAAGAAAAATAACTTAGGATTTCAATATGACAAGAAAATCATAAACACAGCGCAAGAGCTTGCGGTCAAAGTGAGGAAGCAAATATAAAATGAGAAAGAATCACTATAGCATGAACTAGTAGAAAAACCTTTCTAGAAACTCCATGAAAACCATGAAAATATTCCCTTCTAATAGCATATAATACAAAAGTAGACAAATGATTTCTAAGGTTTATAGAGTGGAAAGAAGAAGACGAGGAGGAGGAGGAGGAGAAGAAATATGAGAAAAAGGAAAGATCTCTTTACCCTAATGCTTCAATTTGCATACAAGGAAAGTTCACACACCTGCATGTCTTGACACTTGAACCATACTCCACCACCAGTACCTATTTCTTACTTCTCCAAGACACCAAATTTTCACCAACTATTTAAAATTTATCCATCTTGAGCAATGAAAATCATTTCTAAATCTACAAGTCTGGTAGTCTGGTGGTGAATCTCTTAGAAGGAAAGTATTGTACTACTGCCTTCTTACAATCAAAAAAAAAAAAGGTCTTGTACATCTAATGCCTCTTCTATTTGGAGAAGCATTCTAAAAAAATCTCAAATGTCCAAAGAAACGTCTAACATGGAAGCTAGGAGATGTGCACTATGCCATATTTTGAACAAATCCCTTGTTTCCCTTTCACAGCCATGGTTTGTGTGTGTGTTGGCCGTTTCTTTTTTCTTTTTTTGAGGTGGGGGTGGGGGTGGGGGGGGGGTGCCAATTATACAGCTAAATTCTACACCCATTCCAAATTTAAGCTAAAAAACAATTAAAATAAGTTAATGCAGGTCATTAGGGGTAAACTAACTCAGCCCAACTCCCAGGCACTCAATATCTCCAGAAATACTAGTTCAAATTATTTGACTTGGGAGAAACAATGACAAAAATATTCTCCACAAAAATCAACATCTTCTCTGTTAACCAATGCTAAACGAATGAGTGGAATCATCCCTAAACTAGAAACATATTTTAAAAATTCATCAAAAAAATGACTTGCCATTTGATCACACAAGCAAGTCGTCCATAAAGAATTTTAATCTATCAAGTAGAGCATCAAAATTTGACCGGCTTGTGTGATCAAACCACATAGTGTTTTGCCATGAATTTTTGTATGTGGGACCCTTGAAGAGTCCTCTATGCAATGGTAGAGGCCTTGTCTTGAAATTTGTACATTAACTCTTGAAATTGAGGGAGAGCTCATTAATTCACCAATAAGGAGCCCCCCATGGCAGCCTTACCTCAAAAGTAAGATTCCATGTATAAGCAAGCATTGCCACCCTTTCCAGTAAATGAATCAATTAATATAGATCAATGGCATATAAGATTCCTGAATTTTAAATGTACCAAAAGAAAGTACAAGACATTAGCAGGCCCACAAAGAAATTAAAGTAAGTCAATAAACAAGAAAAACCTCTTCATAGAAGTCTTCCTCTAGTTCCACAACAACTTGACCATGAGGTCTGCTTCCATATATTGAGATCAATTCTTCAGAACTTGATGGGAGACTAAACCTCTGATGAGGAGGTAGCCCTGCAAGAGCACGAGCAACAGCTGCTGCCGCTGCAGCTCGAGCTGGAACCTGCCCAAGGAAAATAAAGAGCATATGATACAAATTCTCATAGTTCTTTATATATCAAATTCCATAACAGCTGCAAAGGTGCCGATCAAAAAAATTAAAAATAAAAATTACAGCTGCACCAAATAATAATTAATATATGCCTCAAGTTGGTCAAAAGCACTTCTCAAAAAATTTCTTCCATACTGATAAAGCAAAATAACAGCCAACCTAGCCAACTCTATAATTGATATTCTCCAGATTCCAATTGAATTGGTGGGTCACCAGGACCACTGATGGTGCTCAAACGATTGTACAAAAAATTGGACCCAATACAAAAGGTAAAAGCTCTATTGGCCTTTTAGAGTAACCCCAATTTGTCCTCTACCAAGTTAACATGTTAGAACTGTTGCTACACCACAATTTAAATGCAACACTATGACTACTACTAACCATGACTATACCCACATATATCTTTACAGTGGGACCTGTAAACTATTACATCCAAATATAAGAGGTTCACAAGATTTGCATACTCAATGAAAATGTTGGATTTTTTTATTTTCCTTATCAAAAAAATATAGAAGCTTCTCCTTCTTAATGCTTGAAAAGGAAAAGAGAGTTTAGTTGAAAAGAATAGTATAGCTAGAAGGTACATGATACCTTAATGAAATAAGGTGGTGGAGTACAATAAAAAATGAATTCTATGAGACCAATGAACTTAACTAAATAATATATTTGATAGGATATGAGATCAAATGCAATGATCATTCCTCCTGTCCGAATGGGCTGTCATCCCTAAAAATCAACTGCTGTGTGTTTATGATCCTCCCAATATTTTCTTTAACAAATTCTTTAAGTTTTGTGGTGCCTCAAGGAAGAACACTCATCAGAACGAAACAAATTTGAATTACTAAATTAATCATTAAACAATGTACTGACTCTCAAGAAGTAGAAGTAGGGAAACAATATCCTTCATAGCTTGGATATAGTTGTGTTCTGGCATTAAAATTGTGACATTAAAATTATGAATTTTAATCAAATTTCATGACCTTGTTTTGGTTTAAAGCTATTTTAACATTTTCAACATTTCATATTTCAACCAATTTTGACCTTCTCCATACAAATTTTCAAGGATTTCAACAAAAATTTTGAAATTCCAGGTTTCATTACTGTCAGACCCAAACCAAAGTAAATGCCAACCAAGCAATAAAACCCTCTACTTTTAAAATTCTCACTTTTTTCCCATGACCCATTTATGACAGTTAAATAACAATGCTTAAGAAGTCTTTTCAAATAGTTCCACGTCTAATGGCTAATTGGCATAACCTTTGTAAGCACGTATTTACCAAAGAACTTAAACTTTAAATCTCATATGTCAGTGCATGATAGAAATTCATGCGAAGAAGAGGCCTAATTCACTGTCCATGTGCCCTCACCTTATCTTTCCTATTGCTCCAACTTTTTTCCTTCTCCCCTTGTTCCCTTTCCATTCGTTCCTTGGATGTATCCTACAACCTAGATAACATCAATTTTCTTATCAATCTTTGCGGACTATAAAGTTATTCCAAGAAACCATGCACCCCACTCTAATTAAAGAGGCTAGTTGTAGGATTATTATACCAAGACCTCAACAACAAGTGGCATTTGAAAAGAAATTGCCATCCATTAAACGAAAACCAGCTTGGCAACATTAAAATCTCAATCATGACCAAAAGTTAACAAGTTCAATCAATGCAATTTACAAGCCTGGAATAAAAATAAACCCCAATTTCAATTATATGACCTATGCGTTCCATATCACTCATCAAACCCAAAATGACAATAAATCGCAAAAACGAAGCCAATTTAAATCAGAATGTATCACTGACCCAGCTTAGCTTTTGATCCCCTTAGGGGCTACTCCCAAGCCCTGAAGGGGCCAATAATTGCCCGATGTGTGTGGGATTGGGGAATGCACATGCCAAAGGGATTAGTCAGGGTGTGAAGCCCCTAGACACCCTTGTCATCAGAAATAAAAAATGTATTACTGACCAAACTTAATTTTCTTTACTAACCCAATTTAATTCACTGATCAAATTCCATACTCATTTAACCTAGCAATCCATTTTATTACTGAGGAAACAGAGGGAAATAAAATAAAACAAATTTTGAGTCCAACCTTTTCTGTTATTCTTTGTTTTCCAAAAATGAAAAACCCAACTCAACTCCAAAAAATTCTAGTACTTTTAATCAAGCTAATTTCATCATCTTAGGTCCTAAATACCAATCTTTTTCATTATTTTTCCCACATTCTCTCAGCAACCAAACAAAATGCACCAACTCAATAGCAAAAAAATAAAAATAAACAATGATAATAATTAAACCAAGCCAATGTCAACCATGATTTTAGATTGGCAACAAGGCAATATTAATCATAATTCATCGCTTATCAGTAACTCAATACTATAATTTTCTGATTATGTTCTTTTCTGTTTGTTTGCTGAGAACATTCTGAAAAATATAAAATAAAATAAAGCTTCTGAGCTGCCATTATCAAATTCCCCAGAAAATGGAAAAACTCAACCCAATAAACCCAAATAATTCTCATAGTCTTAACTGATCAGAATTTTCACGTTCTCAGGAAAAATCTATGATCCCAATTTTATTTCTCTTTCCTTTCTTTTCTTTTCTCACATTTTATCGAAAACCAAACAGAATGCACCAATTGACAACGAAAATTCGAGCTGACACGTACCTCAGGACGATCGGAAGTAGAGGGAAGAAGGCCGAGGGATCGGGCGGACCGGACGGAGCTGAGGATCTTCTCACCGACCTTGGATAAATCCATTCCGTCTCCTTGGAAGAACAGGAACGGGAGAAAAAACAAAACCCTAGGGCTCTCAAAACCCTCGCTCAGATCGCCATTGAACAAGAAGGGGTTCAACACTGGGCTGGCAAATGGGAACGGGTTTGGCTGCATTTCAATTCAGTGGTCTGAGATCGACCCATGAACACGCCATGTCCAAGTCTTCTTCTGTTGCAGAGATCCGATTAGGTTAGTGCCTTATAAAGGTGGGGTGTGTGAGAAAGAGAGAGAGAGTTTGGAGATTAGGGATGATGAAGGGAAGGAAGTGTGATGTGTTGGGTTGGTTGAATTTTCGTTGGTTACTTTAATTGCATTCCTTCCTCATAGACTTCGCAGCATGCCATTGCTTTCAAGGGCAGCTACCATAGGATGCTGGCTTTACCGGGGGAGTGGACTTCGCTCTTTTTCTCAATTGTCTTGGTCGTGCTCTCAATTGTCTTGGCATGCTCCCAATGAGTGCAATTTCTTGTTTATCACTCCCAATGCATACATTTAATTTTTAATTACATTTTTATTAAATCAGATGATGTGATTTTCTTTGTGAATTTCGGTAACCTCCTTGTATGGATTTTGTAGTGCTTTTCATGTTTGATCATTTTTTGTTTGTAAATTAATTAAAAAAATAGAGTTGAATCATTAAAAACCTACCAATGATTTGACATGAGTTCTTTTCCCTGGTTTTTTTTTTGATGTGATTTTCTTTGTGAATTTCGGTAACCTCCTTGTATGGATTTTGTAGTGCTTTTCATGTTTGATCATTTTTTGTTTGTAAATTAATTAAAAAAATAGAGTTGAATCATTAAAAACCTACCAATGATTTGACATGAGTTCTTTTCCCTGGTTTTTTTTTTTTTTTTTTTTTTTTGCCAAATTTAGGAGAACAAGACGTATATTTCATTTGACGCAAGGGCCATTGGCAAGATTTAATAGAGTTATATCCTTATGGCATGTATTTATAATATCATAAAAATATAATCCACCAATGTCTAGGGTACAGTCCCCAATACTCATGCTGATGCAACTTGCATAAATATGTTCTCCTAAGAATATTACTATATTTATATAGTCCTTTTAATATAAAGTGCATTTGATGCAACTTTAATTTAAAATAACTAATAAATGCACTACAAAATTCTTACCCATGACTTGTATTTTGCTAAATCAACTATTGGATTAAATTTGACTCATTGTAGGTTCTGTATGCCAAAAATTAAGTTGATCCAAGATTAAAAGCTACTTCATCCATAATGCCCATAAATGAGCAATTGTTATTAATTAAAAAATGTAGGTGTTAAATTGAATATCAATTAGTTTCGAATCAACTTGATTTTTAACATGAATCACCTATTTGAGAAGGCTATCTAATCCAACAATTGGTTTCAAAACATATGAGTCCTAGTAAAAGTTTTAGTGTGCACTTGATATTAAAAGAATTCTCTCTCTCTCTCTCTCTCTCTCTCTCTCTCTCTATATATATATATATATATATATTGGCTTCATTATTTATTACAAGGAACCTAAATTTTGTTGCATCTACACTTCTTCATTACATATTACTAGAGGTGATCATTTTTTGTGTGCGCATGTACAACTCCTTAGATATCTCACTATGATGCAAGAGAGAAGCTTGGATGGTGGGTGGTTTGTTTGAGTTCAAATTGATGTATTTGGGAAAAAAAAAATGTGTTCAAATTGGTATACAATTACTGTTGTATCCATTTGAATATTTGAGTTATAGTATAATTACAGGGGTATTTTGAGAGAAAAAAAAAAAAAAAAATCTGTGAGCACACTAAGGCTCCTTTTTTCAGCCTTGTCAAGTTTTCCCATGAACCATTAATGAGAGTTTCAACTCATGCATGCATAGCCCTACATGTGAGCAGTAGTTTTTTCACCCGGTTGATCAAACTACATAAACTTTGATCCTTACATTTAGTATGTAGATACTCATTTGAACTCAAGTCTGCTATAGGATACATCTTAGTTAGGTTTTCTTTATTTGATATATATTGTTTGTTATGTTTGTTTTTCCTTTATTTCCTCAACTTTTGTCTCTTACTATTTGATTATCTAGGTTATATGCTTTATTATTACATGCATTTTTTTTTAATCGATATTTGATGATTTTCATTACAAGAAGGAGCCCAATTAATCAAATAGAGCAACTCAGATGATGTGAGTGCTTGCCTACAAGCCTGATCTAGAACCTTCTCATGACTTAGCTCTCGAATTTCAATTTTGGTTCAAAGGTTGTTTTTCCTTAAAATTGGAGTCATTTTATTTTCAAAATAAAAATAAATTTTTTGGTCTCCTCGTTCCTTAAAAATGAGGTGACGACTCTTTAATTATTTATTTATTTGCAAACAAAAAATAAACCAATTTTTCAAATTTTTTAAAAAAAAATGTTTTTGGGTTTCACATTGTCTTTTACTTCTAAAAAATGAGGTGTTCACATCTTTTTCTTTGGCAAGTTTTGTCAAGAGATTGTTCTCCTCCTTTCTCATTTTTATCCAAAAGATAAAATAACTTTGGTAATTCATGAAAAGACTATTTGGGATTGATGTTGTGCCTTTTTTTTTGGGTTGGTCATATGAAAAAGGTATACATACGGACCTTAGAATCGTGGTGGATAACTGCAAAACCACGATTTAGCTTAAATTTGAAGTTATGCTTTACTCAAATCTTCATTCACACTAAATGAAAAACGAGTGGACTTCATCAGTTCCTACTCATCCCAATCCCCATGGATTCAGCAATCAAGATTGTTTATCGCCTAGGGTGGTGTCTCGATGGCCTATCCTTTTTTTTTCCTTTTTTTTATTTATTTTTTTATATATATATACTAACAATAAGGTAATTAAACAAAAAAACACAGTGGTATGATATGATCTGAGACGTGTCTTGTGGGAAGAGGGGACCGCCCTTGTTACAAAGTGGTATGATGTGATCTGAGATTGTAATGGAACTTTCTTTAGTGCGCCTTTGCATACGTGGGGCTCTGGCTACAACTCACGGGTGGCTCACCAAAAAAAAAAAAAAAAAAAAAAGAAGAAAAAGAAAAAAGCAACAACAACGACTCTCAGCATGCAGAGGTCCATCGTGACACAAGCAACCATTGCATGTCTGCCACTCCGCCTTCATAAAACTCCCCTTAGAATCTATAAATCTATTAGGTCAAAGAGAAACCAGTGGAAGAAAAAGGAATTTCATCTAAAATATATTAAAAAAAACTTGTATTTTACCAATGAAAGAAAAACAAGTAATAAAATAACTCTTCACTTGTATTTTTATATGAGTAATGTTATACATAACATCATAATATAGTGGTACTATTCAGCAGGGCAGAATTAGGATTTGAAATTGTTTAGGTTAGGTAAAATGCTAATAGACATACAATATATATATATATATATATATATATACTAGTTATTGCATACGTACGTTGCACGTGAATTTTGTATCAACAATAAATTGATTTAAAGATTATCAATTATTTTCCTAAATAAACATATAAAAGATCGATGCTTCCTAAGATCTTTTTAACTTGAATAGGGATTGACTCTTTTCATGTGACATAACCCCTCATGTAGTGGTAATTGTCTTTTCAATATTGTCCATATCTATTAAATATAAACTTTATTTACTTAAAGAAGGTTATGCAGCAATTTGTTCTTTAATATATAATCTATATCAAGTGTGAAGATTTGAGATGTTAAGAAATTATTTATTACTCTGTAGAAGGTTTTAGTCCGTGTACATCAAATGATTTGGAAAGAAATGCTAATACATAATGACACGTAATTATCAAGATCTTGACAAATAACTTATTCATTGTCCACCAATTTTCTACACATCTATAATAAGAAACATATCAATGAAGAAGTAAAAAAGAAAATAATTAGAATCAAAATAAATGGAGAAAGTATGTACTTAATATTTAGAGAGAATTTAATTTGATTGAATTGTTAACCATATGATAAGTCCATTGTATCGTATAAATTATATGCAAAAGAATAGACTAAATTTATTAATGAATTAGTAGTTTATATAATGAGACTTACACATCAACAAATTTTAATACATTTTGGATCACTTAAAGAATAAATACATGCTCAAAAAGATTAGAGTCTTAACACCATATTACTATTATGGGATATTATTCCACTTCATCCAAATGAAACTTTACTACTATCTTTCTTGAACTTCTTTGTATTTCTTTTCTTTCTTTTTTTTTTTCTTTTTGGCTTGAAGAATTTATGGATCCCCTACTTTTTAGCGAGACACTCCACAATGCATCATTGGAGCTTGAACATCCCATTAATTGAAATAACCAAAGATAACATAGCACGTAAACTAATCTTAGGATTCAAAAAATGAGAAAAATTACAAATCAAAAAAATAAGGCAAGATGCCTTATTAAGAACATTTAGAAACCTAAGGCCCTTGTTCTCCGGCCTACCCCTCAAATCACCCATAAAACAGTATAATCCTGAGAAGGGAATTTTAATCTCCAAGAAAAAATCGGAAAGACAACATAAAAATTGAGCATTTAAAAAAAAATAATAAAATAAAATACATACCTCTTACAAGGGATTTTTTATCAGCATGAAAAAAATTAAAAAGAGAATGAGCATATAAAAATAGCTTTTCAATTCCCATCGGATATTTCCAAGAGCAATTTTTTATCAAAAGAAAAAATATAATTAGATGATTTACCATGTAAAATAAAAGGTTTAGTATTCAAACACAAAAGCATTTTAGCAAATTACTTGTGAAACTCTACCAATCAAATAAAAAATAAGTGAAAAAACTCACAGCAAAAATAAAAAATACAAAACCAAAAACTTGAATAAACAAAACTTTAGGAAAGATATATAGAATTTAAATGAAATATGATTGTATAAAATTAATTTCTCAGAGGAACAAAATTAAATAAAACCTAATGTGATTATTAGTATTCAAACCAAAGCCAACTCAACAAATTTCCAGTACAGTACCATATATATATTATAATTTGCAGAGCAAAACTTACCAGAGAAGGGAGAAGTCGCTGTTAATGGGAAAGGTGGAGAGAAGGTTAAAGCTACTCTTGATAGAGAAAGTAGAATTTACAATCTGGTTGTTTATTTATTATATACGAATTATGGTTTCCGTTTTCTTAAAATTCCTATCTAGGTTTAGTTTTATTTAATTATTATACGAATTATAGTTTCCTTAAAATTTTTATAAAGATATGTATTTTATATTACTGTATTTCCTATATATGCAGAAGGGTAGTTGTGTATTTAAAAATTAAAATAAGAATATATTAGTCAATCAAAAGTTTTTCTCATATTCATCTTTTATAGGTAATATATATATATATTAGGGTCATTATTGGCACTCAAGACTTTTTTTTTTTTTATCCCCCACTTTTTAAACTTAAGGTTTTATGGAAAATACAAAAGGTTTTCAAGAAAAAATGGCTATTTTAATTACTAATATTACATTATTTTGAACAACTTTGTATAAGAACTTTTTTCAAATATCTATTGTTTAAGTAGACTTTTTGGACATTTAATGAAACTAGTTGGTGCACACGTGCGTTGCACCTGTCGATATTTACTTATTTTTATATAGGAATTATAGTTTCCATTTCCTTTGAATTCCTATTTATGTTTTATATATTAAGGTATGTGTTTTAGAATATATCAAGGTATGTGTTCTAGTTGTTGTTTTAGAATTATAATTTCCATATTCCTATATATTTCTATTTATTATGTAGAAATTATAATTTCCGTTTCCTTTGAATTCCTATTTGTGTTTTATATATTAAGGTATGTGTTTTAGAATATATTAAGGTATGTGTTTTAGAATTATAGTTTTCATATTGCTATATTTCCTATATATGCAGAAGGGTGGGTAGTTGTGTATTTAAAAATTAAAATAAGGGTATATTAGTCAATCAAAAGTTTTTCTTACATTCATCTTTTTATAGGTAGTATAGATAGATACTATAAATGGTCAAAAAGTCCACTTAAACAAGAAATTTTTAAAAAACTTTTTTTTATAAAATTGTTTCAAAATTATGTTTTCTAGTAGACAATGTAGCCATTTTTCATAAAAACCTATTGTATTTTTCATAAAACCTTGAAATTTTTTTAAAAATAAGGGATTAAAAACATGTTTTGGGATGTTGATAGAGACCCCCAATTATATTATATATAAACTAAACATACCACCTATTTTTTCTCTTTTTAATTATATTATTGCAAACATTTGGATTGTAAGATATAACCCTGGGTTAGTGAGCAATTTCTAACCTAGGCTAAGGCTCCTTTAGAGGTAAAACTCAACTTAATCAATATGCAAAATACAATAAAACGATGAGGGTTATCTGGGCTACAGCTTAGGGTAGCCTCTCTAAATACGTCCGCCCTTGCTATTAAGATAATACCTAATGTAACAATGAACATTTTTGTAGTAATACTAAATAGTTTAAACGGTATTTTGTTAACTAACTCATATATGTCACTGGTGTTGTAACTAAATGCTGTTGTTTACAATATTTAATTTCCTTTTATTACTTTGATCCTTATAAAAATAATGAAATTCACTCAATCATGTTCCGGAGGTGTTCTGTTTCATTTTCATAAAGAGTCAAGAGGTGAAAATGACCTGCGGGTCTATTTTGCCAAAGATTTCAATTATGGAATTTTGGGTCTGTTTTTTTTTTTTTTTCAAAAAGCCTTTGATGACCTCTAAGCTAAAAAAAAGTCATCAAAAAAGGCTAAAAAAAGAAAGAAAGAGCCTTTGATGACCGTGATCAGGCATGATATCCCAGTAGAATATGAAAACGAGGGTGGGGTGAGTTGGATCACACCTGACTTTGGCCTCCTCTAGCCTATGACTAATGGGAAATGTAAAATCTTTTATGTTTATCTTTTTAAACACAAAATTCGGTCAAATCAAATAAGAGGTCAAGAGTTTTAAGTCACCTTGACCAGCCTCATTTAAATAAAAAAAAATAAATACAAAAAAATCCCACCTCTCTCATGTAAGCCATGTAATTAGGACCCCCAAGTGCGCATAACGCATCCAGGCGTACCATAACGAAACCCATGCAAACTCATAATAACCAGATAAACCCAAACAGAAGAAGAAAGGGAGAGAGAGAGAAAGAAAAGAACAGGTGGCACCGCCTTCGTCACCACTCTCTTGTTGCCTAGTAAATAAATAATTGATCAACTCCGCCAAGTGTTATAATTAACACAAAAGATCCCCTCCAAGGCCCAAACCCAAAACACCTCTCTCTCCCCTACCTAAATCATTCTCTCTCTTCCTCTCTCCTTTTCCTCTCGGAATTTTACACCCAAGAATGCTCAATCACTCTCTAATTTCTCCTCCGATTCCATCAGAGAACGGCGTGGACGGAGACGATGAGAGAGAAGAAGACGAGGATGAAGACGAAGAAGAAGACGAAGAGGAAGAAGTAGAGGAAGAGGAGGAAGAAGAGGAGGAGCCGAGGCTCAAGTACCAGAGAATGGGAGGCAGTATACCGTCGCTTCTCTCCAGCGACGCGGCGTCTTGTATTGCAGTTGCGGAGCGAATGATCGCGCTCGGCACGCACGACGGCGCCGTTCATATTCTCGATTTTCTCGGTAATCAGGTAATTTGAATCTCATTCGATTGAATTCAGCAGAGCCTTTGTGGGATTGTGTTTCGTTTGATGGGTGGAAATTTAGTTGCTTCGGGTTTTTTTTTTTATGGGTGTGGTTGTGATTCGAATTCGGGAGATCTGATATTTTCTTGAATTTTGGTATCTATGTCTATTTCGAACGATTGGAATTGTGTAATGTTTGGTTCGCAACGATTGGGAAGTGGAAATCCTAGATACTTGAGCTGCTTTTTAAAAGCATAGTGTGACGGATTCTGGGCTTGACCAAATTGGCATGATTTGAATGCGGCATTTTGATTGCATTAGGCATTCTCGAGCTTAGAGAATGTTGTATGCGTTTGGTAAAGTATCCGTTTTCATGTACTTACCTTTTTAATTACAAGTGGCAGGGCATGAACCTATTGACTGGAATTTAACTACGGTGTTTCAATTGCATTAGGCATTATCAAGCTTTGAAAATGATACCTGCATTGATAAAGTATCAATTTTCAAGTGTAAACCTTAGAAATAAGAGATGCTACCGTCTCATTATCAAGTTGGAGTTGTTGTTCTTCAAAAATTTGAATCTTGCAGCATAAGAAGCAATGTGTGAATCTGAAAACATTTTCTATTCCTTGGAGCCTGCCCACCAAGTGGTTGATACTAGCTAAATTTTGATGTAGCTAGCTGGTTTGACGTACTCTGGTCGCGTTTTGTTTGTTTTAATTTCGAGGGTCCTTTCTGTGTTGCTTGGTCCTCAATTGAAGGTCAGTCGGAACCTGGGATTTCTGAGGTAGAGTTGGCATCACTGGTGGTTCTTGGTGCTGAGGCAGTCTATGTTGTCTATTGTTGAGGACCCTATGGTCTTTTTATATTGGAGTGCCCTCTATGGAGTGTTAGAGAAATACTTTGTTGACCTACTTTGCTGCCCTCAATTAAGCCCACTGGGCGTTAGAGGCTATAATATTTTAAATTACAATTAGTGAAAAGAGTTTGGCATAAAAGATCATGCAATAACTTTTAGCTGACTGATCACGCACTTTGATTATTTTGATTCAAGAAGCTTTCTAAGCATGTCATCGTCTGGCACTGAGTAACATGAACCCTACTCTAGCAATCATTACCGTCCCCTTTTATGAGTTTTGCAGAGGTTATTTTGTGTCATCTGTTTTTACTCCAATCTAATCTTATTCATTAGGTATCCACAATGAAGACAGAATCCTAATACTTTTTCTACAAGGCATGTCTAAGTTCAAGGATATGATGCTTGTGACTCAAACAAAACTAGTCTTGCATTATTTATGACATGCAGATGTGAAAGGAAATGTTATGGTAGATGCCATTTTCATCTTCTTCTTCTTCTTCTTCTTCTTCGTATCATTTTGTGGTTTTGTTGTTAAGATAATTTTTTCCTGATAAGGAACCAACTTTTCCAAAAAGAAAATGTAATTTTGTTCCCAAAACCATTTTCTACTTGTAAAAACGTAACTGACTACCGACCTTTTTTTACTCCTACGTAAGAATGGAAACTGACTCAACCTGCATCCAAATGATGTCATGGAATATGCCACTTAGTATTTGATTATCAAGTCTATGATAGTGTATTTCAAAAAGCACTAAAAATAATCAGAAGTATGCCTTTGACAATTTTATTACCACATTAGTTGATTAATCCATCTATTTCATTACAAATTATGGAAATTAATTTGCATTTCCATCTTCTAGCCCAAATTTTTGGGAGGGGCTTTAACTTGTAACATATGATTTTTTTTCATGTTCTATAGTTTTCCCTGTCAATTTATTTTCTGGAGGGGTTTTTAAATTAGTATTATAAATTTGAGATTATGGGTTGCTTTAGTCACTGTATGTGGGAGATTCAGGTCAAATCATAAGTCTGGCTTTGGACAAATGGACTGTATTTAAATCTTAGCATTGGTAAGTCTGATGGATGGTTGCATTAAGTTACTGCTTTTGTTTCAGGTAAAATAAATTGCTCGAGGGTTGAAGTTATTTTTTAATTTTATTCTTTACAGGTTAAGGAATTCGCTGCTCACACTGCTACTGTCAATGACCTTAGCTTTGATATAGAAGGTGAATATATAGGAAGCTGTTCAGATGATGGATGTGTTGTTATAAACAGCCTTTTTAACGATGAGAGAATGAAGTTCGACTATCACCGGCCGATGAAGGCCATTGCCCTTGACCCAGAGTATGCAAGAAAAACATCCAGAAGATTTGTTGCTGGTGGTTTAGCAGGTCATTTGTATTTTAATTCAAAGAAATGGCTAGGCTACAGAGACCAGGTTTGTAATAGTTTTCTGACATATTGCTTAAGTTGGGGTAGACCGAATGCAAAAGATGCATTGTAAAATTTTTGGTCCCTGAATGACGGAAATCTATCTGCTTTCTAGGTTCTGCACTCTGACGAAGGACCAATACATGCAGTGAAGTGGAGAACAAGTCTCATTGCTTGGGCCAATGATGCAGGCGTGAAAGTTTATGATACAGCCAATGATCAGCGTATAACTTTTATTGAAAGACCACGAGGAAGCCCACGCCCTGAGATTTTGCGCCCTCACTTAGTTTGGCAGGTTAGTAGAAGATTAACATGGGCAACACTGTTTCTGGTCAGACATGTACAAAGTGGGCACTGCACTTGCTTGCAGTGAGAATCTAGAACAACTGGAACAACATAAATTTTTTAGTATTTTATTTTGTATTGTTCCCCAAACCTCATTAATGTAAGTGTGGTGTTGTTTTCTAAGATTGTATTCCATAGCTCATCGTCCTTTCATGAAATTCAGGATGATATGCTCTTGGTCATTGGATGGGGAACATCTATCAAAATTGCGTCAATAAGAGCAAATCAGTATGGAGGAGCCAATGGGACATATAAGCATGCCCCCATGTCCAGTATGAACAAGGTGGATATTGTGGCATCATTTCAAACCAGCTATTTCATTTCAGGAATTGCTCCCTTTGGTGATTCTTTGGTTGTTCTAGCTTATATTCCTGGGGAAGAAGATGGAGAAAAGGAATTTAATAGCACCATTCCATCACGCCAGGTATTTTCTCTTTCATTTGTGTTCAATGATATCCTGCAAAATCCTATTTTTGACCTTGCTCACATTAATATTTTGAACTCAACTTGTTTTTAAGACTTAGATCAAAATTTTTGTGTTTCATCACTCATGGTTATGTTATATGCTTCACTCTTTGGTCCCGTTACAGGGCTCATTTTATTTTTTGCTTCCTTCTGATCACTTGGGGATATTATTTCAATTTTTACCCAAAGAAATTTCAAGAGTTCTAGTTCTTTGGGGCCACTACAAAAGAACTTATAAAAGGAAGTTCATGCTGAATATGAAGACTCCAAAAATTGGTACTTATTAGACCTAGCTAATATTACTTTCCTATGGTTTGCTTGCGAGACCAGATCAAACAAATTCTATACCTATATCCCTGATTACAGGTTGATGATGGTTAAACTATATGTACTTTTTTAATAAGAAAACACTCGGACCTCTTCTATTAATTGTTATTTAGAGCACTTTCTCAGTCTATGTTCTAGAATATTTACTTCCTATGAGGTTTTGTTTTTATTTATTTGTGTAGTTATTTTCTTCAGTTTTGCTGTATTATCTGCTGTTCTGTTGTGTAATATATATCATCCGTCCTTGATTAATAAAAAAATTGTTCCATTATTTAAGCATTTCTTCAAAAAACTTTGATGGTATGGTGCTGGTCTTTGTTTCCTCTATAGACTAGAATTAGCATACATTGCTTTCTGTTGTTGTTTTGCTGTATAAGGTGACACTATGTTTGCAAGAGAATGAAAACGTGTCCATGGCTTTGAGCAGTGAGGACTGAGTAGGCTATGATAGTTGCTAACAGTGTGTAGATCTATTTTAAGCAGGGGAATGCACAGAGACCAGAAGTCCGTATAGTCACATGGACTAATGATGATCTTGCAACGGATGCACTACCTGTCCATGGCTTTGAGCATTACAAGGCAAAGGACTATTCCCTTGCTCATGCTCCTTTCTCAGGTACACACACACACACACACACACAAAAACAAACATATTTTCTCAAAATTTATAGTCTTGGTATTCAAACTTAATATTCTATTTATGGCAGATCATTCACATAATAATTCTCATAATACTAATGCATTTGGATGTAGGTAGCTGCTATGCTGGTGGTCAGTGGGCTGCTGGTGATGAACCATTATACTATATTGTATCACCGAAGGATGTAGTTATTGCAAAACCCAGGTTAGTATTGATTGTTTCTTGTTTTGTATCTTCTATACACTACGATTTCTGTATGGCTTCAGTATAAAATTGGTTTGTTACTTGGAAATTCTGTTATAGTCCAGTAATAGCCAATAAATTTTGTAAATCATAAAGATGATAATGTGGTCTACAAATTCACATGTTTTACTTTTCTCCCAGTCTTCGTTACTCTTATGCATTAAGACATCCAATGTGGGTTCCTTTGTATATCAATTAATGTATTCTCGATTCCTCGACAAGACCACCAATAAACATTTAATCCACCTTTCCAGTCAGCATAACCCTCCCAAGGGTTAGGAATTCTGGCAGTGTCACTTTTGGCATTAGCAATATGATTGGAACGAAGGAGATGAGCAGTGCAGTGATCTGTTGACCAGACTAGATTCAATTTGCATCAAGAAAGACTCCAGCCAAACTACTTAGTGTCTGTTACATGAATCCATTTTTCGACATTCAATTTAATCTAGGATCATAGTTGTTTGTTAAGTCGCAGGCCTACATATCTTTTCTCACGACCATAATCCATATTCCTTTTTTTTTTTCTTTTTCTTTTGATGAAGGTAATCCATGTTCCTTTTTGCCTTTTTATTGTCCCTGTAGCGCCTTGCCTTCAGCTCTCTTATCAAATGACCACTTACTATCGATGTCATTGGTCTTTGAGATTTTCTTTGGATAACATATTTACTTTTCACTTAACTTATTAATAAACTATTAAAACAATTTGCACAAATGACTGAAAAATGGATTTGAAGGATCATTCGTATGATTTGATAATGGGTAGTGATTTTATTAAAATTCAATTATAAAATTTTAAATTTACTACTTTTGCTAGATATAGCATTACTGAGGGAAATAGAAATACTAATCTCTAGAAATATAAAAATATTAACTTAGGAGTTAGGAATGTATTAGCTTACTTGTTTTTTTATTTTTGATAGGCAGGAATGTAGTATTAGATTATTGATGGATTGATTGCATATTTAGATATATATGTCTGTATCACAAATGGAGCAAATACTTATTGTGTTAACACTTTATTCTGCTCATTGTAGTATTGTTTTATCATAATTTTTATTTATTTTTTAAACTGTTAGAATAAAATATGTAACAACTAAATAAAGTGGTAAATGTTCATAAGTTTCTAATTGTTAGTTTTAGTGAGTTCCAGGGGCTGAGTCAACTAAGGCCCACTGGGGGCATGGGACCTCATTCCAATTTTCTTATTTATTTTTTTATTTTTATTTTTTTGTTTTTTGTTTTAATATAGAATTTGTGATTTTTATTATCATTCTGGGTCCACGCATGTTGGGAATAGGTTATAAAATTGATAGAATCTAAAATGGATGAAACACCAGATTAGATGAAGACTAGAAATTTTTGAATCAACTGTTCCTCCAGAATGGCTAATAATAGACTGAAGATATACCTCCTTTGGAGCGCCCCTCACCTCCTCCAGTGAGGATGATCCACTAGATTCATTGCAAGGTAGGGCAGTCTGCCTAGCCACCTGCTTTCTCCAATAAAATTGTCGCTTTATTATTATTATTTTTTTTAGAGAGGGGGGGGGGGTCCTGTTTACTCTCATTGATATATATTAACCCCCACAACAAAATTAAGTTGCAAATGTCATGAACTCAATTGATTTATCTAAGCAACAACTGAAAATGATGAAGGAGAGGGGGTGGGAATTTTTACTTGATTAAATCCTACAAGTTGCGAGTGCCACTATAGAGAGAACTTTTTGTACTTGATCAAATGATGAAAAAGATTGTGAAGAACTGATTGCGCAACCGAATGGGATATTGATGGATGAATGATAAATTTGTTTTGTATATTGAGAAAGACATATTTAATAGCAGTAGATAATGGGGTTATCCTGCATCTTTCAAAATAAGAAGCATCAGGTGACATTTGTGAAGGTCTCGATTTTTTGAATAGAAATATTATCAATGAATATTTAAGCTTTTGAAAGTTGTTATCAGTTTAGAAATTTTCTTTGATGATGTTGTTTTCAATTAGGAAAAATAAAAAATAAAAAAAAATGAAATGTTGTGGTCAGTTAATTTATATAATTAAAACAAAAATCTAGCAACTTATCAAATGTGATCCCAATTAGAGTAAATTCCTGGCTCTGCCACTGGTGAGTTTCAGTGAGTTTTGGTACTTCTCAATGGAAACTATGTAGTTTAAAATTATTCTTAAGTTTCTGTTTTAAATTTCCTTTTTTTGATGAAGTAGAATATTCTATCAGAAAAAGTTTCTGTTTTAGATTTCTTAAGAATAGAAACGTTTTGGTTGTATTTAATAGAAATATTTTGAAATATGAAACCATGATTTTGATTTCCCATGGTGTTTACGCAGTTTGTTGCCTGCAAAATTTGTTTGATTTGAGAACCTAATCCTTATTTGGTTTATTAGGGATGCTGAAGATCATATTTCTTGGCTTCTTCAGCATGGGTGGCATGAAAAAGCTTTAGCAGCAGTTGAAGCAGGGCAGGGGCGGAGTGAACTTATTGATGAGGTATTTTTCTTATGGTTTGGTTAATTTGTTTATTTATTTATTTATTTTCGTTGTGTACACATCATGCATGTATTCATTATGAACATGCGCATACAACCTAACTCAATAAAGCTTTATTTCAACTTCTTGAGGTTGCTACACTAATCCTCTTCATTTTATTTATTTTTCATTCAGCTTTTTGTAGGTCATTACTTTTGTTAATGCCAAAGCCTTGTAAATTTTCAAAATTTATGTTATGAAGGTTGATCAGAGTTGTATGCTAGTTGTCTACCTAATGAAAGCCATCTTTCTCTCCCAGCTCTGAATTGTCTGTGCAAAAAATTTGACTATAAGCATGGCATAGGCAGATTGAGGTGTGTGTGTGTGTGTGTGTGTGTGTGTGTGTGTGTATGTGGTTGTACCTATATGGGGATAGGTTAATTTTTGTTTTAATTTTAATTTTAATTTTTTTTTCAGTATATGGTTATGAAATGTTGACCATGGATGTGTGTTTGTACTCCTGTATGCATGTGGGGTTGATTATGTTTATCTTTTGCAATATATGTGTGTTGATAAAACATTGAACATGGACATACTAATGGTGAACAATTTATTTGCAGAAATAGTTTAGAAAGAGGCTCCACTATGATGGATTTAATATGAGATAATTAGTTTAAATGTTTACTTTCAGCATTTTTTAATGGACTCATTGGTGGCTACTTTTTAAAATTTCATCAAAAGTGTTTAATTCTTCTTCGTCTTCTGTATTGATGACATTATTTTAAATGAATAATGGGCATTGTTACTAATTCAATGATGTCTTCGTCTTCTTCCTCCTCTTAGTTTCTTTGTTTTGTTTATAATGGGCATCCTTACTAATGTTTGGTTATTGGAAATCTAATGGTTCGTATCTTTAATCATAATGATAAAGCATTCAGTTCATTTATAATGTCCTGACTGTTGGAAGTTGAAGGTTATTGATATTTATATGCTAAGTCAATTTATGCAAGTTGAGTTCTTATTTTAAATTATTTGTATATTATTTGTGGGCTTTTGGAGCTCCATAGATGCTGTCTTGTCTTCCCCAACTTCCTTCTTGTGTTTTCTAAACAGTTAGGTGGCGGTTGAGTGATGCTGTTCACTTGCATCATACTACATGCCAATTTGTTTGTATGTTTTTGGAGGCTTTTGTTTTTTATTTTTTCCTGAAACTATGGAAGCAGTCTCTTCTTGTTGATTATATTCGATTCCTTTTGGGATTCGATCCTTTTTTTTTTTTTGGGGGGGGGGGGGGGGAGATTTTAGATTGGTTGGGACTACATGAAAATAATTACAGTTGAGTGCTATTTTCTACTAACTTCCTAATAAATGACTGCTAACTTAACTAAACAATGACTACTAACTGTAATTATTTTCCCTTAGCCCAACCAATCTAAAATTCCCCCTTTTTTTATTCAATTTTAGTGTTTTTAATAACATATTATGTTTCAATCTTGTCCTCTATGGCTCTATCAATGTAGGTGGGATCAAGATACCTGGATCATTTGATTGTGGAAAGGAAATATGCTGAGGCTGCATCTTTGTGTCCCAAATTGTTGCGAGGGTCCTGCTACAGCATGGGAGAGGTACCAAACACCATTAACTATAATATATATATTTTTTTGTAAATTTCTTTTTGTTAACTGGCAGTGGTGGTTTTTTTTTTTTTTTTCCTCACAGATGGGTTTTCCACTTTGCTCATCTGCGTCAGCTTCCTGTATTAGTTCCATATATACCTACAGAAAACCCCAGACTGCGTGATACTGCTTATGAGGTCTTTAATCTGACAAAATTGTCTGCAAGCTTTATCTGATTCATTCATATACTCAATTGATGTGTCAACTTGGGAATTGAGTTTTCAGTTGTTGTTTGTTATGCTACAGGTTGCCCTCGTAGCTCTGGCCACAATTCCATCTTTCCACAAGGATCTCTTGTCAACTGTTAAGTCTTGGCCACCTGTGATTTATTCTGCACTGCCTATTATCTCAGCCATCGAGCCTCAGCTTAATTCTTCATCCATGACTGATGCACTTAAAGAGGTCAGGCTGAATAATTTTATTTATTGGATGCATCATTCTGACGTCTGCTGGTCCCAACATATTTTGAATCCATGGAGTACTGTTTCAGGCACTGGCAGAGTTGTATGTCATTGATGCTCAATATGAGAAAGCTTTTGCACTTTATGCTGATGTAAGTGCTCTCTACATGCACATTCATGCACAAGCACAATTATGCACAAACACAGCCATCACTAAAACGTTTACATAATTTGTAATTTATAAGTAAAATACTTTGAGAAAGTAAGCTGTGGCATCTATTCCGTATTTTGACATCAATTTTCTTGTTTCTCATTTTTTTGTATTTGCTCTTATTTTTCAGCTTATGAAGCCAGATATATTTGACTTCATTGAAAAGCATGACTTACATGATGCCGTTCGTGAAAAGGTATGGTAATCATAAATCAGGTGAAAGTTCACATAAAGTTAGTTGTTTTTGTTGTTCATTAAAATAATAATTACAAAGAGTTCTATGTTTGGTGGTATCGTGAGAAGCAGATAACAATGTCAAATTTCAGTTTGAAGATTATTCAGTTTTTTTCCATTTTTTTAATTGACTTTTTCCTGCGTAGGTGAAATCTTCCACAATGCTACTTGTCCTATTTTCTTTGTTTACTGATCTTTATGTTTGGATAACAAAGTCATAGCTCAGTTTAAAATTGTTCAACAACATCTTCAAATTTTTAGTCCAAAGTGCTGAATTATCAGATCTCTTGATTTTAGGATTTTCTAAACTTCACTAATTATGTTGGCTTCATAAGATACATATATTTAAAGGTTACTCATTTCATTAAAGCCTCAGGATTGACTATATACTCATTCTGCACAATCCTAAATAAACAAACAATTGATAATTTTAATTTTTCAAGTCATAGTGAAAGCTAGTGTTATGGTTGTTTTATAATTGTTTCATCATGCGAGTACATGACCCTTTTTTCTGTTAACTTTGTGTTTTTAGGTTGTCCAACTCATGATGCTAGATTGCAAACGTGCAGTCCATTTATTGATCCAACACAGGGACTTCATTACTCCTTCTGAAGTTGTTTCTCAACTTTTGAATGCCAGAAATAACTGCGATACTAGATTTTTCTTGCATTCATATCTGCATTCACTATTTGAAGCTAATCCGCATGCTGGAAAGGATTTCCATGATATGCAGGTTGGTAGTTTCATTCATTTCATGTGTTTATTATAGGTTTTATTTTTATTAAATTATCATTGTTTTTCTGGTGAAGATACTTTTTTTTTTTTAAAAAAAAAAAATTTATTTTTAATTTTAATATTGACAATGCCGTTATTAATATTTGTAATGTTAAGATTGCGTTGAATGTTAATTCAAGAAGGATTTTCATAGATAGTTCAAGCCTAATTAAAGAGGGATTGAATACTCATTAAAGAGAATTAGCATGTCTTGATCCTTTATAATAAATAGTCTATGCTTGTCACTGCCTCAATTAATGCACCACTGTAGACATGGAAGTTGCCCAATTTTCTGAATTAGATTTTAGTTTATGGACTTTGAAAATCTTGCTGACTGTTGAAATTTGAAAAATATATTCTCTGTTCTATATTTTTAAAACATACTTCTGTGTTGAAACATTGGTCTTTGAAACCATTTATAACAGTTCAACTTGGACTATCAGAAAAAAATAAAATGAATAACAGTTCAACTTGGTGGGTATGATCACTATCTTGTCCCAAGAATGCATAAGGTTTGTGTATGCATCATCTGTCTCTCCACTGTCTTTCCAAGAAACCAGTGTTTTAAATCCAGGATTTGACTCGAGACCAAAAGGAAGGGGAAAAAAAAAAAAGGAAAAGTAAAAGAAAAATCTAGATTTGACTGACTGGTTGATCTTCAACTAGGCCACTCTGTGAGTCAGTTATACCATCATCTCTAGCCAGTCAAATGGCCTGGTAATTGTCTCATCATACTTCAATGCTATAAGAAAAAAATTATAAATAATTTAAGATGCATATTTCGACTTCAAAAGCACTACTGCACTGGTAAGCCAGTACCATTTGCCCCCTTTCTCTGGCCCCTAGTTGTCTAGTGAGGATCAGAAAGAACTCCATACCTTTTCTTTGTAGGGGAATAGCTGCTGGTAAGTGGTAACCTCTGGCAAGAGTTGTTGGCTTCACCCAGAATTGTTACCTCATCTGTTCTTCTGTGGAATGCCTCCAGACAGCTGGAGCATGCACTTTGTGATTCATGCATACAAACACAGGTTTGGTGAAGATGAGATCATATCCATGGCTTTCTATTCAGGGTTATACAAACACGTCCTTGTATATGCACACATGTTAAGCATAGCTCTCACATAATGGATTTATAGTTGAGTTGGTTTTACTGATCAAACAAAATAGAACTGAGCTTCCCTGCTGAACAGGTCGACTTCTGGTACAGGTTTTAAAAGACCACAAGGAACTGTTCATCTGTTTTTATCCTTTGATCTGATCAGAGATCTAGTTTATGTGGTTAATGGTTTCTTTTCTATCAAATGAACTCACACACTGATTCAATTCTCGATGCTTATAAGATCTGTTAATTAGTTTTTAGACAATCCATAAGAGGTTCCTCTCATGATATTTGTCTTTATTCTTGTTCAATCACGTCACAATGTGCCTCGTTTTATTCATTTTCTATTCGTTTTATTTAATTAGTGCATCATTGGTCATTATTTTGTATTAGGTAGAGCTTTATGCAGATTATGATCCAAAGATGTTACTTCCTTTTCTTCGCAGTAGTCAGCATTACACACTTGAGAAGGTACAGTCAGTGGTTTATTTAAATTTATTTTTTCATGAATTTTTGCAATATAATTAATTCTTGAAATTTAATCTCAGGCTCACGAACTTTGCATCAGAAGAGATCTTTTGAGAGAGCAAGTTTTCATCCTTGGAAGAATGGGAAATTCAAGACGAGCCCTTGCTGTTATCATAAACAAATTAGGGGATATAGAAGAGGTATTTTTCAGTTTGGTGTTCTCACATGGGAAGAAGTTTCCTTTTGACAGAGATCCTTCACTTGTTTCTTTTTCTTATTGGCCTATCTCGAAGTTTGTTAGTAATGGATTAAGCATCATGGTTGTGTACAGGCTATAGAATTTGTGACTATGCAGCATGATGAGGAACTTTGGGAAGAATTGATTAAGCAATGTCTTCATAAACCTGAAATGGTACTTTAGAGACTCATTATTAAAAGTATATATGCACATTTTTTATACATAATTACACATTTATTTTGGCAAGTTTATTTTACGCATGCTTCCCCAAATTGGCAGGTAAGCGTGTTGTTGGAGCACACTGTTGGTAATCTTGATCCTCTCTATATTGTAAATATGGTGCCCAATGGCTTGGAGATACCCCGGTTAGTATGATCAAAATGACTTTCATGTGCAGTTTTTTTTTTTTTTTTTTTCTCATGTTCCCTCTTTTATTTCAATCAGAAATCTTGGTTTTGCAATCAAATAGTTTTATTTTCCATTTTTTATTTATTTATGTTGAATTCTCTGTATCAATGAATAGAGGTTTTGGTTTAAGCAGAACAGAAGTTAGATTTCAAGGTTTTCCATTATTTAGTTAAAAAGTGAAGTGAAGAGTATTTATTTATTTATTTGGAAGATTTGTATTTGTAACCAAACATTTGTGTTGCTGGGGAACTTATACTGTGTATGCATGTTTATGAGGGTTTAAGAATCAATACACAAATGACTCAACTATAAAACACCTAATTTTTTGTTGAAATAATAATAAAAAAAAGAAATACAAAGAAATACATTAATTGTTGGTTAAACTTTTATTGGTTTCTCCAATAAATGGATGCATGAGATTCATGATTGAGGCACAGTAGGTCGCCGAGTTTTAGGTTTGCACTTTAATATAAATTTCAAGGTTGGAGCCGGAGGTTAAGCCTTAAATTGATTTCCTTGACACTTGCTTTTAAGTATAAAGTTTCATTCTTGGTACACCTTAAAATCATTGCTTGGCAGGTTTTTTTTTTTTTTTTGGGATGAAAAATCATTGCTTGGCATTCATCTTTGGAAAAAACATGATACACTTTATTAAATTGAAGTGCAAATATACTTAATCCCTCTTGTATTTTGAATAGCCCTCCTCCATCCTTTCTTTGTTTTTATCTTTAATTTTCTTTTCAAATGATTTGGAAATTCTGTTTTTTCTCCCATTCTGATCTTCAGGTTTACTGTCCATATCAACATGATTCTTTTCACCATTGACTGGAGTTTAGTGAAATAAATTCTCTTGGGTATTATTTTCTCATGTAAAACCAACCTTTTTTTTGGGTTCCTTTCAGGCTTAGGGACCGTCTAGTCAAAATTATCACTGATTACAGGACTGAAACATCTCTTAGACATGGGTGCAATGATATTCTTAAGGTACTCCTGTGCTTTACAAACTGATTTAAGGCTTCTTTTCAATTTAAGACTATTAGTAATGCTTGACATCTTGGTGCAATTATGAAACTGGCAGGCTGATTGTGTTAACCTGTTGGTTAAATACTATAAAGAAGCAAGACACGCAATTTACATAAGCAATGAAGAAGAAGAAGCACGAGCAAAACGGGATAACAGTAGGGCTTCTCAGGCAATCGAGAAAGCACCAATCACGAAAACCGTGGAGGTTAAGTCAAAAACTAGGGGAGGAGGAAGGTGTTGCATGTGTTTCGATCCCTTCTCTATACAGAACGTATCGGTCATTGTGTTTTTCTGCTGTCATGCCTATCACACGACTTGTCTTATGGAATCCACCTACTCTGTTAGTGGCAAGAAAGGGACCAAAGCCACGTCCCGGGAACCATTATCGGATTATAATTATGATAATGGTGATGATGAAGACGACGATGGTGGTACCTCATCGGGTGCCCTGCGAATGCGTTGTATCTTATGTACTACTGCAGGCTGGTTGAGTATACATGTGTGTGTGTGTGCGTGCGTGTGTGCATATATTGTGTGTTGTGTATGTCTGTATGTGTGCTTATGTATGTGTTTTTTTGTAGTGCTTCTATTATCATTAATTCTTGTAGTTTAGCTTATTCATTTATAATTAAAAGCGTCATTTGTTTTTCTTGGTGACTTGATTGAGCATTATCGCTGTTAGAAGTGCGGATTTTTCTTTGCAGTTTTGGTTTTTTTGCAGTTTTGTTGAGTTGGATTCTTTGACTTGCAAGGGTACGGTGTGGCAGTGTTTGCAAAATTGAACCAGCCATTGAACCATAAAAGGGGGCTGAAAACCAGCTCGCTGGTTATTTTGCCCAGTTCAAATATCCAATACCCGTATGCCCGAGCAAAAAAAAAAAGAAAAAAAAAGGGAGGAAAAAGTAACCATGTGCGATTGTAGAGTAAAACAATTATAATGAAAATATAAATAAATGAGAATATATGCAGAAAACTTCAATAGAAATTCCAAAAACATTATAATAGCAGTAGGATTATGTGTGGGTGATCAGGATTTTCTAGGCAGAATGTCTTTAAATTAAAATTTCTCAAATTTTTAGAACCAAATTAAGTTATAATTTTTGAAGTTTTAATTAGAACTTTAACAAGGAATTTGTTAGGATCAATAATCCAAGGGTAGTTCAATGAGTAAGGATCATGCTTCCGGCTTATCTGGTCCATGGTTTGTGGGTCTTATATGGATTTGAGATTTGCTTTTAGAGTTTTCCCGTTATCCATGAAAAAACAAAAAAAAAAAAAGCCACATTAAGGGCCTGTTTGGTAATATTATTAATAATTTTCTTTATTATTAATGGATGTGCATAAGGGTAATACTTCCCCTTCTAGGGCGATTCGCCCAAGGGAATTGCCAAGTAAAGCAATCAGAGGCTAGGGGACTATTCGCAGGCATTAGTTTTTTGTTGTATTGATATTAGAGGATACTTATTCTACATATACAACCCACATTTCAATAATTAAGCCTATTGCTTATGTTTTTTTGTACTAGACTCGCAAAAATTAAGTTGATGGGAGATATATTAGACTTTTATTTATAAAGAGAAATATGAATTTATTGATCAAACACCAATTGATACCTGATTGGTGAGATATTTGGCATGCATGATATAGATATAAGGTTCATCTAATCCAATGACGGGTTTAATCGAAATGTAAGTTTTACAAAAAATTACTGAAGAGTGTAATAATTAAAAGTTTTGTATTAGGTGTAAGTTGATTTTGCCTCATATATATACGTGGTGAGATCAAAAGCGAGTTATCGGGTATTCAAAATGAAGGATTGAAATTAGAATTTCGCACCTAATTTGTAATTTGCATCAAGAATCCGTTATCCGTTATAAATTAGAACTATATATATGTATACTCCAAAACACAATTCATAAAATCAAATAAAAAGATCACAGAAAAAAAAAAGGTAAGGAAATTTTGTTTAAGAAATTAAAATTCGCAGCATGCACACCACATGTGTGCGTGTCAGTGTGTGTGATACTAGAATATATCGTGCATGCTCCTTTTGGCTGCTGAGAAAACGGTGGAAGAGATGGGAAAATTTGGAATAGGCAGAATCTTACAACTCATTGGAGTCGGAATGGTTACTTGGTTAGTTATTAAAAAGAATCCAAACCTTATTTTTATTTTTAATTTTATTTTTTCCTCCTCTTCCTCACCAACCAAACAGAGCACAAAAAAAGGACACACTTCATGAAACAAGAACGTTTACCTTGACATGCCCACTGAAAGACTCATGCAAAGAAATCAAGTGCCGAAAAGATATAGCAAGAGATTATAAAATGAGAAAAAAAATTTGAAAATTTTGCCATTCTATTGCTAAAAAATTGAAACAATCTACCAAATAGCTCAATTTCTTTCTCCAAACGGAAGGAGACACATACACAGGTCCATTCTATTGCTAAAAGATGGCACAAATATTGCCATTCCAACTGCCGCCGTTGCTGCTTTTGGTTACAGCAATATGCCTGTCAGCAGCATATCGCCGGACAGAGAGGTTTGGTATGGTCAGAGAACCCCTGACGAGTGAGTCCGGTGTAGCACTCCCACCGGAGTTTGTAATGTACTTCTACAAGCAGACGCTAGATCATTTCAATTTCAAGCCAGAGAGTTACGCCACCTTCCAGCAAAAATATATAATGAATTCTCTGTATTGGGGTGGGGCAAATACTAGCTCTCCAATATTTGTTTATACAGGAGATGAGGGAAGTATAGATGTGGATGCGTCTTTTGCTGGATTCATGGTCGATCTTGCTTCTCGTTTCAAAGGTCTCCTGTTGTACATAGAGGTAAGTACTAATAAAGTATGTCTAGAATGAATGAGTTCTGTATTTGATATTGACTGCTGTCTGTCAGCTTGTCATATGCACATGCAAAGGGCGCCATGATAGCTAGGCTTTCTAGTAATGGATGAGAAAAAGGAAAGTCACATAAAAACAATATGGTAGTGACACTTTGGGGTTGCTACTCGGCGAAGTTAGGAATTTAGTTCTAGGGAGGCGAATTTTAGTTGATTAATTGTTATTAGTTTATCCTACCGAACTTTTGCAAGGGGGTTGGGGCTTTTGTAGGAGGACAAAATGAAAAATGAGGGGCGGGAAAGAAAAATAAAGGGTGTTAAAAAAAAGAAAAAGGAAAAAAAAGAAGACAATAATTAAGAAGCTAGAAGGAGGGATATGGGGACATAGCTAGCTAAGACACAATAATTAGCATAATCATGGAAACAATTGGCTATCATTAAGCATGTGGAACATGTAAGATATGATAATGATTTCCTATTATGTACAGCATCGCTATTATGGAGATTCAATGCCGTTTGGATCCATAGATGAAGCATTTCAAAACGCGACTACACTAGGATTCTTCAGCTCAACACAAGCTTTGGCAGATTTTGCAGAGTTGATCACAGATCTTAAAAAGAACATGTCTGCGGAAAATTGCCCAGTTATCGCGTTTGGAGGATCTTATGGTGGATGTAAGTTTCACTTTAAAAGTTCAATTTGCATGAAGAAAATTTCTTCATAATAGTTTCCTTTTGTTGCTTTTTTTGATTTGTGATCAGTGCTTTCATCATGGTTTCGCCTGAAATATCCACATATTGTTATTGGTGCTTTGGCATCATCGGCTCCCATCCTCTACTTCGATGATATTACACCACAAAATGGATACGATGTCGTCGTTACCAAGAATTTTAGAGTAAGAAACTAAAAGAAATTGTGAGTATATTTTTTTATTTTATTTGTTAATGGCACTTTGGTATGGGCTGGAGCAGGAAACTAGTGAGAGTTGTTACAACACTATAAGACAGTCTTGGTTTGAAATTGATGAAGTTGCAGTTGAACCAAATGGTCTGGTGAATCTTAGCAACATTTTCAGGACATGCAGGTGATTAAAAAGATCCTATATTCATCACATCAGATTTAAATTTACTGGCTTACATATTGAACACTTACTGTTATCTTGGTTATCACCCCATTTTAAGGCCTTTGATTTCATCACAAGAGCTCAAGGACTACTTGGAAAATATGTATCAAGGTTCGGCTCAGTATGACAATCCTCCAGATAATTTGGTCAGTATGGTATGCAATGCCATTGATGGAGCTCCCGAAGGAACCAATATTCTTGGTAGAGTTGCTGAAGCTCTCGATGCTATTATGGGAATTCCATGCCATGATATATATGAATTGAAATTAAGCAACAAGGATGGATGGGCATGGCAGGTAATTGATGTACTTATCTTTGTTTTCTTCATCACCATGAGCATCATCATCATTAATTATCACCACAAAGTTGGGGCAGAACCTTATTGAAGGGATATATATTTGGAATAAATCATTTTCGTCATATAATTCTTTATTTTCAATGTGATTATCATCATCATACCTTCTTCTTCTTGTATTTTTATTATCTTTTTCTTCACTATGCATGATTTCCATGTCAAAGACATGTACAGAGATGGTCATGCCAATCGGACATGGAGAAAATGACACGATGTTCCAAGCGCGGCCATTTGATTTCAACAACTACACCAAGGACTGCAATGATCTTTTTGGCGTGACCCCAAGATCTCATTGGATCACAACAGAATTTGGTGCCCATGTAAGCTTCTCTTCTCCTCAAATTTATTTCCATTTCTCTATTTCATATAAGAGAAAAGACACTTTCTCAACATATAATATTTACTCATCATCTTTGCCATTTTAATTAACAAGAACTCGCATTCTTGTGCGCTAACAATGAAAAACTTCAGGATATAAAATCTGTACTCGGAAATTTTGCAAGCAACATCATATTTTCCAATGGACTCCGTGACCCATATAGCAGTGGAGGGTAAACAGCCTAAACTTGCAACATTTTGTACCTTATATATTTTCCCTGTCCAAAAATCACATTAACTAAATCCAAATTATTTTCTCTTTAAATTACAGAGTTCTACAAGATTTATCAGATAGCGTTGTCACTGTATATACAGATAAAGGTACGTCTTTGATCCATCGGTAAGTGTTTGAATTAAGTTTCCAGTTATAAGCTGCAAGTATTTTAACTGGAATTTGTTACTATCATCAGGTGCCCATTGTTTGGACTTACGTACTCCAATGGCGAGCGACCCTGATTGGTTAATCTCACAGCGAGAGAAGGAGGCTGAAATCATTGAAGGATGGATAGCAGAGTACAACACCACGCTTGCTAGTAAGACTAGCAGCAGATAGAATTAGCTAGGACTATATCTCCATCAATATCGTATTCTTGAGAGGAACCATGTTGATATGAGCCATATATACAATAAATTAATATAAAATCTATAATTTAGAAATCAGTATAAGGTCTAAAATCAATGAATGAAAAAAAAAAAAAAAATTTGTTTGTTTTAAGTTGCTCGGTATATGATTCGGATTGTCCTTCATATGGCCAAAGGGGACTTTGTGTGACATGGGCATGGAGAGGAAAAGGAGGGGGTTCGATCGTCACCCATGGCCGCACGCGATCCACACCATGGTCCCTGGAACTTTTCAAGCTTCCATGGTTGCCGGCTATGGATCTCTTCTTCCCCCCCCCCCCCCCCCCCCGGCCCTCTCTCTCTCTCTCTCTCTCTGTGCCCAGTTATCGCCGAGAAATTTTACTCAAGAAGTGGGGTATTGTCAGTTCAATAATTATTTATTTATTTATTTTCTCTGGATGACAGCATTTTGCCAATTGCATTGTGAAAGTTCCCAAACTACACAATTGCACAAGTAGATAGCTTCCAAACCCACATCATCCATTGTCCAAGCAATCCAAAACCATCACTTAGGAACTAACGTCTCAAGAAATGAAATTAAACCAAAAAGCTACCAAATACTCCAAGTTCTTTCTCCAAACGGAAGGAGATATAATTCCATTGCCAAAAAAGAACAAAGAAATGGAACAAATTTTATCGCTCCAACTACTGCTGCCCGTTGCTGCTTCTGCATACAGCAACATGCGTGTCAGCAGGGTATCCTTGGACAACGAGGCTTGGTATGGTCAGAGAATCCGTGAAATCCGCGGTAGGTGTTGCACCTGCACCTTTAGTCTCTTTCATAGTCCTCCCAGCAGCTATTTGTATTTATGGTTCCGTTTGTGCTGCATTCAAGTGTATAAAGGAAATCTCAAGGGTGAACCGATGGCGCTAGGGACATACGCCTCAAGTTTGGCTTAAGCTTCCTCTTGAGGACAGTCACCAGATTTCTTTCAGATGTTTATCGATCGAGGTAGAGTGAGTGGTGGCTTTATCTGTGTCTAGGATTAGATTGGCTAAAGTTGTGGATACCCTCTTGGCCAAAACAAGAAAGAGCGCAAAGAGGTTGATTAATTAGGAGCCAAAGCAAGAAAAGGTTGATTAGGGAGCTGAAAGGATATGCGGACATAGCTTTTTAGAGAAGTTGGTACCGAATGCTTGATCCCTGGCATATAGCTTGAGGATTCATGACTCTCACCATCTAGCCACTGGGAGCAATGGAACATAGCTAGGACGACACAATAACTAGAGTAATCTTGGGAACCAATGGGAATATCATTGACTCTAAGCTAGAATGGGGAACATGCAATTACATGTATGATGTCTTACAGATTACCTATTACAGCATCGCTATTATGAGACTCATGCTGTTTGGATCCATAGATGAAGCATTTCATAACGCCTGTACCCTTGGATTCTTCAGCTCAACACAAGCTTTGGCAGATTATGCGCAGTTGATGACAGATCTTAAAAAGAACATGTCTGCAGAAAATTGCCCAGTTATTGCATTTGGTGGATCCTATGGTCGCAGTAAGTTTCATTTGAAGAAAATTAATTTCTTCATATTATATTATTTTTTTTTCTGATTTTATTTGTCAGTGCTTGCATCATGGTACGTTTTGCCTGAAATATCCCCATATTGTTATTGGTGCTTTGGCATCATCGGCTCCCATCCTCTACTTTGATGATATTACACCACAAAATGGATATGATGTTGTTGTCCAAGGATTTTAGAGTAAGAAACAAAACGATAGTATTAACTTCTCATGCGCATGTGTCTGTCCTTCTGGGTTTTTTTTTTTCCTTTTTCTTTTGGTTGTGGATGGATCGCTTGGAATGTCTCAAGAAAGGCTACTTTTGTACAGGAAACTAGTGAGAGTTGTTACAACACTATAAGACAGTCTTGGTTTGAAATTGACAAAGTTGCAGCTGAACCAAATGGTCTGGTGAAGCTTACCTAATATTTTCAAGACATGAAGGTGATCAAAAAGATCCTATACTCGTTACAACAAATTTGAATCTGTAGCCTTAGATGTCGAAAAATTATTGTTATCCTGGTTTTCACCCCATTTAAGGCCTTTTACCTCATCACAAGAGCCCAAGAATTACTTGGAAGGAGTTAATAAATGTTCAGCTCAGTATGACAATCCTCCAGATAATTTTGTCAGTATGGTGTGCAATGCCATTGATGGAGCTCCTGAAGGAACCACTATTCTTGGCAGAGTTGCTGAGGTTTTCAACCTTACTATTGGAATTCAATGCCATGATACATGTGAATTGAAACTAAGCAACAAGGATGGATGGACATGGCAGGTAATTGATGTGCTTATCTTTATTTGCTTCATCACCATTATCAACAATATAACCACCACCATCATTAGTATGAAAGCATGGCTTTTTAAGGACTGTGTTTTTTGCAGCACTTTTGGAATAAATAGTAGTTGCCATTGTTCTCATTGTTGTCGTCATGATCATCATTAACATAATCTTCTTCTTCTTGTTTTTTTTTCTTCTTCACTATGATTTCCATCACAAGAAATGTACGGAGATGGTAATGCCAAGGGGACGTGGAGAAAATGATACAATGTTCCAAGCGGAGCCTTTTGATTTGAACAACTACACGAAGACGTGCGAAGGTCTTTTTGGTAGTGACCCCAAGACCTCATTGGATCACAACGGAATTCGGTGGCCATGTAAGCTTTGCTTCTCGTGGTATTTATTTTTTTGGTCAGAAAAATGGATTTTGTTAATATAATTTAATGAAGTACAAACCGACACCTCTAATATGAAAACTTCAGGATATAAAATCTGTACGTACTGGGAAATTTTGCAAGCAACATCATATTTTCCATTGGACTCCGAGACCCATATAGCAGTGGAGCCGTGGAGGGTAAACAGCCTAAACTTCCACCCTTTTCTGCCTGTTTATTCCAATGATACTGTCGAAGAATCACATTAACTAAATCCAAAGTCTTTTCTCTTTAAATTACAGAGTTCTACAAAATATATCGGATAGCATTTTAGCTTTATATACTGATAAATGTATGTCTTTTATCCAATATTGTCAAGTGTATGAAGCTTTTTGGTTAGCTGAAAGTATTTTAAATGAAATTTTTTTATTTTAATCAGGTGCCCATTGTTTGGACGTACGTACTCCAATGATGAGTGATCCTGATTGGTTAGTCTCACAGCGAGACACAGAGGTTAAAATCATTGAAGGATGGACAGCAGAGCACAACACCACGCTTGCTAGCAAAACTGGCAGCAGAATTGGCTAGGACTATCTCCATTCATTCTATTCTTGACAGGAACCATACATGCTCATATGAGCCATACTAATGAGTTGATGTAAAATCATAGTATAATTTACATACAAGTATAAGGTTTGAAATCAATGAATGAAATTAAATAAAAAAACTCTCTAAAAGAAGTATTTTTCTGACCATAATGAGGTGATCCATCGACCAATGGCAGCATGCATGATTGCATGCAGGAAGTTGTATGGATGCATAATGGTTGCTTTTACTTATCCTCTCTATATAAATTTAATTGGAAAGAGGTTTTTGCAACTTAACTGGATCCCTCGCATGGCTTTAGGTTTAACTTTTAAGAAATCTGAATTTATTTGAATAGCTGACTATATGTTTTTTTGGCTGATTCTCAAATATGATGATCTCTAACAAAAACCAAAACTAGTTGTCACACCACCAGCATTAGGAGATGTAAGCATTGAAACATAGGTATTTAAATCAATCCAAAAACATTTTTATGCTTCAACAGAAAAAAGTTTAAGGCCTAGCTCATATATGCCACCTATTTAAATGCAAGCATTGGTGACAACTGACAAGAGCATCTTACTCCCTGGCCTGATGCAGCTCAAAAAAGATACAGATTTCTCTTGAGAGGATCACTTGTTTATGTAAAAAACTGTCCAATTTCATTAGGAAAGCAGTCAAAATGTGCTCAAAAAAGATATATGAACATAATTTTTTTCACAAGGATGTTATATACGTACCATATGTACTACGCCCTACTTTTGGATTCACATATACATTTTAAAATTATTTAAGCAACTACTTAATTGTATCTTCATTTTTAAAATTCTCCAATTATTTTTTTTCATTATGGGCCGTTCAAATAGGCCTAATGGTTGAAAGGTTCAACCTGTGAGCTGGTCCCGTCTCAAAAATATTGCCACCCAGGCACCAAAGCCTCGATTTAATCCATGAAGTAAAAGATTATAATAGAGTATTATTTTATTCTATTTTTTAGTATCAAGCGAGAAACTCATATGCAGATAAATTTTTCTCAGGAAGTAGGTATTATCGATCAATTCAGTACCTGTTTCTTCCTGCTTGGATTATAGCTTTCTTGCCGTTTGCATATATTGTCCAAAATACACAAAGCTATCACTTAGTAACTACCGTAGAAAGAACAAGAATACAGGCCTAAATGAAAACCGAAAAAGCTACCTACAAATAGCCCCATTTCTTTCTCCATAGTGAAGGAGATTGATATTGGTCATATACTAAAAAATGGCGCAAGTATTATCATTCCAACTTCTGCCGTTGCTGCTTCTGCTTACAGCAATATGCGTGTCAGCAGCTTATCCCAAGACAGCGAGGCTTGGTATGGTCAGAAAATCCATGACAAGCAAGTTGGATGTAGCAGCACTAGACACACAGGATTTTGTAACGTATTTCTACACGCAGACACTTGATCATTTCAATTACAAGCCTGAGAGTTATGCCACCTTCCAGCAAAAATATATTATCAACTCTGTGTACTGGGGAGGGTCAAATACTAGCTCTCCAATATTCGTCTATACAGGTGATGAGGCAACTATAGATGCGGATGCATCTTTTGCTGGATTCATGGTCGATCTTGCTTCTCGTTTTAAAGGCCTCCTGTTGTATATAGAGGTAAGTATGCTTAAAAGTAAATAAGTTCTGCAAACTGATATTGACTGTAATATGCAGAAGAGTGTGTCATTAGACTTTAGGAGGCTTTCTTATAAAAAAAAAAAAAAAAAAAAAAAAAAAAAAAAAAAAAAAAAACAAACAAACAAACAAACAAACAAAAGAAGGAAAGTTACACAATACGGATTAGTTCAATTTGAGATGCATTCAAGTTGATAAAGAAAGTTTTAAGGGATGGGCCAATGGCTCATGGGACTTGCTATGTTTCAAAAAGCGTAACGTCAATTGAATTTGACTTCTCACTCTCTCTTGGGGTTGTCATTAGTCGGGTATATCTGACCTGTGTCTACGCTGGGTACCTGTTGGCAAAGAAAAAGAAAAATATTAATGGGTTATGATCGAGGACATATATCTAAGATACAACTATTAGCAAAATTTTGGGAACCATTGGCAAGATCATTGACTTATAAAGTTTGGGAACATGTATGATAATGACACAACGATAACCCCGTCAATTACAGCATCGCTACTACGGAGACTCAATGCCGTTTGGATCCATAGATGAAGCATTCCAAAACGCCAGTACCCTTGGATACTTCAGCTCAACACAAGCTTTAGCAGATTATGCGCAGTTGATCACCGAACTTAAAAAGAACATGTCTGCAGAAAATTGCCCGGTTATTGCTTTTGGAGGATCTTATGGTGGAAGTAAGTTTCCCTGTAAATTTTCATTGGGAGAAAGTTTCTTCATATTAATTTTTATTTTTGCTGATTTTATTCGTCAGTGCTTGCATCATGGTTTCGCCTGAAATATCCACATATTGTTATTGGCGCTTTGGCATCATCGGCTCCCATCCTCTACTTTGAGGATATTACACCACAAAACGGATACGACGTCGTTGTCACCAAGGATTATAGGGTAAGTGCAGAGTAACTAATGAGGTATTATTCCTCCGTTCCCAAAAAATTCTCTCCCTGAAAAAGACGGAGTAGGCTTTTAAAGAAAAGTGCATTTACTGCATTCATATATAGTTCATACCCACTAATTTGTTTTAGTATTTCAGATTTACTCACTATGGCAAGGGGTATTACTTTATCTTTAGCGTATCATATTGGGAAATCAATTAAAATTGAGTCTTTAAATTTTTACTAGGACCAACATTTTGGAACAGTCCAAAATGAAAATGAAAATGAATATGAGGACAATGTATAAGGAATGGAGGGAGCTAGTAATAACTTCTCATTTGTGTGGGTGTATTTTTTGGGCGTTGATTGCTTGAATTGTCTCAAGAATGGCTAGCTACTTTCGTACAGGACACTAGTGAGAGTTGTTACAACACTATAAGGCAGTCCTGGTTCGAAATTGATAAAGTTGCAGCTGAACCAAATGGTCTGCTGAACCTTAGCAACATTTTCAGGACATGCAGGTGATCTAAAAAGATCCAATACTCATTACACTAAAGTTTTTATAGCTTTAGATGTTGAAAACTTATTGTTATCTTGGTTTTCACTGTATTTTTAGGCCTTTAAACTCATCGCAAGTGCTCAAGGACTACTTGGAAGCAATATACCGAATTTTCGCACAGTATGACAACCCTCCATTTAATTTTGTTAGTATGGCATGTAATGCCATTGATGGAGCTCCAGAAGGAACGAATATTCTTGGTAGAGTTGCTGAAGTTCTCAACGTTACTGGTGCGTCTCCATGCCATGAAATATATGAATGGAAACCAAGCAACAAGGATGGATGGACATGGCAGGTATTTGATATACTGATCTTTTTTGCTTCATGTAAATTTGTACAACACACCGACCCAAAAAGAGAAAAAAAATGGCCACATTTGTACAACTGTTACCACCACCTTCACCATCATATAATAGTATGAAAGTATTCTCTTTTTGTTCACTACGAGTTTCCATCTCAAAGGCATGTACAGAGATGGTAATGCCAATTGGACATGGAGAAAACGATACAATGTTCCAAGCGTCGCCTTTTGATTTGAATGACTACACCAAGACCTGTGAAGATCTTTTCGTTGTGACCCCAAGACCTCATTGGATCACTACAGAATTTGGTGGCCATGTAAGATTTTCTTCTCTTAAAATTAATTTCCATTACTTTTGGTTCGTGTTCAGAAAAAAGATTCACATTGAAAACTTCAGGATATAAAATCTGTACTTGGAAATTTTGCAAGCAACATCATATTTTCCAATGGACTCCGCGACCCATATAGCAGTGGAGGGTAAACAGCCTAAACTTCCAACATTTTCTGCCTGCTTATCGATATCCCTGTCAAAATAATCGCTTTTACTAAATCCCTTTTTTTTTTTTTTTGGTCTTTAAATTACAGAGTTCTACAAAATATATCGGATAGCATTGTAGCTATATATACAGATGAAGGTATGCCATTTTTCCCTTGTGTTTGATATTTATAGTACTTGATTGCAAGGTTTTGAATTGAAATTTGTTTTTGTAATCAGGTGCCCATTGTTTGGACTTAAGTACTCCAATGGCGGGTGACCCCGACTGGTTGGTATCGCAACGAGACAAAGAGACCAAAATCATTGAAGGATGGATTGCAGAGTATAACGCGACGCTTGCTAGTAAAACTAGCAGCATAAATGGCTAAGACCATCTCCATTCATTGTGTTCTTGATCGGAGGAGCCATACAGATATATATGAGCCATCCACAATAATGAATTAATGTAAAACCATAAAATTGACATCGTATGTGAAATCAATGATTGAAGATGAAGAAACATTTTAACAGAAGTTCTTTCCTTAAAGGAGACGGGCCACAAAAACAACCCCTCTTTTCGTGTGTGTGTGTGTGTGTGTGTACTCCAATGGTGAGTGATCCTGATTGTCTCACAGCGAGACAAAGAGACTGAAATCATTGAAGGATGGATAGCAGAGTCAAATGCCACGCTTGCTAGCAAAACTAGCAGCAGAATGGGCTAGGACTGTCCATTCGTTGTATTCTTGAGAGGAACCATGCTGATATGAGCCATAATAACGAGTTACTTAATGTAAAATCATATAAATTACAAATCAATGTGAGGTCTGAAATCAATGAATGAAATTAAAATGAAGAAACTCAATAAAATTATAAGTACTTTTCCAACCATAATGCAAGGGTTGATCATGATCAACCAATGGCAGCATGTTGAAGACGGTTCATAGTCAAGATGGTAGAAGGATCATAGCTAAGAAAAGAGAAGCAGATTCCTGGGGTTTCCCCCTTCTGGTGACTTGGTAGAAGGATCTTTATGATATTATTTATGCAGTGAAATGAATTGAACAAATGCAGTCCACATAGCAAGTTATGATGAATTAATGGTCGCCAAACGCAAACCCATTGGGCTAGAAATATCCCTCAACCTTGCAATGCTTCACAGTTTTGCTTGATAAAGCTCTTTCTTCACCCCGGTGGGGAAAAAAAGGAGCAAAAAAAGCACCTTCGCGTACTGTGCAAGTGTTACTGCTACTGCACAGTAAAGGCACAAGCTGCCCGTTTCAGCTGAAAGCCACTTAAAATCAAGGTATGCTTTCTGCATAAAAACCGTTGAATGAGACGAGTCTGTTATTTTCAAAAGGAAATTCATCAATAAAAATGAAACAGGAAACTTATAAAATATCAAAACAAAAATGAAAACATCAAACAGAAACCCAAAAAGAAGAATGCAAGATGTGCAAAGATCTATAGAAATTAGCTCAAAAGTATCCACTATGAAAGCATGTTCTTGGTTTTTGCTTTAACAATGGACAGTTACTACAGTAATCAATATCCACTTGTACGCATTGGGTCAACATTGAGCCTGTCAATCATAGTCAAGACGTAAACATCAAAATAATCACAAAATGGCAGACAAAAGAACATCAGAAGTTCAAAAGATATACAGAAATCTGCCGTAAAATTTCTACTACCAAAGCTGTGTTACTTGATTGACTTAAAGCAATACCACAAAAAGGCAAAATCTGAACACCACATGCATTAGCACATCATTTGATCTTGTCAATGATATCCGAGATGACTTGGGCCATGTCAAGTGCCTTCATTGCTGAAAATGGACGCTTCATGTCCTGCAGGGTAAGAATAGACAGAAAAGAGGCAACTCAGAGAATGACAAGAGGTATTCCACCTAGTTTTTATTCTTTTACAGAAAATTTATATGATTGACGACAAAATTTACTAATAAAGAAGGAAGGAGTACAAGTAGGGTGAGAAGTCCTACAAATAAAGAAAGATAATAAGAAAAGTTAAAAAGGTCAACAAAAAACAGAATCTCTACAAATCACAAATGGAAAATCTCTACAAATCACAAATGGCCCTCCGATCAGAACTAATCACAAATTAAAGAACACCAAAAAAAACCTCCCAAAACGAAGCCAAAAACACAACCTTGTCCCACAAACACCCAACCTTCTCAAACTTTCCTTCAAAGATGTTTGCATCTTGTCACATTATTTGATATTTAGCAAATTAAAAAAAAAAAAAAAAGAAAAAGAAGAAGAAGAAGAGAGGGGGGGGGGGGGGGGGGCGAGGTGGGGGGGCATATATATGATTGTAAAAAACTCATTAACATGGAAGAAAAGGAAATACAGAACTCCCTTATTTAAGTGTCTTCTTGCAAAAAGGGATCTCACATGTTTGAGGGGCTTTGCCACATAGAGACATCTTGTTATGATTCACGAGCCTGCTCAAACTTACATATGCTTGGATTGGCCATTCTGCCATTCTATGAAATAGATCAAATTCGGCTAACCTAAATAATACCCAATTATAAATGACTGGAGTTGGGTTCAACTCCCTAACCAAATTAACCCTAAACGTTCTATTTCTCAAAATATTATTTTTGAAAATTTAAACATTTTTTTATGTATTCAGGTTAGTTGGTCAATTTAGGCCTGAGACCCTTACAGTGGGTCAAGTTTAGGTTAAGGTTTTCCAACCAAATTATAATCAATGTACTAAGTTTTGATTTAACATGTTCCGCTCTTCACCAAAATGGAAATGATTTCAAACATTGCGAGGAAGTAACGGAAGCAGTGAAATTTTTTGGAAACACACAAAAATTCTTGGAAACATCAAACAAAAAGTATTTATATGTTAAGAAAAAATTATTACAATATTATTTGAATAATATGTTCTGTGATGACTTGTGTTGATATGATTACATTTATATTGTTAATCTTTTATTGATCATGTTTATGTTTATGAGAATGTGACTTTTACATTAGTATTGATACATTTCCTTTTTGGTGAGCCCAAAACCCTCGTAATTTCTCATCCCAGATGTTTGAGACCAGTCTTGGTTCACTTGGGACTGGTCCAGATCTTCCCATAGCGAAATTTTCATTTTGGCCTACTTTGAACCAGTCTGAGTCCCTCTGGGATGGGTCCAAAATTAGCAGTAGCTTGTCCAAGGTCCAGATTCAACCAAGACCAGTCCAAATTTGCAGAAATTGTTTTTCAAGGGGAAAAAAAAACTTCCCTTTGTATTCTAGCCCTATAAAAATACCCAAAGAACATGAAATTTTTCAATACAAATATCAATCCAAAAACTTCCTTTCTCTTAACTCTTTCAACTCAACTCAACAACTTCCTTTCTCTTCTTTGACTATGATTGCAAAAACTTTTTCTTCATCAGCCCAACGCCTTGTCAATCACTTCTTCTGTTTCATGGTATCGTGTTATGGCTACTACTAATGTTGAAATAGTTTGGTTGCACTAGTTAATTACTGATGTTGGAGTTTCATTTTCCACCCCCACCCCTATGCATTGTGACAACAAGAGCACCATACAGAATGCACATAACTCAGTTTTTCATGAATGCATTAAACATAACAAGATAGATTGTCATTTTTTGTGTCATCATCTTCAACCTGACACTCTGTCTTTGCCTTTTGTTGCTTCTACTATGCATTTGGCTGGCTTCTTTACAAAGTATCACAGCATTATGCACTTTCACTTCCTCCTTCGCAAACTCTCGATGATTCCCAAAGTCACATCATGAGTTTGAGGATGTTAAGAAATTAATGTCAATATCAAAGGTAGTTTAGTATTTTCATGTATTACGGTTACTTATGTTTAAATACCTTGTATTATTTTTTTTGAAATTCGAAAAAAAATATTATTAAATGTATTAAAGTCTAGTACATCTAGGAAGAGCCACTCTGGAAATATCTTGAATACAAGTCCTCCAAATTTTCCTAGGAAAATTACAATCCCATGTATTATACTTCATTTTGTTAATGAAAGATTATTGATAGTTTTCTCTTGGTTGTACACAAATCTTGTCTTTCTAGAAAAGCATTGAGAGTTATACCATTTTAACCTTAGCTTAAAAATTCCTGAATAGTAAATAAAAAGGGGGAAATGGTGAGTAAGGCTATAGAGAGGGATATTATTTGTGGTTTTGAAGTGGGTAGGGACAGAGTTAAAATTTCTCATCTTCAATTTGCCGATGATACTATTTTATTTCTTGATGCGGATGAAGAGAAAATGAGGAATTTGACTATTCTGGTGAGAGATTTCGAATTGCTTTCTGGTTTGAAGATTAATCTTTCCAAAAGTTCTTTAGGTGGGATCAATGTGGAGGCTACCAAGTTGGAAAGAATTGCTGCTGATATATGTTGTTCCATTAGTGAATGGCCCATGAATTATTTAGGTACGCCTCTTGGAGGCAACCCCTTGACTGTGAGTTTTTGGGATGGGGTGGTGGAGAATATTGGTAAGAGATTGGATGGTTGGAAGAAGGCTTATATTTCTAAGGGGGGTAGGTTAACTTTGGTTAGTGTGGTTCTCAATAGCATCACGACTTATTATTTGTCTCTTTTTAAAATCCCTAGAATTGAGAAATTGCAAAGAGATTTTTTATGGGAAGGTTGTGGGGAAAGAAAAAAAGATCATTGGGTTAAGTGGGAGGTGGTGACTAGATCTAAGAATCAAGGTGGGCTAGGTTTAGGCAATATCACTCTTAGGAATGTTGCTTTTATTGGGAAATGGTTGTGGAGTTCCCCATCGAGTTGGATTTTCTTTGGCATTCTATCATCAAAAGCAAGTATGACATTCAAAATAACGGATGGGATTCTAATATTTGTGGAAAGGGAGAGTTTTTGTTGCCCTTGGAAATTTATCTCTCATTGTCTTCCTTGTTTTTTCAACCATATCAAACTTCTTGTCCGCAATGGTGCTCGCATCCGCTTTTGGGAGGATGTGTGGGTGGGAGAGAGACCTCTATCTAATTTGTTTCCTTGGTTATTTAATCTTTCCCGGGCCAAAGATGCTCTCATTGTTAACATGGTTACTGTGGATTCCAATTCTTTGAATTAGAATTTCTTCCTATCTTGCAATCTTAATGATAGAGTATGAGGAAATGGTGGCTCTTTTAGCTACTATTCAAAATGTTTTGTTTGCCCCTTTGGGTTTTGATAGAAGATTATGGACTAGCCACTCTTCTGGTTCCTATTCTTCTAAATCTTATTTTGATTCTTTGAGAGAGGTTGCCTCGGGTTCCGTTTTTTACTCCTGGCAAAATGATTTGGAAAGCTGTTGCACCCTTGAAGGTTAAGATCTTGGCTTGGTCGGTTGCACATCAAAGAACCAATACTAATGATTGGATTAAGAGGAAAAAACCGTCTTGTTGTCTTTCCCATCAGTGGTGTGCTCTTTGTAAGGAGGAGGGAGAATCAGTGGATCACTTGTTTCTTTACTATGATTTATCGAAGGCTCTTTGGCAGCGTTTGTTTGTCCTTGCTGGTTTATATTGGGTTAGGCTTGAGCATATTGCTAGTTTGCTTGAGATAGATTTCAGAGGTTTTGATCGGTCTAAAGGGGCCAAAGTCCGTTGGAGCAGTGCTTTTTTGGCCATCTTATAGGTGATATGGATTGAAAGGAATGCAAAAATATTTAGGGATATTGATGGCATTTGGGATAGGGTGTGCTTTCTCGCTTCTCTGTGGGCTTCAATGGACAAATCTTTTGGTGGTGTCCCATTGTTGTTGATTGTAAGAAATTGGGTGGAGATTTGTATTTCGAAGACTGTTAAGAGGACTGTTGGTGGAAGCCACTTCTACCCTCCTTGAGACTTGGTTTCTTTAGGGGTTTTGTTTTGCATATTTTGCTGTTTTAGAGGCTTTTTCTTTTTTGTTTCTATTTCTTTGTTTTGCCTTCTTGCATGGGGGGTGTTTGAACTTTGCTGTGTTTTTGTTTCTCTTTGTTGGACTTCTTGTCCAATTTGTATTATTCTTTTGATCAATACAATGTGTTTCTTATAAAAAATAAATAAATAAATTTCCTGAATATATTCTAAATATTACTTGATATAAGGATATTAAAAATAAAAAATAAAAATCTGCATACATGACAAATGATATGCATCATAAGGACTAGTAACTTAAGTATAAAAGTAAATAAACTTGAACCGTTGAAGTGAAATAAATAAATAAATATATAAAATTATAAACACTCCTGCAAAAAGGAAAAAGAAAAATTAACAAGCCATATGCATAATGTCTTCCCAATATACAACGAACATTGCTCATGTAAAGTTTACCAGAAGACTAATGAACTTTTCACCTCCTTCCTCCCGTATTTCAAAGCATCCCCTTCTCGGCTGGGATGAAAAAAAAAATAAAAAAAAAATGAATCAAATAGATGAAAAATGTGAACAAATATCAAAATTGAAACCATGAACACACAAATATACACGTGGAACAAATAAGGTTATTATGAAGCAAAGTGAAAAGTGTCCATAAATAATGTACTTGGGGGAAAGTTGCCATAGAAAAAATTGATAAATCATTGTAACATGATTTAGATATGTGTATTTATGGACTTGACTATGAAATTATAGATCAATGACATAAATAGTGAAATCCAATTATAATCGAGGCAAATAAATGAATTAAACATAAGGGACCAGCAAACAAATGAATTAAAGCATTTAAACATAAGGAAAATTTTCAATGCATATAAAATGTCGATAGACTCGAAATCAAGCTCAAATTGTTCTTTCCATAAGATTTAGATTCCACAATGAATGAGTAGATTTGTATAAATAATCACAAAGACAAGAAAAGGAAGCAGAAGAATAAAGAAAGAAAGAGACAAAGAGACAAATGACAGAAGAAAATAATAAGAGAGCTTAGGGTTCTCTACCAGTACATTAATATTTATACTAGCATGAGTACAATGACCAAAATGCCCTTCATGTGGTGTAAGATGCATAACACAACATGTCATACGAATCAAAAGACCTTTAGAATAGAATTCTGTGATGGCAGGCAAGTTAATAGAATTTGAGTTTCACAAAAGCTCCACTTGTTTAACCAGAGGATAAATTATTAGAGGGTATCAACTGATGAGGTCTTTATCTTTATGATTTCAATGTCTGCTATTTTATTTAGATTTGCACTGTATCAATCTTCATATGCTGTGTACATGACGTAGTGAGATTTTTTCTAGAACCATCCCCTGAGTCTCACTTCCTTAATACTCAACAAAATGTAAATTAATTCTGCCTTGGGACTAATGTTGTGCAAAAGTTATCTCATATCTGAACAGGCCAGATACTTTCTTGTCTTGAAACTGGAGAGTTTTTTTTATTCATTTTGATATCCTACAGGAATGCATGAAGAAAATGAAAGAAACCTGCACCATCATCAAATTACAGGTCATCTGATAGTAGATTATGGATTTACTAAAAGAATGCCAGTCTCTATATCAAATTTGATTACTTAAGTTGTAAGCAACATAATCACATCTCATGAAGCATACTTTATCTTGGACATAATCACATCTCGCAAAGCATACCTTATCTGGGTTGACTAGCACTGTGATACCAGAAACACCACTCTCTAAGCCATTCTTCACCTGAATAGCCCTTGTCTTGAATGAATTGCACTGTTTGCTGGAAAAGAGCAAACGATAAATTAAAAAGTATGGCATATATAATGGACAAATTACTTCCACTTACCAAAAAGAAAAAATGTGACAAAAGCAGAAGCATACAGCAAAGACCAAGGATCAACAATGTGGGAAATATTCCCTAAGATCATCACAGCAGATGAAAATATTGCAGAAATTAAAACTAGTCAAGATCATCGTTTAATTTCCCTATTATACGCTAGCTTCTCTAGGATAACAAGGCCACAATTTACCGCACCCAAAGCTCGCAATATATCTTTTTCTTTTAAATTCAAGGTTAATTATTTAATACTAACCAAAAAAAAAGGTGAAAACTTACCCATATAAAGCTATACGCTACTCACTAGTCACTACTAATAGATAAGAAATATTTAATACCCTTGTCCATGCCAACCACAACCCAAATATAATTTAACTTATTAAATCAGGAAAAAGTTCTCTAAAGTGTGTTTGATTGTCAAGGAACCTATACAGATAAGTGGTACTGTAGACACCCTATTTTGTATCACTTAATAATTCTAAATCCCTTTTTGATCCCAATGATGAGGTTTATTACTCGTTTCGATAAATGCAAAGTGATCTTGAACAAGCTAACGAAGTCACAACAAGAACTTTGACTATTGCCAGCATGGTCCTTGTTGCGTACGCACCTATAGTGGGTGTGGACGCATCAGTGCATACGCAATCACTTGGGTTGCGTACGTACCATCCTCTTTTTGTGAAAACTCCGGATTTTGTGTTTCTTTCTCCTCAAGTCTATCAACTAACAAGGAAGACTCCTAGTTTGATATGATTACGACCAGTAACTCGGGGAGGACTCCAAAAACCCTAATGGTTCTTCTATATACACCATTATAGTTCTAGGTTTGGGGACGGAACCCTAACGAAGAGAACCACCATTCACCTAACCCTAAATCAGGGTCTTAAAAATCGTTGGTATCGACGATATATTGGCGATATATCGTCGTATCAACACTAAGCGACACGATATCCTCATGCGATATGTAAAACACAAAGTATAGAGAGATATATCGACGATATTGCGATATATCATCACTTATCGAAGATATCGCGACTAATCGAACTTAGCGTCAGTTTTCTGCAGTTTATCGGCGATATTTGGTCGATATACCGTCGATATATGGACGCTATATCGTCGAATATCATCAAAGCAGCCTGCTTTCAGTTTGTTCTTCCCACCGGCATCCTTGCCACCATTACAGAAGAAGAAGAAGAAGAAGAAGAAGGAAGAAGAAGACGACGAAAGGCTAACATACTTGCTAGGCTGGCCATGCCATCGTTGTCGTCCACTAGTCATCGTCGAGCCCCCTAGGCTGCCTGCTTGCCTGCCGCCTCTAATAGCCTTTTTTTCCTTTTTGTCGGTGGAAGGAGGTCCTAACCTATTTTAATTACCTCTTTCCCTTTTGTTTGTCTCATTATCTCATAAAGCTTTTTTCAAATAAAAAAAAAAAATGCTCCGAGACCCCCTCATAAAGTCAGTCATAAGACTCATAAGTCATAACACATGACTTCATTCTTTCTTTCTTCCTTTTCTTTTCTTTTCTTTTCTTTTTTTATTTATTTAATTTTAAGTTAAGGCAAATACAATTTTATATATATATATATATATATATATATATATATATATTATTTACATTTTTATCCTTAACTTTGTGACCTTTTAAAAATGTCCTACTCATTTTTTATGTTTATTTTAGTTTAGTTATATATACATACATACATGAGTCTGGTCCTACAAAGACATGTTGATGTAAGTTACGTCAACACTATGCATTGGGTGTTGTACCATAGGCATGTATGAGTTATATAGTATTTTAATATTATGTGACATTTAAATGTTATTGAATTTGCATAAATTTCTATTATTTATTTTCTCACTGCGTCACACTTTTTATACCCTAGACAATACATATTTGTTTTATACACATTTAAATTACAATTTTTTGATCCTAAATTGTGTATTAGAGTTTAAATCATTGTTTTCTAGAGTTTCAATAAAAATATCCGTGTTTAACTCATAATATCTACCATATCTTTATAACGATATCGATATTGTCGATATATCCAACGATATATCCGTATTTTTAGACCCTCGATATATCCATCGATATCGATATTAAAGTCCTTGCCCTAAATGACCTAAACTGAGAAGAAGGCTGTGATTTCGAAGGCTTGCAAGAGAGAACTAAGCGAACTTGAAGGCAAGTAAACCTAAGGGTAATGCTCTAAACAATTCTTATTCAATTCTATAGGGTTATACACCTAACCCTAAATGACCTAAATTGAGAAGAAGGCTGTGATTTTGGAGGCTTGCAAGAGAGAACTAAGCAGACTTGAAGGCGAGTAAACTTAAGGGTAATGCTTTAAACGATTCTTATTTAGTTCTATAGGGTTGTGATTATGCATATTGGGTTAATATTGGCATAATCGCATGTATGTTGACTAGCCTATGCTATTTATTAGTTACGTATGAACATGAGTAGATAGGGTTCTCATTGTGTTGTTGGCATGCATATTTAGGATCAAGAGATTATATGATGTAACCATTTATTAGATAGTTTAAATCACGTACGCCCGTTTGTCGTATTTTCACCAATTAAATTATGCGAATATAGATTTGTTCAGTGAATATTCTTGCTCTTGATTTCATCACCGTTCTATTTGATCTAAAAGTGCCTACGGGTTGCCTATGCACCAAGTGGTTCCGTACGCATTCTATTAGGGCAATAGTTTCTGTTCATCTTTAGGGTTTCATGTACGTTCATGTTAAGGGTTTATTGCTTTCATATATGCATGAACTATTGGAACATAGCTAATAACGTACAAGTTTAGTAAGGTGCATACGCAACTGGCATAGATGCGTACGCACCCAAATCTTTGCAGGTAGCAAGCCTCCCTTCTGTGAATAGTTTGCTTACTGTGTCTTGATTAATTCTTCTGTATGATAAATATATTTTGCATATCTACTATAAATTCATTTCTTATTTATTTTGTTTGTTAATTGTCACTATTGCATGCCATTCATTTATCGCATGATTTAGGGTGGAATTTAATTGAGTAATCGGATTATTAAGGCCAATAGTCACATGTGGGGGCTGGCTTCGACTGGGCATCATTGGGTGCCTTACACCTTCCCAATGATGTACCCTAACTCTAAACCCGAATCTCTAGTTATAACGAGTTGGACCATACTAGGGTTCATTGTTCCCAAATAGTAATTGGGTGGCAACTCCTCTCTGCTCTAGCCTTTCGAGGCTAAATGCGTAGTCTTGAATCATGTGATTTTAGGATGTGGTGCTCACAAGTACGTAAGAAAGTAAGGTAAAGGATAAGAAAGTGGGTCAAAGGAAAGTAAAAGAAGAGGAAAAATGCTTTTCTGGCAACTATTTAGTTTACATGGAAACATTTGCAGAAAAATAAAGCTTCAACTTTCCCACAAAGCATTATTATGTAGAACATGCATGATCAGATTTGAGGGAAATAATTTCTCTTTGGAAAACAGTTAATGTGGGGTCCACACTTCCCACAACAACCAAATGCACAAATATTGAGGAAGCATTTTGTTTTTTGCATTTAAGTGGCAAAACATTGGAATACATAAGCTCTGAGCTCTAAGACATTTTCCTCGAAACCTAGTCCTACTGCCACATCTTCAATGTCTTCAATGGTTCAAAGTCTCAATCTCGGTCCTTGTTGCATTTTGGTCTCAGTCGTCTCGGTCTCGCCCATCTCGTCGCGTTTCGGGTGAGACGCAACTTTACGCATGAAAGAGTGTTTAAAAAAATCTAAAAAAATAATAGAAAATCAGAAAAAATATCATAAACACATTGAAACCATCAAATAAGCAAAACAATTAACTTTGGGCACATACTATGGTTAAGTACACTAAAACAGGCGTTAGTGCGTTGTTTTACTATAATATACATAATATTTAATAAGTGTCTTTTCTTTTTTGAAATAAAAGGTATGATTATTATTTATTACTATATTAAAAAGAAGTAAATTAAATATAACATATAAATCACAAATGATAACCTTTTAAAACTATCTACTTGCTTATAAAAGATGAAAAATAATATTTTGAAAATACTAAAATTGTTGGGTAATTTTTATAAATAAAACAATCTTATACTATAAGATATTTCTTTTTCAAAAATAACATTAAAAAGAAAAAAAGACCAAGTTGTAATTTATGGCGGGTCAAAGCTTTATCCTGGTCAAAAAATAAAAAAGTATGATATATATATATATATATATATATATATAATCAAGTAAGCACGTGCTTATATAACTTACATTAACACTCGCATTGGAAGTTGTACCTTGTGCATTAGTGAGAAATGAAGTACATTGGACTAATGCAAATGGTACAACCCCCAAAGCATGGTGTTGATATAACTTATATCAACACGTGCTGATGGGAACATAAGCGATATATATATATATATATATATATATATATATATATATATATATCCACACCACCGACACAAAACAGAAAAATGAAGAAGAGAAGAAGAAGACGATGATGATGGTGACAAGGGTGCATGTCGACGGCGACCATAACAGGCTCTCCTCTCTCTCTCTCTCTCTCTCTCTCGCACACTAGATTTTAGACATTGTGAACTTGAGACAAAGCTCGAACCCACCTACTGAGAACCTTGCATCAGAAGAACCCACTTGTCGAGTACCCCTATGCTGGAAGAACCCACTCATCAGTCGACCCTTGATTCCTCAAACCTTGACCAGATCTATTCTAATCTCGCACAAGATGGGTAAGATCTCGTCCAAAACCCATTGTGTCAACGGGATCTCGTGCGTAACGCCCCGTATCGAGCGTATCACGCTTGTGTCATCTGAGAGAGAGTATCCCATAAATATTTTCTACCGGTGTGATTTCTCGTCCCAGCCAGTGACGACAACGAGATGTCTCGGCGAGATCTCGTCCGTTTCGGACGAGACTTTCAACCCTGACGTCTTCTCCACTCGATTGTTTTGCTATCCCCTCCTGCTAGAACCTCCTACCATGTTATTACTGGGACAGTAAACCTCATCAACTCAAGAACGTACCCATCAACTCCATAATACCTTTTTTTATTGCATTATGAAGTTAAAGATATTATGGATACAATACACACTCAATATCACATATAAATATAGCGAGCCAAGGCATGAACTAGGGCACCACAACACTTACAATTTTAGGGTTCAAATTAAATATTCGTCACATGCTTCTCTTCTTAACTCAAAATTAGCCCCCACATCATGAGAATGGATAGTTGATGTTTTTATAAAATATGGGTTTAATAAAGGGGATAATCCTTGCTTCACTTAATTAATACCATATACGAGAGTATTCTGTTTTGGATTTCGAATTGATTAATTGTAGTAAAGACCTGAGATTGATAAGTACTGCTTGTGTATACATTTATAAACAAATATTTTTCCTACCCAACCAGGAACGAATCCGAACAATTTTTAAAATAATTTTCCTTTCTAGTGAGCTACTTGTCCAAGAATAAGTTTTACTTTGCCCTTGATGAGAACTAATATTTCACTCTCTATTTCAAAAATTAACTACAAAAACAACCCAAAAACAAAAAATTAAATAAAAAAACAACCCAAAAACAAAGAAGAAAGTCAAACCCCTCCCAAAAAATAATAAATAAAGAAAAATTAAAAAAAAAAAAAAAACTCACTTTAAACAGGACGCTCAAGGAGGATAAAAATGGCCCGTAAAAGTTTCATTCCTCCCTTTCAAATAACTGAAAGTGAATCTTCCCCCACTAAAATATCTCTTAACTCTCAACTTTTAACATGCCTTCAGCTAATCAAAAGCACATGAATCTCCGCTTTAATGCTATTGCACATAGAGAAAGAGAGAATAGCATTACCCTCACGATTTCTAAAAATACCACCAACTCGAATAACACCCAGATTACCTAGAGAGCACCCATAAAAGTTAAACTTAATTTTACCAAAATGTGAAGGCTTCTAAGAACACAATTTAGCAACTGTCCACACCCTCAACAAGCAAACCACCTTCCAATCTTCCAAAATAATAGGAAGAGGGGATACCATCAAACTCCTTAGTAATATAAACCCAAAAAGAGACCAAGCTTCTAATAATTCTCACACAAAGTAATATCTCTCTTTTCCTGTATTCAAAAGTCTACTATTTCTTCCCACAAAATGTACCACAATTGTTGTAGGACAAGTCACCCCAACTTGTTGCCTTCGCAGTTACCTGTTGCCTAGATCATCAAAGTTCTCCGTTGAGGCTAGGCAAATCTAGTTAACATGTGGCAAATCTAGTTAGACTTAGAAAAGTCGCACCCCAGAAGAAGGCAAAACAAAGAAAAGTTGCACACGGGGAAAATCTAGTTATGTTCATAACTAGATTTGCTTATTTTGTTTATTTCCTTTTCCTAGTTAGTTTGACTTGTTCTAGTAGAACTAGGATTTCCTATTTCATAGCTTTAGTTCCTTATAAATAGGCTTGTAGCCCTATGGGCAATTAATTACTTTGATCATAATATTTCTTAGAGAGTTTTCTTTGTGACTTGTGTTCTAATCGTGGATTCAAGTGTTTCTTCTCATGGATTCAAGAACCCTAGACTATTGACGTTTGTCATAGTCATATCTTCTAGTTTTCTGCTGCATCAACAATATAGCCAACTGAACACAATTCCAAAGGACCCTACCTCTTCATCCATCAAAACTTGGAAAATGCACTTCGAAAAGAGATGAAATATGTCTAGTAGGAGCCTGCAATGAAACAAATTACACCAAAACTTGATACCTAACCGGCAATGAAGAAATAAGTGATCGATCGATTCCCCATTAGAACAACACATCATGAGTACATGCTTCGAGAAAGGGCTTTATGAGGTCTTTTAATAACCATGTCATAGGAAATCCAAAATTAAAGAGTGAAAAATGGATTTAGAAGAAGAGGCCATTGGATTCAAGCACTCTTAAGTTTCCAACTTAAAAGCACTCAATACCAATTAGCATCATAGGAAGTAGAAATATACATTTCCTTGGTACCATCAAGAAGAGAGGCAGGTCATCAACCTCACGATCATTTAAATTTCTCAAAAAACAAAAAAGAAAAAAATTGAAGGTCCAAGAATGAGACTTTTAGTTCCACTTATTGGAAATAGTGGAATATCTATCTCTAACAGTATCAAAAAGTCAAGGGAATGAGGACTTCAAGGAAACTTAAGGAAAGCATAGATGCAATTTAATATTATCATGTGGTGCTTATGATCAACAAGGGGATAACACTTCATGAAATTGAAAGGGTAAATCTAAGCTATCATTGTTGTCCACTCTTAAATGTAATGTTTCTAAATATATAAATCTCACTTCTCTCTTTTTCAATAAACACCAAACACATCAAAAACATTTATTATAAAAATATAAACCTATGGCCATAAGAACTTCAAAACCATATCAGGAATCAACCCAAGCCTTTCGCTTCCAAAAACACACACGCGTGCATAAAGAAAAGAGAAATAAACAGGTAAAAGAAAACCATAGTTTCAAACCAAAATATTTAAAACAAAAACGGATAGAAACAGTGAGTGACAAAGGGAAAAAAAAATAGCAACCAAACTGAACAAGAAATAGCACACACAAGGAATTTATGCAGTTCACACTAAAACTATGTCCATGGGTGAAGGCAAGTGACGAGTATTTTTCTCTATAAAAATGATTTGCATGGATAATAATCCGTGCATTGTTTTTAAATCATATTGACAGAAGATACTATCTTCTCTAATAATAATAATAACAAAACTTTCCACCACTTTTATGACCATAGATATAATTATAATGATAAATGATTAAGTATTACAAAACACATACAAATGTGGTCTAACCACTTTAAATAATTATTACCAACTTAGCACAATATTTTGAGCTCAAATTTTGGTTTTTTGTTGTTAAAAGTGGTAGATCTAACTTATAAATTTGTTTGTAGAGGATTTGAAGAAAGCAAATGGAAGAAGATTGGAGAAAATGGGGATCAAGACTTCCAACATGCTCATGTCATTAAGTGCCACAATAACACCATATGGGACAGAGAAGAAAGAATAATGGAAAAAAATGGGGTTAAACCCCCTTTCTCATCATTCTCATGTAACAAAGTGCTGTAATGGCACCATTAGTGGGCCAAACAACCATTACAGCTTGCCACAGAAACAAGGGGTCCTTTACAATCACGATTTTAAACTCACTGTTATTTCAGTCCATAGCAAGCGCAAAACCTAGCAATACCATTACGTAGTGGCTGCTACACCACGTAGTAGCCACTATTGAATAGCCTATTTAAAGCCTATCTGACTTCATCCAATCCAATCCTAAATTTCCTAAACCCCGAATACAGAATACCAAAAATTGAAACCAGAGATTATGACTCTGCCTCTAAGTAAAGTCCGCCCAAAAACTGGGAAAATCTGTCTCAAAACAATCACAATCACTCTTCAAAGGGGTGTTTCTCCCAAAGATCCCAACACACTCCCCAACAGCCCAACTCAATCGAAAAGCCCATTCTCTTAGCTATGAAGAAAACATTAATTCAACCAAAGACCGTCTTGATTTAAGCTTATTATTTCAAGCACAGACCCTCTGGATTTAATACTATGTTACTAACTATCAAGTAAAACCCTCCAAACATGAATTTATCTGCCAAAACAACCCAAATAATCCAACTGACCCTTCGTTTGGTTCTCGGGATAGGGGGGGAAATAGTGAGGAAAGGAAAATGCTTACTTAAGAAGGGAAGCCATCCCTAAGCAATTTCTTATACTTTGCCAGAACCACAGGAGGTCATAAAAGTTCAAGAAAAGTCCGATTGGTTGCTGAGAAAAATGTTGGAAAACACTAAACAAATATAATGCTCTGTTTGGTTGCTGAGAAACTGTAGGAAAACAAAGCATTGAGTCATAGTTTTTATGATTTGGAAGCCAAGAACATAAAAACATCTACTCAACCGAGCCTAATACAACTATTTTGCAATGTTGGGTACCATAAGACCCAAATCGTATTCCTTACTTTTTCTTCCATTTTCCCAGCAACCAAACGGAGTTTAAAAAAATAAAAAACACCAAACAGAGGAAGTTACCAGTGCTCAATCACAATAGTCTTCGACCCAGCCACAGCCTTGGGCTTCGCATTCTCAGCTTCCGCGCTTTCGGCGGACTTCCCTTTCTCCTTCGCCGCAGTTTTCGCCTTCTTCTTCTTCGGCAAGTCAGCCGGTGCTGGTTCCACCGAGTCAGCGACCGAACTTCCGTTGAGTCGGCGAGCCGAGCTCCGAGTCACCCTTGACGCCGTCGTAGTTGTATTAATGGGTTTGACAGTGTCTTCTTCAACAGCGCTTCGTTTCTTGGGCGCCATTGAAGAGTAACACTCTCTTAGCCTTCCAACTTTTTGGGTTCTTCTTGCAAGAGCCTCTGTCTCCACGTCATTTCTATCGCATTATATCAATAGAAAATCACTAAAGTGACATGACTGACACTTGCATTTCAAAATTGGAGTTTTTCACCAAAGTAACCTTTTTAGCAAAAATTTTATCATAATGACGCATATAGCAAACTTTTTTACCAAAATGAACAAATTTCTGCCGCACAAGATGCCACCTGGACTAGTAAGGCTCACATGGCACCTAAATTGTAAGTACAACACCCAAACTTCCCATTTCCCAGATCTGCTGCTCCCTCGCTCTCTTCCCGCCCAAAACACTCTCTTGTCTTCCCGCCCAAAACAATCATGTTACGGAGTATATACTTGCATCATAGAGTTTATTGCATACCTTTCTCCAATTTTTATTTCTATTTTTATTTTTTGCTATAAATGAAGCATTGGCTGAATATTTGAATAAGAAATTTTTGCAATTAGTTGTAAAGAAATTGTGTGATGCATTTGCTCCACCATAACCATAATCAGCTTGGCATTAGTTACAACAAAATAGATATTAGTGGCGTCGTAATGAAAATACAATATTTTCTTTGTTTAAAAGCAAATTCGTTTTCCCATATAAGGATTACCAAAAACAAAACAAAAAAAGAATATAAAAAAGAAGAGGAATTTGTTCATTCTCGGAAAGTATGGAGTACGTATCCTGCAAAATTAGAATGTTTATACAAGGGAATAGCCATTCCTTCACAAATCAAAAGAAATGATTATTCCTACCTTTTAACAAATGAAATCATAAGTTCAGGATAGAGACTCCTCAAATTATATGGTGCCCACCACCCCTTGGGTCGTTCAAGGCTAATGTTGATGGCACCACTTGTGAGGACTTTAAGAGTGTGGGGATTGGAGTGATTGTAAGAGATAGTGAAGGGCAAGTAATTGCTACAGCATCTAAGCATATACACGGGATTTTCGAGCAAAAGTAGTGGAGGCAATGGGAGTCCGTTTTGTAGTGCAATTTGTTAGGGACGTGAGGCTTACATCAGTGGTGGTAGAAGGAGATAACTTAGAGATTATCAATGCAATTAATTCATAGGAGATCAGCTTGACGTCTCTAGGCTTAATTTTAGATGACATTCAAGATGCAATAATTGGGCATTTCAGCACTATTATGTTGGTCATATTCGCAGAGAACGGAATAAGGTGGCCTATGGTCTTGCACAGTATGCCAAGAACGTGAAGGACTTGAGGGTATGGATGGAGGATGTTCCTTACTTTGTTAAGGATCAATATTTGGCAGAATTGTCTCTTTGTTTTTCTTAACTGTATGATCGCTCTTAATAAAAATAAAAATAAAAAATAAAAAATAAAATGAAATCATAAAAAGTAGGTCCCACATAATCCTTCCAAGTTCATTTTCACCATTTACCAAACATTGAAATAGAATGATTATTTCCATTCCATACCCATTTTTATTCTATTTCCATTTCCATTCTCTTCCTTCAATTCTCCATTTCATTTACTCAAACCAAATGCAGCCTAAGGGTTTGAGAGTTGGCAAAGAGAGAAGATCAAGCACCAAAATGAAACAAACGCTCTAAAAAAGAGGTCCCAAATAGGGTGTTGAATTTTAGCTTTTGCAAATGGGATGCTAAATACTCCGTGTGAGACAATTTTTAACATTTTACCGACTTTTAGTAATATCAATCTGAGTCTCAGATGTGTAAAATAGTATTAAATCCATCGCCTAATATTCAAGATGATATTTATCATGGTGATTTCATTCATCTAAGTTGAAAATTTCATTCGCATATTTTTTTTTCTTTTTTTTTTTTTTTTTTTTTTCGGTTTTGGTAGAAATTGAAAATACATTAAATTAACTATACAGTCTAAGGGTATAGCACCCTCTAGCATAAGAGATTTAAGAGTTAATAATATCGAGGAGGATTTTCAAGACCAGTGTCACCTCCCCCTCCTTGCTAATCAGCAACCTACAATCATGTATAATGGCACCATGCCACCATATATGGGTGAAGTTCATCACAATTGGAAGACAAAAAAAGTTAAAAGATGTTGTGCATCCACTTCAACTTGTAGCTCCCTTATGCCATGGTTATGGGCTAATTGGAGTCCATCAAGGATAGCCCAATATATCCCAGGATTCATTGTCTATCATGGTCCACAGTAATGTGACACCACTAGCATCTGTTGGACCTGGGTTACCCATCTGTTTTGCGCATGAGGAAGGGCATCACACTGCATGTAATAGCTAGGGTAGGAGGATATGACCGATTTGATAAGAGTAAGCAATGGAGAGAAATTAATATTACCTTTGTTTTTTTCATTTTTTTCTTTTTTTGTATAAGAAATTAATAGTACCCCAACTTATTGTAAATGGCACACCCTAGTCGACCCTGGGTCAGTTAGTTGCCTAAAGTGGCCGAATTCAAAATTTATGTTTCAATGTCATTGAACGATGCCATTTCTATGCATAGAGCCATAGAGATATATTTCATTGGTGAATTCTTCCTATCTAGAATGTTTCCACCAACCACTCACTAGTACGCACATTAGAGTCCGCACATGCCTTTTTTATTATCTTGGTGTCATTCTATATGCATGTTTTCTTTTTTCTTAATACGAGTGTATTTTATACTGTTTCTCATGATCAGCATCGATACTATGGGAAATCAATTCCGTTTGGGTCAAGGGAAGAAGCCGTGAAAAATGCGAGCACTCTGGGGTATTTCAACTCGGCCCAAGCTTTAGCAGATTATGTGGCGGTGCTCGATCATATATGTAAATTAAGAAACAGCTAGTTATTGGCGGAGAATTCCCCAGTGATTGTCATTGGAGGATCTTATGGGGGAAGTAAGTCGCTACAAAAAACATTCTTAGCCCAAAAAAAAAAAAAAACCCATTCTGTTTAGTTGAGGGAAGTTTGATCGAAGGGACAAACATCAAAACTCGATCTGAACTCACGTTATCAGTTCCATGATGGACATATATATAAGCAAACACTGGCCTAGGCAATCGCTTTCACTTCTAGTGTCCTTATTTTATTTTATTTTATTTCCAGTGCTCGCATCATGGTTTGGACTAAAATATCCCCACATCGCGCGCCTTTGGGGCTCTGGCCTCATCTGCTCCAATCCTTGACTTTGATGACATAACGCCACAAGATGGATACTTGTCTATTGTCTCTGAGGATTTTAGGGTAATAAAACAAATTCTGATATACTTCAATTCGTTCGTTTTCCACTTCGAATTTCAACCATTAAAATGAGTTTAAGGAATGATGGGATATTGTAGGAAGCTAGTGAGAGTTGTTATGAGACCATACGAAAATCTTCTGAAATCGATAAGGTTGCTTCTGAGCCCAATGGTCTTTCAGTCCTTAGCAATTGATTTAAAACATGCACGTAAGTATAAGCATATATAGTCTTTGCCATCTTCTTCTTAAGCTTCAAAGATTCAAAACTCTTGACCAATTTGTTATTGCTGTGTTGTTTTCTTGTTTCAGTCACTCAAACTACTCTTCTCAGCTTGAGTACTACTTAGAAGGAATATATACTCATGCAGTCCAACACAATGAGCCACCAACATATCCTGTGACCATGATCTGCGGTGGCATCGATGGGGCATTAGAAGGAACCGATATTCTTAGCCGGATATTTGCCGGCGTCATTGCTTATAAAGGAAATAGGTCATGCTATGACACAAATGAATTCAGTATGTTATTCAGTTGAAACAAGGGAGGGGTGGAGATGGCGGGTAATAAACTCCCATCCTTTCAAACTTCCATAACTAGTACCACTCTCAAAAAATATAGAAACAATAGTAATTAATGAACTTAAAAATGAAAAAAATGCTATTTGCACTAATTTTCTGTACCAACTCTTTGCACCAACTTAGGTGACAGATGAAATGGTGTCAAATGATTTGTTATATTTTTATTTAAATATGCAAAATATCCCTCATAAAAATAATTATATCCAAAACCCTCATAAAATAATTTTCTTATCAAATTTTTTTTAATGAGTCAAAACCACATTATTAGTCACTTGAATTGGGGCAAAGAATTAATACACGTACATATAACACTCCTCCTTAAAATGTTGATCATAAACCTCTCATGATATCATGACAACTTGTTGATAGGTTGTGGCGTATATGCCCGCCAAAGATTATCGATCCCATCATCAAAACATTTTATTTATTTATTTATTTTTTGCTTTACTCCAAATTTAAATATCAACTTAAAAAAAAAAAAAATTATACCATTCACTGCTCTTAATTAGCTAAATTTTTTTTTCATATCAAATTATGAGGATGACTTGGCTGTGTATACAGAGCTGTAGTGAAATGGTGATGCCTTTAGGCGGTGGTATAAGTACACAATTTTCCCATCGGAACCTTTTAACCTGAGCATTTTCATGGAGGGTTGCAAATGCTCGAATGGTGTCCCGCCTCAGCCCTATTGGGTCACAACTTATTACGGAGGCCATGTATGTGTTTTTATATTTCTCCTGGCGTTTTGTGTAGAATATTATATTAATTTTTTCATTTTGGTAGCTAATATTCTTTCACTTCTAAAATGAATATATTTGCTGTATTTTTTTATGAATGCCAAACTATAGGATATAAAATTAATTCTTCATATATAGGTTTGCTAGCAAAATCATTTTCTCCAATGGGCTAAGAGATCCTTAAGCCATGTTTGTTTGGTTGGAATGGAATGGGTAGAAATTGATGCAGCGGAAAATTACGCGGTCGAGACTAGCTCACCAAAAAACAAACAAGCGTCCACCAATCTGTTGATTGTCGCAAGAACAATGCCAGATAGTAGGCAACCACAATCAATATTCTCTCAAGAACACGAAAGTAGGAAAATAAAGGAGAACTCTCTCTCTCAATATTATTAATCAAAATAATCAACTTAACACCACTTTGCCATAAGGCTTACATCCCTTTATATAGAGAACTAATAAGAAAAACCTAGTTCTACTAGAACAAGATAACCTAGTTCTACTAGAACAAGAAAACCTAATTCTACCAAAACAAGTAAGAAGAAAAACCTAGTTCTACTAAAACAAGACAACCTAGTTCTACTAGAACAAGAAAGAATTAACTCTCTAGGAAACTAATTAATTAAAAGCAATAATTAAATAATGATAATAAAGCCTTAAAATAACTAATAAATTAAACTAAGCTAAATTAATAAAAATCCCGAAAATAGCCCATTCGCTTGACCTCTCGACGATCCATCACTTCTAAGAACTTCAAGGCTAAACACGCGATGCGGTCTGCATCATCCTCCCCGGGTTGGAGAGAATTCGCCCTTGAATTCGCAACCTCATCTTCCGAGCTATCTCCATTGTACGGGACCAAATGCTTGACATTGAACACATCATGAGTGCGAATATGACTTGGAAGTTTCAAACGGTAAGCATTAGGATTAATCTTCTCAATGATCTCCAATGGTCCAATTTTCCTCGCAGCGAACTTGTTGTACTCTCCCACAGAATATCTATCTTTTGTCAAGATGGCATAGACAAAATCTCCTACATCAAACTCCACCAAACGCCTCTTCTTGTCAGCAGCTTGCTTGTACTTCAAAGTAGCCTCTTGCAAATTCTTGAAAGTAGCTTTGTGAATTGCTTGAATTTGAGCAATCAAATCTTCAGCCTTTGCATTCACACGCTTCAAGTCAGGAACAGGCGCAAGGTCAAGTGGCGATCTCGGATTGTAGCCATAATTAATATAAAACGGACTAAATTGAGTGCTACGACTGATAGAACGATTGAAAGCAAACTCAGCTTGGTACAATCTTTGATCCCAATTCTTCCCATGGTCTCCAGCTAAGCATCTCAAGAGATTTCCCAACGAACGATTAACAACTTCTGTCTGACCGTCCGTCTGCGGATGATAGGCACTAGTAAAATCAAGCTTTGTATTAGCAAGCCTCCACAAGCATCTCCAAAAATGACTAAGGAACTTAGAATCCTTGTCGGAAACTATAGTCATTGGCAAACCATGCAAACGATACACCACTTGAAAATATAGTTGAGCCACATGCAGTGCATCACTAGTCTTCTTGCAAGGAATAAAATGCGCCATCTTAGAAAATCTGTCCACCACTACAAAAATAGAATCCACACCCCTTTGTGTACGTGGTAACCCCAAGACAAAATCCATACTCACATCAGTCCACGGTTGTGTAGGTATAGGTAAAGGCATATACAACCCAGCATTAGTCGCAGTGCCTTTAGAAATTTGACATACCCTACAACGATCCACAAACTTAGCAATCTCCTTTCGCATAGATGGCCAAAAATAAGTACGCATTACCAACTGCAGCGTCTTATCCCTCCCCATGTGACCTTCATTATGTAGCTCCGTTATAATTTTCAGGCGCAAACTACACTCAGGTATACACAACAAATTTCCTTTGAAAAGAAAACCATCATGCACAATGAAATCCACGTGTCTACCTTCCCTTACATCATCCATAATAGAAGAAAAATATGGATCAGTAGACAATAATTTATTAAAAGTATCAAAACCAAGTACCTTTGTCTTCATGGTAGTAAGCAAAGAAGTACGCCTACTAAGCGCGTCTGCCACTTTATTCAATGCCCCAGATTGATGCTTGATAACAAATGTAAATTGTTGCAAATAAGCTACCCAACCAGCATGTCTAGAATTCAGCTTAGCTTGACTATTGAGGTGCTTCAAAGCATCATGATCTGAATACAAAATAAATTCGTTGTAGGCTAGATAAGAACTCCAACGCTTCAATGCTTGAACAATGGCATAGAACTCCACATCATAGGTACTATAGTTCAGTTTAGACCCATTCAATTTCTCACTGTAGTACGCCACGGGTCTCCCATCTTGACTCAAAACCCCTCCAATACCTACTTTAGATGCATCACAATGAAGCTCAAACGGTATTGAGAAATTCGGAAGCACTAGCACAGGAGCTGTAGTGAGCTTGTGCTTTATCACATGAAAAGCCCTTGTAGCAGCTTCAGTCCAAGTAAGCTTTCCTATCTTCATGCAGTCTGTAATAGGCGCCATAATAGTGCTGAAATTTGGAATAAAACGCCTATAGAATGATACCAACCCATGAAAACTACGCACTTCAGTCACAGTGGTAGGTATGGGCCATTGCTTGACTGCCTCCACTTTGGATTCATCAACAGAAATTCCATCCTTTGAAACAATATACCCAAGGAATAGAACTTTGTCAGTCATGAAGTAGCACTTTTGCAATGCAACAAAGAAATTCTCTTTCCTCAAAACTGACAAAACCTGTCTCAAGTGCTCAAGATGCAAAATAGGATTAGCACTATAAATAAGAATATCATCAAAATAAACTACCACAAACTTCCCAATGAATGGCCGAAATATCTGATTCATCACACGCATGAAAGTACTCGGAGCATTAGAAAGTCCGAATGGCATCACTAACCACTCGAATAACCCCTCACGAATCTTGAAAGCAGTCTTCCATTCATCACCCTCTCGGATACGAATCTGATGATATCCACTTTTCAAATCCAATTTATTGAACACAGTAGCTCCACCCAATTGGTCTAACAAATCATCCAACCGAGGAATAGGAAATCTGTAACGCACAGTTATTTTATTTATTGCTCGGCTATTAACACACATACGCCAAGACCCATCCTTCTAAGGTGTAAGCAATGCAGGTACAGCACAGGGACTCAAGCTTTCCCTAATGTGTCCTTTAACCAACAACTCCTCTACTTGACGCCTCAACTCCTCATGCTCTTTAGGACTCATACGATAGTGAGGTCGATTAGGTAGATTGGATCCTGGCACAAGATCAATTTGATGCTGAATGTCCCTAAGAGGTGGTAACCCCATAGGTAACTCACTAGGAAAAAGATCCTTGTACTCACCAATAATTTTTTTAACAGGCTCAGGAATTTTCTCACCATTCCCTTCAATAGTTTCTTTACCCATCAGCACATAAACCATCCCAGTTTCAATTGCTTCCTCGACAAATTTATGCATAGACAATAAATTTGTATTTTTTTCTCCACTAGATTTAGGTGCCAATTCTTTATTAGGGAGTAAAACAATTTTAACATTGTTAAACAAAAAGCTATATGTATTTTTCCTCCCATCATGTGCAACACCCCTATCAAATTGCCAAGGTCTACCTAATAATAAATGGCATGCATCCATACGAACTACATCACACCATGCTTTATCTTTATAAGTAGAACCAATAGAGAAAGTAACTAAGCAACGTTTTGAAACGGTTACCTCTGTACCCTTCTTTAGCCACGAAAGCTTATAGGGATTAGGATGTTGCTCAGTAGCCAACTCCAATTTTCTTATAGCTTCTTCGGCAATTACATTCTCGCAGCTCCCAGAATCAATAACAAATTTGCATACTTTTCCGCCAATAGTGCATGTTGACTGAAAAATATTACTACGAAGCCACGCATCTCCATTGACTTCTCTAGGAGTGAAACAAGCTCTACGCACCACAAGTAATTGCCCTTGGTCACCCTCAACTTGCTCTTCAGGCGAATGGTCACCCTCAGTCATATCAAAATGCGGCTCACCCTCAATTTCATAATCATGATCACCCACAAATTCTTCATTCTCTACGAATAGCCCTTTACCATAACGCCCACCTTTCTTGCACTCTGCCATGCGATGCCCAGACTCACCACACGTGAAACAACGAACACCACTAGTGCTAGGTCCAGCTGTCCTAGGGGGTTGACCTCCAACAGGTGGTCTAGCCGCCGGTGCTGACTGTGTTGGATTCCTCACAGGCGTCGGTCTACTTTGGGTTGGCGGGATGCGAACACTTTGACTACCACCATTCCATGGTGATACTCCATGCTTGCGATTGAATTGCTTCTCCAATTGAATAGCCCTTTGGTGCGCCTCTGATACAGAAGAAGGGTCAAATAAATTTAAAGTATCTTGAAATTGATCACCCAAACCTCCAATATAACGAGACACCAATTGATCCTCTGTTTCAGCCAAATCATTGTGAGACACCAATTTATAAAATTCCGTAGTATACTCATCAACCGTCCGAGTTCCTTGCTGCAAATTCTGCAACCTCTGGTACATCGTTCTTGTATAATTATACGGTAAGAACTCTCCACGCAGATGCTTCTTTAATTTTTCCCACGAATTAATTTTTGACTTTCCTTGTCGACTACAGGTCGTTTTCAATTTTTGCCACCAAGAAGCAGCCCTCATACGAAATCTCGTAGCCACCAACGGAACCCTTCGATTATCAGGAACCTCCTTAAAATCTAAAATTTCTTCCACAGTAAAAATCCATTCCAAAAATTCATCAGGTTGTAACGTACCTGAAAATTCTGGAATATCAACCCTTATACCACTCTCCCATCGTCGAGTATCATCTACAACCCTAGGTTCCTCACCCTTTTGCCTCATTCTCCCTTGCGGGACATAGTCAGCATAAGGATTGTCAAAATTATGATAATCACGATTATTACCTCTAGGCTTGCGCCTCCTTCGTGGAGCGAATTCGGTGTCAGAATCCTCGTTTTCACCCCCAACACTCTCTACCTCTACAGAATGTAGAGACGGAGATCGACGACCACGTCTGCCTTCAAGATGTTGTCCTTTGAGTTCAGTTCATAGCTCGTCTAAAAGTTCTTGTCGCATTCGGGCCATGTCCTCGCGATAATGCACGTCCTCCAGATTGGCTTCACGGCCTCCGGCACGTCCTCCTCTTCGTCTTGGCATGACGGCAAGAACGAACTGGGCTCTGATACCAACTGATGCAGCGGAAAATTACGCGGTCGAGACTAGCTCACCAAAAAACAAACAAGCGTCCACCAATCTGTTGATTGTCGCAAGAACAATGCCAGATAGTAGGCAACCACAATCAATATTCTCTCAAGAACACGAAAGTAGGAAAATAAAGGAGAACTCTCTCTCTCAATATTATTAATCAAAATAATCAACTTAACACCACTTTGCCATAAGGCTTACATCCCTTTATATAGAGAACTAATAAGAAAAACCTAGTTCTACTAGAACAAGATAACCTAGTTCTACTAGAACAAGAAAACCTAATTCTACCAAAACAAGTAAGAAGAAAAACCTAGTTCTACTAAAACAAGACAACCTAGTTCTACTAGAACAATAAAGAATTAACTCTCTAGGAAACTAATTAATTAAAAGCAATAATTAAATAATAATAATAAAGCCTTAAAATAACTAATAAATTAAACTAAGCTAAATTAATAAAAATCCCGAAAATAGCCCATTCGCTTGACCTCTCGACAATCCATCACTTCTAAGAACTTCAAGGCTAAACACGCGATGCGGTCTGCATCAGAAATGAAATCTGATTCCATATTCAAAATAGTTTGGAATGGAATGAGATTGAAATAAATATTGCGAAATGAATATTATTATAATTCACTACTATTGTTTGATTCCATTCCCATCTTACCTCATTCAAACATGTTGTTTGAAATGAATTGGAATGAGATTCCATTCCATTCATTCCATTCCAACCAAGCAAACATGGCCTTATAGTAGTGGCAGGTAAAACAACTTTTTTTTTTGTTGTGGGAATGTATATTTTAGTCTAGCAATTTTAACAATTTTCAAGTATTATTATTATTGTTATTATTATTATTATTATTATTTTATTTTTTTGGGTATCTGATCATAGGGTGTTGAAGAATATATCAGACACTATTGTTGCCGTCTACATAGTTAACGGTATGTCCTCAACTCTATTGCCTTTCACATAAACAAAATGAAACAGTCATACAGTGACGAAGCCAGGAATTGGATTCAGAGAAGCCAAACTTCCAAGGAAAAGCCACGAAGGAAAGAAAGTTAAGAACGAGTGTATGTCCAGGAAACCATAGTGAATGTGCTTAACTCTTTTTAACTCTTCACACTCTTAGAAAACAGGAAGCTCAAAGCTGTCATTGGATTGTAGGGCTCGTTTTGTCAGGAAATTATGTGGTAGTTCATCAATAATTAATAGGAGCTTCATATATTTTGCTGCAGGATCTCATTGCTTACATTTACATTTACATGGCGCAAGCCAAAGTGATCCAGAATGGTTGGTCAAGCAACGAAAGATTGAGGTTGAGATCTTCAAAGGATGGATTGCTAAGTACTATGCTGATCTCCTTGCTTTCAAATGACAGATTTGAGCATATTAAGTTGTTGTTGTTGTTGTTGTTGTTTTTTTTTTTATTTTTTTTTATTTTAAATTTTTTAAATTTTAATTATAGAAACCACACCGATAAAGCTATTTTCCTTCTTGTTGAGTCCTTGAGTGCTTTATATATTATTTTATTTTATTTTTTGTGTGCTGGATTGTGGCATTATAAGCTACTAAAATCAAATTAGTTTGGTTTTTGATTCCTTATTTTCTTGTATGCTTTTTTATCTACTTTAGTTTTCGTTTTTTTTAATAGTAAAATCTAAAGCTGATGACTAATAATAGTGAGTGCTTAGGGTGTCAATTCAGTTAGGATTTTTGGCTACTTTTTGATGCTTTTAGTTTTCTTTTTGGATTAAAAAAAAAAATCATAAAAAATGATAGACCATGGACCTGTTGATTAGAAGGAGAATTACTTGATTGAATTATTGTTAAGCAATAATTAATAAACAAAAAGAGTTTTAAAATCAGAATACATTTTATTTTTTGTTAAGTAAATAGAATACCTTTTAAGTTTTAAGAAGACTATTAAAGGTGTGGGACGTCTATAGGGGCGGAGCCAAGAGTTATTTCCAATGGGGGCATCATGCTGTGATTTTGTGAAGTGAGAACTGAAAGTTCTAGAGTTTTTTTCTTTTCTTTGGAAAAATTATTTTTTGGTAATTATTTCCCAACATAATTAAAAAAAAAAAGGATATTTTTTGTCAACTTATTACAAATTAACTGTATATATGCTCTAAAATGACTATTATCTTCCTGCTTTAGGCATTATATCTAGAAGTGGTTATCAAATGGTAATTTCTCTCTCCCAAAAAAAATAATATTTGTGCCAGTGGAAGCACGTGCCCCCAAAGGCCCCTTGGCTCTGCCACAGGACGTATAGCACTTCTTTTTTTTTTTTTTGGGGGTGGGTCAAACAAGCTAAGGGTATCTTAAGCTTACTCCGGTTAAGATTCGGGTTTAGACCTATCCTCATAATGCATAATTTATCCTAAAGCCCATACATTCTAGTGAAGGAGTGAAGATTTGAAATCAAAAGGAGCCCTCTATTGGCACCCAAAGACTTACTTTTCATCCCTCACTTATTTTACACTTTAAGATTTTATGAAAAATATATAAAGTTTTCATAAAAACTTATTGCGTTATCTATTAGAAAACATCATTTGGAACAATTTTTTGGAAGAAAGTTTTTTCGAAATCTATCGTTTAAGTAGACTTTTTTGTCATTTATAAAGCGAAGACTATAAATGGTAAAAAATTTTACTTAAACGATAGATTTTAAAAAAACTTTCTTCTAAAAAGTTGTTCAAAATGATGTTTTCCAATAAAATACGCAATCAGTTTTTATAAAAACTTTCTATATTTTTCATAAAACCTTAAAATGTAAAATAAATAGGGGATGAAAAGCAAATATTAAGGTGCCAATAGAGGCCCCCAAATCAAAATCACTTTTGTACTGTGGTCCGTGGTCCTTTGCCATAAGCCCATAAGCACTACCCCATGGCCGGATTATCTTATAGCTAAAAGTTTTAGGAAGGAAATTTTTTTTGGTTTAGATGTTGCATGTGGAGCAGTCCCATGGCCTCCCATACTCGTAATTGGTTAATGAAATTGCACCCATATTGCATTAGGCTCATGTCGGCATCCTAAGCCCCTTCACATTCGTTGCACATTTCCTTCCAGATATTTAACCTTGGTCAATTCTTGAGTATTCATTCGCTCTAGTTTAAATCGCAGTTGGCTTCATTTTGATTTTGAATTTTGAATTTTGAAAGAGGAATTACAATTTTATCTTCTCAACTTCCATTCAAAAATACTTTACACTTTATAATTTGTTTTCAAGAACTTTAACCCATTCATATTTGGAAAATGAATATAACTCTTAATATAAGTTGGGGAAAAGAAGAAATTATTCCTATTTCCAAGATATTTTTGCCCTGAAAATGTTACTCCATTCGTTTCATATTTATTGTCTTCATTTCCATTTTAGGCCGTTTCAAAATTATTGTCCTAATAAAGAAGTCAAGAATTCATTTTAATTAATTTTCTAAAATACCCATAACAATGGTATTATTTACATGATATGAACAAAAGTAAACTTAACTAATGATTGTAATACCTCGAGGGCAAAATTGAAAAATTTAAAGTATAAAGGTATATATGAAAGCATTTAAAAGAGATTCTTAAAAAATATGTTTTTCAAACAAGACAATCAATTGAAACAGAGGGAGTATGATTGGATCACATGCAACCATTTTTTCTTTCAATCAAAAAATAAACCTAATGACCAAATGGTATAAAATATTATTTACTAAAACATGAGGGTTAAAGTGTTTGAAAACAAATTAAAGGTACAATATATATATAGGATGATGATCAGGTAAGCACATGTTGATATAACTTATATCAACACCCACATTGAGAGCTGTACCTGTGCATTAATGAAATATGAGGTACATTAGACCAATGCAAAGGGTACAACCCTTATACACGCTATTGATATAACTTATATCAACACATGCTGATGAGAACATAACTGACTAACCGTATGTATATATATATATATATATATATGAATGAGTAAAAGTTAAAATAGTGAAACTGTAATTCCCCTTTTTCTTCCTTTATTTCCCTTTTTCTTTTATCCTAACCGGAGGTTTAGTTAGGAAGTGAATATGACGTAATAATTTAAGCTTGATTACGCACCCCAAAGAAAAAAGAAAAAAAAAAAAGAGGAAAATTTATGCACACCTTCATTTTGCTAACCATCAAGCTAATAATAAAGATCAACCCCATCATGTTTCTAGAAATCTCATCAACTATTTACTTGGTTGACTTAGTAACAGTAACACGACAATATTTGCTCTTTTTGAGTTTGGCTACATCTATACTACCTATAAAAGGTTGAATGTAAAAAAAACTTTTGATTGACTAATATATCCTTATTTTAAATTTTAAATACACAACTACCCTTATGCACCCTTTCAATCTTATTGTAATTGAATAGATGACAATTACTATTATAGTAAAGTTTATATAAGAGACATCTATACTCTTATAATTAACTTATATATGAAACATTTTTCTCTATATTTCATTAGAGTTCTATATAGGGTCATTATCTTCAACAATGATTAATTTTTTTTATTTAAATTTTCATTTGAAATTATTGAAGTTTTGTGGTTAATCAATATAATACTGTGTTACTATATATTATTGGGAATTATTATATTCTAAATTTATTTGTGACTAATTTAAAATTTTTCAAATTAGTTATACTACTCACCATAAGTTTCATTAGAAGTAAAATCTAACCAAACTGATATTAATATTTAATTCTTTAAAAATTATTCTTTCATTTATATTTCATATTATTAAAAAAATGACCATATGCAACACATGTGTGCCTACATCTAATCTATGTATACTACCTATAAAAAGATGAATGTGAGAAAAACTTTTGATTGACTAATATACCCTTATTTTAATTTTTAAATACACAACTACCCTTCTGCATATATAGGAAATACAACAATATGAAACACATACCTTAATAAGAATTCTAAGGAAACTATACAACTACCCTTCTGCATATATAGGAAATATAGCAATATAAAACACATACCTTAATAAGAATTTTAAGGAAACTATACAACTACCCTTCTGCATATATAGGAAATATAGTAATATAAAACACATACCTTAATAAGAATTATAAGGAAACTATAATTCGTATAATAATTAAATAAAACCAAACCTAGATAGGAATTCTAAAGAAACGAAAACTATAATTTGTATATAATAAATAAACAACCGGATTGTAAATTCCACTTTCTCCATCAAAAGTAGCTTCAACATTCTCTCAACCTTTTCCATTAACGGCGACTTCTTCTTTCTCTGGTAAGTTTTACTCTGCAAATTATAATATATATATATCGTACTGTGCTAGAAATTTGTTGGGTTAGGTTTTGGTTTGAATGCTAATAATCACATTAGGTTTTATTTAATTTTGTTTCTCTGATAAATTAATTTTATGCAATCATATTTCATTTAAATTCTATATATCTTTCTTAGAGTTTTTTTTATTCAAGTTTTTGATTTTGTATTTTTTATTTTTGCTGTGAGTATTTTCACTTTTGATTTGATTGGTAGAGTATTATAAGCAATTTGCTAAAATGCTTTTGTGTTTGAATGCTAAACCCTTTATTTTACGTGGTAAATCATCTAATTATATTTTTTCTTTTGATGAAAAATTGCTCTTGGAAATATTCGATGTGAGTTGAAAAGCTATTTTTATATGCTCATTCTCTTTCTAATTTTTTTCTTGCTGATAAAAAATCCCTTGTAAGAGGTATGTATTTTATTTATTTATTTATTTTTTAAATGCTCAATCTCTATGTTGTCTTTTTGATTTTTTTTTGGAGATTAAAATTCCCTTCTCAAGACTACACTGTTTATGGGTGATTTAAGAGGTGGGCTGAAGAATAAGGGCCTTAGGTTTCTAAATGTTCTTGATGAGGCATCTTGCCTTATTTTTTTATTTGTAATTTTTCCCATTTTTTGAATCCTAAGATTAGTTTTTGTGCTATGTTATCTTTGGTTGTTTCAATTAATGGGATGTTGAGCTCTAATGATGCATTGTGGAATGTCTCGCTATAAAGTGGGAATCCATAGATTCTTCAGCCAAAAAAAAAAAACAAAAAAAAAAAAAAATACAAAGAAGTTGAAGAGAGGTAGTAGTAAAGTTTCTTTTGGATGAAGTGGAATAATATCTCATGATAGTAATATGGTGTTAGGACTCTTATTTTTTTTAGTATGTACTTATTCTTTAAGTGATCTAAAATGTATTAGAATTTGTTGATGTATAAGTTACATTATATAAACTACTAATTCATTAATAAATTTAGTCTATTCTTTTGCATATAATTTCTACGATACAATGGACTTGCCATAGGGTTAACAATTCAACCAAATTAAATTCTCTCTAGAGATTAAGTATATACTTTCTCCATTTATTTTGGTTCTAATTATTCTCTTTTTTACTTCTTCTTTGATATCTTTCTTATTGTAGATGTGTAGAAAATTGGTGGACAATGAATAAGTTATTTGTCAAGATTCTTGATAGTTACGTGTCATTATGTATTAGCATTTCTTTCCAGATCATTTGATGTACGCAGACTAAAACCTTCTACGGAGTAATAAATAATTTATTAACATCTCAAATCTTCACACTTGATATGGATTAAATGTTAAAGAACAAATGGCCGCATAACCTTCCTTAAGTAAATATAGTTTATATTTAATCGATATGGACAATATTGAATAGATAATTACCACTAGAAGAAGGGTTATGCGACATGAAAAAGGTCAATCCTTATTCAAGCTAAAAAAGATTTTGGGAAGGATCGATCTTTTATATGTTTATTTAGAAAAAATAATTGATGATCTTTAAATCATTTTATTGCATGTTGACAAAAAATCTACGTGCAACGTACGTATGCAATAACTAGTGTACGAAAAAAAAGGAGAACTTTAAAAACAAGAATAGTCATTGAAGAAAAAAATAAAATAGAAAAAAAATGGTTATGCCTTTCCTTTTAAAGGGTCCTACACGGATTTGCATCAATGAATGGTCCTCAAGACCAACAGCGTGGGAATCTCATGGTGCACCTTCTTCTACGAGGTAAGGGACCACAACATGTGGACCCGCCTCCTTCTTGATATTTCCATGCCATTTAAACCATTTTAATTGCTAGCTTGTCCTTCATCAAATCATATACACATTTTGGGTATTGATGGATCCATCGATTTACCCATCATTTTGCGTACCCATGTCGAAAATAGAACCATTTTTCTTTACACAACTGCCCCAAATTATTTGTGGTCACTATCACATTTTGTCACAAAAATGCAAATCACAATCCATCAATTTCACTCAACCTCAATATTAAATTCAAGACTTACTGCTTGATGGTCACGTTCAGTGTATAAGTTTTATAAAAAAATATACTACGAACCAAGTGGCTAGCATGTGTGGCCATGTGGGTCAAACTAGATGAACGAGTTAGATATAGAGACCTTATGCTGGGGGAGAGATCTGGTTTGTTAAGTTTTTAATCTTAAAAGTTATTTAAAAAGTTAAGCTATTAGGTGAAAAGTCCAAGCATATCTATATATAAAATTATATAAAATTTTATATTTAAATAATGTGAGATGTGGTATTTTTTTAACTATGTCCCTAACGTGTAAGTCTAATAAGACAAGAATAGACTTATAACGTGGACAACCAAAACCGACTTGTAAATGAAATAAGATCAAAATTAATATATTCTAATATTATATTAAGTTTTTAACCTCTACAAACTTAAATTATTAGATGAAAGATCAAAAAAAAATTTATAAAATCACATCAAATGTTACACTTAGCCAATGTAAGATGTGATATTTTTTCGCGTGATTTAAAGGTATACCAAAAATAAAAAAAGAGAGTCAATGCACGTGGATCGAATAGCTTTAATGCCATCTTTTCCCACTTTTCCTAGTTCAATTATTCTCTTTCTTTGTTGACCCCTGTTTCACGCGTTATTGGAGATGAGTCAGCTTCGAGAAGCATTCTGCTTTTCAAATCATCTTCATTTCTCACAGCTTTTCATGTTTTATTTATTTATTCATATTTTGAGCAAGGAATTGTAAATAAACAAGGGTGGCGATATTGCCAAGCAGTTTTCTTTATCAAATATAATACTAATCTGTAATTCCTCCATATTTATTTATCAAGTAAAGATGTGTAATAATTCTTTGTTTCCACGATTTCCAAGAAATTTACTCGTAGAAATTTCAGGCATTTGAACGAGGGTAGCGAATTGGCGATATTGCCGAGCAGTTTTCTCTATTTCCACGGCAGCCAAGCCATAATTTCTTGAATAGACCATTTTACCCCTTAAAAGCAACAATACTCAAATTTGAGTGACGAAAATACCAATAATACCCCTAGTCAGATTCACTCACCCTAGGGTGGCGTAATGTTTCTCTCCAGCTTCGTTTGGATTTGTCAATTTTTTCTCTACTGTGTTTGACTGATCTTTTGAGCTTGTAGAATACAAATTCATGTGTGTATATATATATATATATACAGGTCCGGTCAGGTGGGCTGAAGCTGATATCTTGGTATATCAACGTATGGGATATGGGCCATCCATTCAAATTTGAATGGTTTCAACGGCTGAGATAGATATCCTCACAAAAGCTGACAAATCTGAAGCTGCCCATCACTATCACGTCCTCTCTCCTCTCGAATAGCGGGAAATGCAGATTTGAAGAAAGCTTCTTCCTCGCCTTCATCTCATAAGCTCTCTTCAAGCTCTCGGCATCACCCCGCACGCACCATGAAGATGACCACCGTCACTACTGTGAAGATGACCACTTGCCTGCTGCCGTGAAGCTCCTTGAAGCTACTCGAGGAGAAGACGCCGCTGATGACCACCTGCCTACTGCCGGAGCTGCTCACCGCCGCCGTTAACCTCACCGTCAGCGCACCTACTTGCTACCGTGAAGCTCCTTGAAGCTGCTCGAGGAGAGGACGCCGCTGAGGAGGGGTGAAAGCGCATTTGGGAGTTTACATATTCTCTGTAAATTGGTTAAGAAACATATGAATTAACAACCTCTTCAAAGCAAAGTTTGGATTTCACATTCTCGTCATTTATTGATTAATTAAATCCATCACCAAGATGTTTAATTGTAATTCTTATCAAATTTTGGTCTAATACAAAAACCTCGTACGGGATGACCAAATTTATTCAACTAATCTTCTCAAATTGGATGGCATGAAACAGGCAGCAGAAAGTTTTCAAATGAACATGAAAAATTCGCAGATCCTTCACAAGCAGTGTGCAAAAGGGTTTGAATGCAAATCTTACCTACAATGGAATTTTTTTTTTTTTTGATAAATAAATATTACCCACAATGGAATTTAACCTGGTATTAGCAAAAAACCTTCCTTAAACCAGTACATAGGGAGAGTTCCAGCAGCAATATAGTTAGGGCTTTAATAGTGCTGAAATGTTATACTGTTGAAGGATCGCATTATCTGAGACAAACCAGATGTCCCATGATGTGCATACTCTTTCTTTGGGGTTCTTTGGTGGGGACATTTTCAAGATCATGCAATAGTCATCTGATATTTTCCAAAACCATTTCTAGAATCAACTTTTCCTCTATACCAAACATACTTCCAAAACACATTTCTTCACAAATCGAATTTCTTTCTAGGAAGAACAATATTCAAAAAGGGAAAAAAAATCAAATGCATACAAAACTTTCCCAGAAGAACAATAAACAAAATGATTTCGTTGAAAATTTATTCCAAAACACACTCAGATTGCAACGAACAGAAAAATAATAATAATAACTGGAAAATCTTTAAATGGAACAAACGAATAAACCCTAATTCATTCATGTACAACTTAATATTCCATTTGGTTGCTGAGAAATCAAAGGATAAGAAGGTAAAACCTTACAACCTAAACAGCCCCTTTACCCCAACCTATTTACAATTCCAAATTTTCTTTCCTCTGTTTTCCTATAGAAATTCCTATTTAGAGAGCTCTTTTTGGGACTTGAGAAAACTAAAACCTCTACTAAACAACGTAAAACATGATATTCGAAATTGTATTTCTTTTCATTTTCTCATCAACCAAACACTTTCATGGTGCGCCGACGGTGAGGTTAACGGCGGCGATGAGCAGCTCGGCAGCAGGTAGGTGGTTATCAGCGGCGTCCTCTCCTCGAGCAGCTTCAGGGAGCTTCACAGCAGCAGGCAGGTGCGCCGACGGTGATGTTAACGGTGGCGGTGAGCAGGTCCGGCAGCAGGCGGGTGGTCATCAGCGGCGTCTTCTCCTCAAGTAGCTTCAGGGAGCTTCGCGGCAGTAGGCAGGTGGTCATCTTCACGACAATGACGGTGGTCATCTTTATGGTGCGTGCGGGGTGATACCGAGAGCTTGAGGAGAGTTTATGCGATGAAGGCGAGGAAAAAGCTTTCTTCAGATTTGCATTTCCCGCTATTTGAGAGGAGAGAGGACGTGATAGTGATGGGCAGTGTTAAAGAGAATCCTCCCTGATTTTTATGATTTGCTAGCTTTAGGAAAGTTGTTCAAATTCCAATATTGTAATACTCTTCTATAAATATAGAACTTCCTCAGACTCACCAATTGTGGTGGTGAGAATTATTCTGCACAAATACTTTAGCTTCCATATGGTATCAGAGCATGTTGTTTCTGGGCCCGTTTTGCTCGTGAGCCCGTCTTTATTGTCCATGTGACAGGCCATTTGAATCTTGTTAGGCCTGCACGTGAGAGGGAGTGTTGGAAATATGCCACATCCTACATCGATTAAATATCGAGTTAAACATGTTTTCATATACCTGTTTGGGCCCTCCACTTACAAGCTTAAGCTTTTAGGTTGGAAACTTAACATGGGATCAAGGGAAGAAGCCCTGAGCAGTGCTAGCACTATTGGGTATTTCAACTCGGCTCAAGCTATGATAGACTATGCGGCGGTGATCATATATGTAAAGAAGAAGCTGTCGGCGGAGAATTCTCCGGTGATTGTTATTGGAGCATCTTATGGGGGAAGTAAGTGGCATGGCTCCAAATTTCTCTTCAGAAACTACTGAGTAATTTACTTAAAATGTTTTGATATATATTGGGTCTTTCCTTTTTTATTTTTTTTCTTTTCTTTCAGTGCTTGCTTCGTGGTTTCAACTAAAATATCCTCACATCGCCACTGGGGCTCTGGCCTCATCGGCTCCAATCCTTTACTTTGATGACATAACGCCACAAGATGGATACTATTCCACTGTTGAGAAGGATTTTAGGGTACTAAACCAACGCGCGCACACACCCACGTATGGATCAGGATCGGGGGTTACTATTTTTGTACATAACTTTTTACATAAGTTGATTTGTGTGAAGTTGGTCACATCAACTTTTTAAAATTATCACTGGATCTTGTGAAACTAATGACTTAAGAATTGTGTAAATTTAAATACAAAAATCGTGTCCCTAGATCCTGTTCTAATATGTTTTCTTTTATTTTTTATTTTTTCACTTCAATTAAATTAATTTCAAACCCTTCAAATGATTCTTAAGTATGATGGGGTACGTGCATGTTGTAGGAAGCTAGTGAAAGTTGCTATGAAACTATTCGAAAATCTTGGTCTGAAATTGATAGAGTTGCTTTCGAGGCCAATGGCCTTTCAACCCTTAGCAAGAGATTCAAAACTTGCAAGTTAGTAGCATAATCATTGCCCCATGTTAATTTTTTAGGTCAACACGTGCTGATTTTCTTATATTAGTATCATACATTAAGGAGTTGTACCCTTTATATAGATGAGTTGTACTATACAATCTAGACATGTATGTGGTACAACCCCAATGCATAATGCTAATGTTAATAATATCAACACATGGCATGGTGACCGAATAAGAACTTTAGATGTAAAATCTAACCTGTTTGTTATTTCTGTTCTTGCTTTCTTGTTTCAGTAATTTAAACAATAGTGTTGAGCTCAAAGACTACTTAAGCCTAACGTACACTGGTGCAGCCCAATACAATCGACCACCAAATTTTCAGGTCACCATGGTCTGTCGCAGCATTGATGGAGCATCGGAAGGAACTGATATTCTTGGCCGAATCTATGCCGGCATAGTTTCTTATAGAGGAAATAGGTCATGCTATAACACAACCAGTTCTCTGACTGAAATAAGTGTGGGGTGGAAATGGCAAGTAAACTTCATACCTAGCATCAGTAGCGGCCAATTGCCCAGTATAAATTATGGGCCTAAGACTAAAATTGTAAATGAGGCATAAATCAATGGGGCCTAAAGTGACCACCTCAAATACTAAGCCACCCTGTCTTGTTTTGTTTTATTTGTTTGTTTGTTTGTGTGTTTTTTTTTTTTTTGGTTTGACGGTCAGGGTGTTCGGATAAGCTTGCACGCACCTCAATTAATCCTTATAAAGTGATCTTAAGGGCGCATTACCCCACATCGGCCTGGTGCATTTAGGAATAAATTCTTGAAGTGCTAGCACAGTAGAAAATGGAACCCAAGATGTCTAGGTTTACGGCTCATCCCGAGACCATCTGAACTGGCCCTCTTGGGTTAAGAGCCACCCTGTTTAACATCGTGTCTATCTTACTTAATTTCTACAACTAAAAATAATTGTACATACTATTAGTTTTTTAGTAATAATAAATTTCGGGATCTAACAACAACAACAATAATAATAAATATAAAATATCATAAACCTCTCATGATACTCTGACAATTTATCTGAACATCCAAAATTAAAATTTGCTTCACACTTAAATCAATTTAAATATTGACTGAGAGAATAATTATGACGTCGTTCTAGCCCACTAATCAAATTTGCTTTGTATTACCTTTCATTTATTTCACACTTAGTGAAGATGACTACGCTGTGTATATAGACGTGTAGCGATATGGTGATACCCATTGGCATTAGCGAAAACGTCACTATGTTCCAGACGGAACCTTACAATCTGAGCAGCCACATCGAGCATTGCAAGACCTTGTATGGCGTCCCGCCTCGGCCTCACTGGGTCACAACCTATTTCAGAGGCCATGTATGTGTTTCATTTACTTTCATGATATATTTTTTTGAGCACTTCTGCTATTTCACGACTTATTTCCGAGTACGGTTTGGTTGCATTTAAAAAAAAATATTTTTCATTTATTAAAACAAAAAGTAATTAAAAAGAAACACCTTTTGGTTACAAAACTAATAAGCAACTTTTATAAATTAAACAAGCTTTTCTTAGTTTTTGCTTAAAAAGCCAAAAAGATTATTTTTATTTTTATTTTTATTTTTAAATGATCTTCTAAAAAGTACAACCAAATGATTAAATAATTACATATTTAGTAGCTAATTTTACTTTCTCTCCAAATATGAATATATAAATGCTTCATTTTTATGCTAAATTACAGGACATAAAATTAATTCTCCATAGGTTTGCTAGCAACTTCATTTTCTCGAATGGGTTGAGAGATCCTTACAGTAGTGGCGGGTAAACATAAAATCACATCTTCCTCCCCTTTTTTTTTGGAATATGTATACTTAGTCTATTTAAATTGGTTTAATTATATCATCTTATGATCTCATATTGTAGGGTGTTGAATAACATATCAGACAGTGTCGTTGCGGTCTCTATAGTTAATGGTACGTGCTCAACTCTATAATCTTCCACTAAAAAGGAAAAATAAAAAATTTCTCTTAGCTACTATTTAACTATAGAAAAACCCTATTCATATAATATTATTATTATTATTATTTTTTTGGGTTATGTTAAATATTACATTAGGCTAGCTATATAGTCTATATCATCGATAATGCCTACTCAATTTATATATATGAGCGACCTTTTCTTCTTAATAAAAGTTTTTGACCGTTTTTCTCATTAAAAGGGAAAAAAAAAATGAAAAAAAGAATCTTAAAAACTTATGACTATATAATATCATTAAATCGAACGATTAGTTTTATCAGGAAATTATGCGATAAATCATCAATAAAATGAGCTTGATTTTGCAGGATCTCATTGCCTAGATGTACTTGCAGCAAATCAAAGTAGCGATCCGCAATGGTTGGTCATGCAGCGAAAAATTGAGGTTGAAATCAAGAAGGGATGGATTACTAAGTACTACGCAGACCTTGTCGCTTTCAAACAATAGAATCATGTTTGATCAGTACTTTTTATTGAAACCACACAACTGTTATCCAATGAAATAATGGAGCTGCAGACTAATTAATGGCCAAAACTGCATATTCTCCAATAATTATTGTAAGGTTTGATTTCAGAATAATTGGATATCACTTGTGGACCATTAAAGAGATAAACATGAATTATATATATTTGAAACTCCATTAATTAGTCTTGTGGCCGGCCCATCGAATGATAAAAAGACCCTTTATTAGTTTTGTGGGAAAAAAGAGTGAACAAAAGCATCTCCATCTTTTTCTAACAATGGTATGATCGATGTTGGAGCCTTGGAGGTTAATTGAATTATCTAGTCCACTACTTATTTTAGTGGGAATAGATTAGAATTAAATGACACAATCACTGCATTTTAATAGTTTTGAATAATTTTTTGGGTTTTGCTAAATCCAAAAGTTTTGAACTTTGACGGTTGGGTTTGTAGATGGACTCTCGGTTTTTCTCGATCGAAGGCATTTGAAAGGGGTTATAACGTGGCAACATCTTGATCATCAAATCCAACCTTGATGATGTGTAATTTTCCCAATCGCTAAATGGAGGAACCTAGACAGTTAGAGGATTGGAGAGGATCTAGACCCAATTTTCTTCAGGAGGGTTACGTAAAAAATAGTTAAACATTAAAGGGTTCCTTAAAATTTGTCCAAATATGAATAGTCAAAATGCAATAGCATGATCAAGGATCAACTTATGGATAGAAAAATGGATGCGAACACATGACATGAGGATAAAAGTACGTGGTCAACATGAATCTATGAATTATTCTTGCCTCCACATTCAAGTCACAGTACATAGGTGGGTTACTCGCATTTATGTTATTCGACAAGCATTTTTCTCGAATTGCATTCTCCTTGACGAATTTAGATACTTGGCCTAATTGTGTGTGTGAAAGACTTTGAATGTATCAAATTGTGGTAACTTAAGAAATTGGTTCAATGTGGTACAATTTAAAGAAATATGTACACGTTTCACGTATGATGCGAGTTCCTTAGTGTCATTATTCAACTTCAAGTGGGCATAAAAACAACGTACCAGTCGAAGGTACATGATGTTATATTGGTTGAGGAAATCAAACCACCCAATGGCGCGAAACAACGTGGCGAGTTGAAACCCATTGTTGGTGAAGAAATTGAAGTCAACACATCTCCCAAATTGAATTGTTCGATCCTTGAAGTACAAATTGTACTTGCACCACATGTCATCGTTAAAGAAAAAATCCGCATCATTGGAATTATGCACAGATGTGGGTTTGCTCTTCTTCTCTTTTGGACCTGATGGTTGTGGTTGACTGCATTTCTCTTATGCATCTCCTTCAACCTTTGGTTGTTTTTCTTTATCTTTGTTGGTTCTACTCCTTGAAGCAGCGTCCATCGAAACTTGGAGCAATTTCTCACTTCACCTTGTCATTGAAGATGTTCTACCCTTTAGTTGCTCCAAATTTTTAAGGCTTTGGAGGCGGGACGTATGGGGGCGATGGGGTTGTGGTAGATCCTACTATGGATGGGTACGATAGGAGGAGTAAAGTGTTGATGGGGAGTGTGGTGGGGAGATGATGCTGAGAAGAAGTGTGGCGGGGAGAGGGGGAGTGAGCCGACGGTAAGGGGGCGATGTGTGTGAAGGATGGGGGATGGAAGAAGGGTTTGTGGGATCGAGTATGTAGAGGGGTTGTATGTTTATAACGTGTTGGGTTATGTGTAAATAAGTTGTTGTAAAATCCACGAAAGCCCAAATTAAAAAATTACTATTTAACATGTGTGTCTAATCATTTAAAAATGCTTGTTTAATTTGATGTGGGTTTTTAATCGACTATTTTATAGTTATAATTGACTAATTTTTATTTTTTTAGATTTTATATGCCTACTGAGTTGACTATATTACGAATTAGTAGACTAAATTTTTGGGTATTTTAAAATATTCCATTCGGCCATGACAAAATAGCCAACTAAACGTGAGTATAGTTGACTATATTTTTGAACCCCATATCATCAAACCCTCTGCCTTACAATATAACCAACTAAACTTGCATGTAGTTGGCTATTTTTTTTTTTTTTTTTTTTTTTTTCCACATGAGACGCCCATCTGCCTTACAAAATAGTCAACTAAACTTGCATGTAGTTAGCTTTTCTTTCTCTCCTTTTTTTTTTTTGACATGAGAAAACCATCTGCGGTGCAAAATAGCCAACCAAAAGTGGGTGTAGTTAGCTTTTTTTTTTTTTTTTTTTTTTTTTGACATGAGAAAACCATCTGCCTTGCAATATAACGAATTAAAAGTGGATATAATTGGATTTTTTTTTTCCACATGAAAAAACCATCTACCATGCAATATAGCCAACTGAAATTGGGTGTAGTTGACTATTTTTTTTTCTTCACATGAAAAAACTATCTACCTTGCAATATAGCCAACCAAAAGTAGGTGTAGTTGGCTCTTTCTTTTTTTTTTTTTTCTTTTTTTTTTTTTGTCACATGATAAAACCATCTGCCTTGCAATATAACCAACCAAAAGTGGGTGTGTAGTTGGTTATTTTTTATTTTTTATTCTTATTTTTTATTTTGAGATGAGAAAACCATTTGCCTTGCAATATAGATAACTAAAAGTAGGTGTAATTTACTATTTTAACATTTCACATTATAAAACTCTCTGCCCTGCAAATATAACCAACTACAAATAAGTTTAGTGGATTATATTTTTTTTTTTCCAAATCTCAAACCATCTGCTTGTAGAAATAGCCAACTAAAAGTGATGGTAGTTGACTATTTTTTATTTTTTTTATTTTTTTTTAGATTACCAACTAAGACATTTATTATATCTATAATGATTAAATGTTTAGTTGCCTATATAAGTCCTTACTAATGTTTAGTTGGCTATATAATAGTTAATCATAAATAAATCACAAGTTTCTTATCAGGAGACAAACATATAAAGTAAATAAGTATAAGTTCCAAAAGATCCAAAGACATATCCAATAAATATACGAAACATAATAAATGTTTAATTGCAAACATGACAAAAAATTCCATCAACTAGTTGGACCATATTAAACTGCATAAACCACATAACTCAACCAGTCGGGTTGCGTCGTTTAAGCATCTCATACACCATTTCTTTCCGCTTAGCATCTGGTAGAGACAAGAACACATTGGACATATATAAGTCTTTAGTAATGTCTTTTCCAACATTCAGTATGTCGAGCAGACTCAATCCATCAATTTTCTGAACCTCCTCAGCAATCTGTTTCGTCAGAGTAATCTCCTCGCTCATAGTATTGCCTATCTTGTCCAGATAGACCATGGTTCCATCAACCAACGTCTTGATAGATGCTAACACATCCAACATACTGCGTGTCCAACCATCACTGCTCTTACGCTTTCCTAGTGACGTCCCTGCCTGTGATGGTTGGGGTTGAGTACTAGACACTTCAAGACTCTCAAGACCATCATCAAATTGAGTACTTTCATTGAATTCATTGGCAGCAGTTGCCTTTATTGCCTCCTCCTCTGTAGCAAGGGTTGTAACACTCAATCCATTTGCGCGGTCCTTCCAAAAAATTTCCAACAATGTGTCATAGTGAGGGAAAGACTTATTTTGTAAGCCTTTTGCAGCAGGATGACTCTACATATATTAAATATTATCAATTAGGATGTAATTAAATAAAGTAATAAACCTATAAATATAGACACACATAGAGCATTACCTTGACCCACAAATCGTATACTATCTTATCTGCTTCAACCCTCTTGTCTACTTCATTCCATGAGAATCCACTGCCCGTTGTGAACATTTCAGCGATTGCCATAGTTTGTTTCTTAAGAGTCTTGACCCGAGATTCAATGTGGGAACAAACTCTAACACCAGTAGAAGGAATCTTTTGGGCCAACATCTTTTCAAGCTGAAGCAAGTAACCGGACTTGAAGCCGGTATCACACTTCCACGTACCCATGGTGTAAAGTTCATACAAACTCTCTACTAATCTTTTATCCTCACCCGGCGTCCACTGATGCTTTTCGGCTTGAGGAGTTATACTTGCTGTAGAATCCTTGTCTACACTTGTAGTTGCCATCCTATATATATATGCAATACGAAATAAAGCATATGCAGTATAATTTTTATATAGTCACAGAATACATGAAACAACTATACATCTTGATATCATGCAGTGTTATAACATACATGCCTTATGTAAACACATAAAATTTGCACAAACTAAAATTGCCAATTACAAACCAACAATTAATAAATGAGAGTGAGTAGAGATAAGTTCACATCCAACCCTAAAAAAGATCATTGTCCAATAATAAATAAAATAAAAACAATTCGGTTACAAGTCTAAATTATGCATTTCTAGATGCCCACTACTGATTGAACATTTTAGTCGCCATTGTATCCCTCCACGTTTGCCATTAGTCGGATGCATCAACGTATCCAAGTGGCTCCCCTTGCTGTTGAATAAAATTTTCAGTAAAAGGGAGCTCTCTAAATGGGTTTGTCGACATCTTTCTAGTTATATGGTTGTGTAAAAGAACACAGGCAACAGTAATGCGATTGTGGGTTTACATGGGATAAAATGAAGAACTCTTTAGAATGGCCTACCTTTGCTTAAGAAGCCCAAATCATCTTTTTATAACATTCCTAACACTTAAATGTTTCATGTTGAAAAATTCTTACGAAATGGTAAGTTAGTAACCGGTCCTCCAATCATTTAAGTGATACCGCTGCCCTCTATATGGGGCAAAAAATCCCTCTCCATTGGGATATCTAGTATTAACAAAATAATAAAAACCTAAAAAACAAAAAAATAAAATAAAAATAAAAATTATATTAGTATTTTATATAATAATTTTGACACATTATTTTTATAAAAATCGAATGTAACATACCACGAGGGACCTTAAGACCATGTCTTCTACTAACAGCATCTCGTAGTACCCGATAATCAGCTGCAGAACCTTCTCAATCTGATAGAACAAAAGTGAATTGCATGTCTTGGGAGCATACTCCCAAAACATTTGTTGCAATATTATTTTTTCTTGTTCGGTACCGAGGTTTGTCAACCTCAAGTATATTTATTCTAATGTAAGTCTCATCTAAAACTCCCAAACAGTTTAACAAAAAAAAAAAAAAAAAAATCTCAAAGTAAAACAACAATTACTACCGAGGTAAATAGTTATTTCCCAATATATTGTATTGTTGAAATAGATTTGTTTGAATTATATTATTTCTTAAGATAGAATTATTTTAATGTTACTTGTTATATATATCTTAAACCATTTCCACTTTACATCTGTTGAGGTCTCTGTAACAATTTCTGGTTGTTTAAGCAAGTGATTTTGCAATCGGATAACTCTCTTCAAAACTTCATTGAAATGTCTACTTATTGTCTCACCAGAACGCATAAATCTATTAATTATCACTCTATTTTTCTTATGGTAAGCAAAAATGTGGACAAACAATGCAGTTTTCTCCTCCACTGTTACGTGTCTAGTGTCATGTCTAATGTCTTTTAACTTCCCTATGGTACGAAGCATACTGCACAACTTGAAAAATGTATACCTATTCATACGCAGTTAACTTATGCACGTTGTGTCATTATGAAATATGATATTATGAAGATTCAACATCCAGGTTTCATGTGTAAAATAAGATTCGAATTTCAATACATGATCTTGGTAATATTTACCAAAGACTATGTATAACCAGACATGTAATAAGAAAATAACATTCAGTAGGAATGAACACTTTCTAACATACACAATTTTTTTCTTCTTAGACACCAACAGTCTAACCATATCTGTATATCAATTACTAAGACACGTGGTAGATAAACACGTTGTCACTAAATAATCCTTACTAATATATATATAGATATACTACTTATAAAAAGATGAATGTGAGAAAACCTTTTGATTGACTAATATACCTTTATTTTAATTTTTAAATACACAACTACCTTTCTGCATATATGGAAAATATAGCAATATAAAACACATACCTTAATAAGAATTTTAAAGAAACTATAATTCGTACAATAATTAAATAAAACCAAACCCAAATAGAAATTCTAAGGAAACGGAAACCATAATTCGTAAAACCCTAACAATGTTAACATATAAATACAAATAGAAACACATTATAAAAATCATAAAATCCTAACAAAGAAAAGAATAACTACTGGTTTCTTCTTCTGCGTCTTCTATATGCCTTCATTGTGTCTCCTTTTGGTGCTTTGTCTGGTATGTAATTTTCAATAAACTTGACTCATATATACAAATTATGTTTAAACATTTAAATCTCTGCCTGCATTGCATGATTGGACTTTTATATCTCTATTTGAATTGCAAAATTAGCAAGAAAAAGAAGAGAATCAAAGACGAATCAGTTGAATGAAAATAAAAAGACGCATGCTTGAACAAAAACAAATGAAAACCCATATTAAGAGGCCCAAAAAAAATAAAAAAAAACTTGAATTGCATAAGTAAAATTTTTAATAGCACATATAATCTTTGATTATTTTCTAAGGATCTGCATATGAGGTAAAGTTTTTCTTTTTCTTTTAATTAATATTTTAATCTTTGATTATTAAATTTAAAAAAATTATTATCATTATTGAAAATAAAATTTAACTCAAAAAAATTCACGTGCAAAGCACGTGTACACCAACTAGTATATATATATATATATATATATGAACCCAATCGATACAATCTAGCATCTAGCAAATCAAAAATAACTACTCACATATCATGACTGTCATAAGTAGGAAATAATATTTCTAACTTCACATTATTACAACTCGTAAATGATAATTTTAAGTTCACATTATTAAGAATTTCCATAATGCCATTCGACCAGAAACAGACTAAAGAGTATAATTAGAAAATTCTAGTATTCATTCTAGAGATAAGAACAGACTTTGGCTAAATTAGATGATTTTAAAAATTCTTAACCAAGATAAAAGTCTCCCCCCTCTCCCCCAACAAATTTATCTTTCCAATAAAGTCTCTCATTGCAAATCGCAAGAAGAAAAAGAAAATTGAAAACATGATTTATTAATAAATAACAACATTGTTCATGAACAATAATAGTAGATGTCTCAAACATAATTTGACAATAAGCTACATATGTAGGATGATAAAAGAATAATTAATTCTAACGTAATGCAAATAGACAGCCTCAGTTTTGCAATCAAAAGGTAAAGCAATAAAAAAATAAAATAAAAATAACAATTTGATATTGTAAGCTTCATTAAAAAAAAAAAAGTAATATATTTTTGGTAATACAGCTAAAAGATTATAAGATATTAATAATAAATTATTGAAAGTTAAGGAATAATGTGTTGGCCTGATTGGGTACTCGAGGATGTGTTTAAAAATCATTTTGCAAATACCCTTCATGATGAATTTTTATATCACTAGTCCTAAGTTTTCTCTAATATCTATGGAATGTGAATATTTTGCTTCACAATATAATAATTTGCTTAAGGTTTATGAGTTGGTAGGACAGTATTGTTTCACAGCATATTATTTTGTTATAAGTTTATGAGTTAGTAAGACTAAACAAAAATTGATTATACTGTGAGAATTATTGACAGTACTCGCTCATTCTTCTAATAATTTGTAGGATCTTGCTTAGTAGAATCAATAGTAGATAATGGTGCTTTTATTGCTCTTATAAATACTTTATATAAATTTACTATTTGGTGTCCTGGGCATTGCTTGGGGTTCAGATTTATATAAGACAAACTTCTTCAATTGTTGTGGTTTTGCAATAACCTTATGAGAAATATGTATGATTTGGGATTGGTAAATGAGATTACAGCCTATGTAGGAGATGCACTAGATGGAGAACTTATTATTCTTTTCATTCTTATCTTTTCTTTTTTTTTCCTTTTTTTTAAATATTTTTTCTTAATATAGTATCCTTAATATCTTTTAGTTTTTTTCCCTCAAATTCTTGGTGTTGTATCTGATATAGTTTTGATATTTTAATGTTGTAAATTGCCTCATGTCCCTAAATTCAAATTGCAGAGTAATGCATTTTTTTGTTTGTTAATAACTGTGCTGAGTTTATTAGGTAATTAAGAAAGAGGGTTTTTGCTTTCACAGAGTGTGATGGGATTGAATTCAATTCCCCTACATTTTCTTTAGTTCCTAAAGAGGGCAAATATGCTACATGTCCTATTTGAGAAAATGCATTTCAATAGTTCACCTTGAAAATGTATAATTTAATCTGTGATGCAAATTTCATTGGAGAAATGTGCAAATTGTGGGTTGGTGTATTACTGAGGAAATTGATTTTAGTTGTTCTAATTGTGCCAATGTATTTTTGTAGATGTGCCATCATGATTGTTTTTTTTTGGATATTTTTTTTCCTCTTTTCGAACCAATTGAAATATCTTTGAATAATGCCTTATTTTGACATTATCAAATAATAGAAACAGAAAGTGAGGCAGTAGTTGAGGAACTGTTCCCAATCTTATTCCTCATTGTGGAATGGGGATTTGATTAGCAAGTGGGACTAAAATTAGATAATATCTTTTTTATCAAGTACTTTAGATAAAACTATTATTCGGGACAATAATATCTTTTTAATCACTTATATAAGTAGTTTAGATAAAACTAGTTACCATGCGTATTCCCGGGCATCGCCGGGGGTTTCAACTAGTAAGTTACATATATAAGATGAGAAAAGAATAATTAATTATAGCATAATGCAAATAGATAGCCTCAGTTTTGGAACCAAAAGGTAAAGCAATAAAAAAAAAATCTAGAAATAACAATGTGCTATTGTAAGCTTCATAAATCAAAAGGTAAAACAAAAAAAACAAAAAAAAAAAAATAAATAAATTTAAAAATAACAAGAATGTGTCAAATTACCTACGGTTGTTGAAAAAAATACAGAAATGCCCAATTTGAAACTCGTCAATAGAGTTTCTAACACATCTTGGACGATTTTAGGATATGAAATTATATATATTAACAATTGTCATACCATCTCATGCACAAAATCGAAGTAAGGTTTTTCAATAGTTCATTTAAACAAATAAAAAAGGGGCCAATAGTTAACAAATCAAACTCAAGAAGGGTGATAACGAATACAGATCTTACCTGGATTTTTGAGGAATCACGGTTCAAGGGTGACAACGAATACAAATCTTGTGAGTGAGCACGGTGTAGAAGTGCAATTGTGAAGAGGTGGTAAGAATGACGTGCAACGGAGGAGGGTGCTGTGAAATCAGGTGAGAAGATGAACAAAAGGCGACGGTGAAGGGGCTAATGTGCAAGCTGTAACAACTGTGTGTGAGAAGTGAGAAAGAGTGAGTTAGGGTTTGGGATGTAATCATGAAGGGAAAGGACATGTCTAGAATAACAATTTGTTGCTTGAAGAAGGCAAGGGCACTCTTGGTATTTTCATTTATTATAAAACTCATTCCTAATTATGGGGTGCTAATACCACATTGAGGAGGGGAATGATTTTGACCCTTTGAGTGGGAGTTTGATGGAAGAGGGAAAGAGGTATTCTCGGGTATCTTGCCATGCCAAACACCGGAAAGGGGAATGAAACCCTTTTCTTAGGAATCAAACCCCCCAACCAAACACAACTTGTGGGAAATATTCCCTAAGATCATCACAATAGATAAAAATATTGCAAAAATTAAAACTAGTCAAGATCATCATTTAATTACTTTATTATACGCTAGCTTCTCTAGGATAACAAGGCTACAATTTACCGCACCCAAAGCTGGCAATATATCTTTTTCTTTTAAATCCAAGGTTAATTAACTAACAACAAGAAAAAGATCTTAGGAGGATAAAGACGTTGAAGACGCTGAAGGTGTGGCAGAAGTGAAAACTTACCCATATAAAGCTATACGCTACTCACTAGTCACTACTAATAGATAAGAAATATTTAATACCCTTGTCCATGCCAACCACAACCCAAATATAATTTAACTTATTAAATCAGGAAAAAGTTCTCTAAGGTGTGTTTGATTGTCAAGGAACCTATACAGATAAGTGGTACGTAAGAAAGTAAGGAAAATGAAAAGAAAGTGGGGCAAAGGAAAGTAAAAGAAGTGGAAAAATGCTTTTTCTGGCAACTATTTAGTTTACATGGAAACATTTGCAGAAAAATAAAGCCTCAACTTTCCCACAAAGCATTATCATGTAGAACATTCATGATCAGATTTGAGGGAAATAATTTCTCCTTGGAAAACAGTTAATGTGGGGTCCACACTTCCCAAAACAACCAAATGCACAAATACTGAGGAAGCAGGGACGGACCTACACTTAGGCCTGGGGTGGCCATGGCCCCCCCTCACTTCCAAAAAAATTGTCTTGATAAAGTATTGTTTGGTGACCAGATTTGAAACTAATACCAAAACAAGGTATTACCTGTTAACTTGTTACAAATAGACTCAACCTATCATGAAATGACTAGTAATGGGTTTGGTTTGGGTATTATATTGCTAAATGGTCACCAAAACGTAATTTACTAGTTACAGTTTTTTAGGCACAATCTAGAAATGGTCCCTCCCAATCAGCACAATGGTTCCTCACATGATCTCTTAAAAGTCAAATAGGCAACTTATACCCAAGGATAAAAAGCTAGAATTAATATATACAAAAGGTAAAATGTCTAAAATAATTAACAAAAAACAAACACCTTCTCTTATCGATCGTATTAGCTTTTTTTTTAATTATTTAAATGTTAGGTTTACCCCAGATTTCTATCAAACAAAATCATTGAGCATATTGGAAGGTAACAGTTGGCGGAAAACATCTTATCGGAGAAAATCATTTTGTTTTTTGTTTTTTGTTTTGTTTTGTTTTGTTTTTTTGTCATAGTTTTAAAGAAGTATAAGTAAGGTCAAGTCATTTACCTTCCATTCAATGCATTAATATATTTAATTTTGAATCTTAGTATAGTTTTCATACTTGAAAGGTAAAATTTTTATTATTCATACTTTGGCCACCCTTGAGATGAAATCCTGGTTCCGTCACTGTGAGGAAGCATTTTGTTTTTTGGATTTTAGTGGCAAAACATTGGAATACGTACATAAGCTCTGAGCTCCAAGACATTTTCCTCGAAACCTAGTCCTACTGCCACACCTTCAACGTCTTCTCCTTCCGGTTGCGTCGCTATCCCCTTCAGCTGGAACCTCCTACCATCTCATTACTGGGACAGTAAAACTCATCAACTCAAGAACGTACCCATCAACACCATGATACCTTTTTTTATTGCATTATGAAGTCGAAGATATTATGGATACAAAACACACTCAATATCACATATAAATATAGTGAGCCAAGGCATGAACTAGGGCACCACAACACTTACAATATTAGGGTTCAAATTAAATATCCCTCACATGCCTCTCTTCTTAACTCAAAATTAGCCTCCACATCATGAGAATGGATACTTGATGTTTTTAAAATATGGGTTTAATAAAGGGGATAACCCTTGCTTCACTTTATTAATACCATGTGCGAGAGTATTCTGTTTTGGATTTCGAATTAATTAATTGTAGTAAAGACCTAAGATTGATAAGTAACTGCTTGTGTATACACTTATAAACAAATATTTTACCTACTCAACTACGAACGAATCCGAACAATTTTTAAAATAATTTTCCTTTCTAGTGAGCTACATGTCCGAGAATAAATTTTACTTTGCCCTTGATGAGAACTAATGTTTCATTCTCCAGTCCAAAAATTAACAACAAAAACAACCCAAAAACAAAGAAGAAAGTCAAACCCCCCCCCCCCCCCCAAAAAAAAAAAAAAAAAAAAAAAAAACTCACTTTAAACAGGATGCTTAAGGAGGATAAAAATGGCCCGTAAAAGTTTCATTCCTCCCTTTCAAATAACCGAAAGCGAATCTTCCCCCACTAAATATCTCTTAACTCTAAGCCTTTAACATGCCTTCAGCCAATCAAAAGCACATGAATCTCTGCTTTAATGCTATTGCACATAGAGAAAAAGAGAATAGCATTACCATTATGATTTCTAAAAATACCACCAACTCCAATAACACGCAGATTACCAAGAGAGCACCCATTAAAGTTAAACTTAATTTTACCAAAATGTGAAGGCTTCTAAGAACACAATTTAGCAACTGTCCACACCCTCAACAAGTAAACCACCTTCCAATCTTCCAAAATAATAGGAAGAGGGATACCATCAAAGTCCTTGGCAATATAAACCCAAAAAGAGACCAAGCTTCTAATAATTCTCACACAAAGTAATATCTCTCTTTTCCTATATTCAAAAGTCTATTGTTTCTAACCACCAAATGTACCACAATTGATGTAGGACAAGTCACCTTGACTTGTTGCCTTTGCAGTTATCCGTTGCTTGGATAATCAAAGTTCTCTGTTGAGGCTAGGCAAATCTAGTTAACATGTGGCAAATATAGTTAGACTTAGAAAAGTCGCACCCGAGAAGGGATAACAGAGAAAAGTCGCACATGGGCCAAATCTAGTTATGTTCATAACTACATTTGCATTTTTATTTGTTTATTTATTTATTTTGTTTATTTCCTTTTCCTAGTTAATTTGACTTGCTCTAGTAAAACTAAGATTTCCTATTTCATAGCTTTAGTTCCTTATAAATAGGCTTGTAGCCCTATGGGAATTAATTACTTTGATCAATAATATATCTTAGAGTTTTCTCTGTGATTTGTGTTGTAATCGTGGATTTCATAACTTTAGGCTATTGATGTTTGTCATAGTCATATCTTCTAATTTTCTGTTGTGTCAACAATATAGCCAACTAAACACAATTCCAAAGGACCCTACCCCTTTGTCCATCAAAACCTAGAAAATGCACTTCGAAAAGAGATGAAATATGTCTAGTAGGAGCCCGCAAAGAAACAAATTACACCAAAACTTGATACCTAACTGGCAATGAAGAAATAAGTGATCGATCGATTCCCCATTAGAACAACACATCATGAGCATATGCTTGGAGAAAGGGCTTTATGAGGTCTTTTAAAAACCATGTCATAGGAAATCCAAAATTAAAGAGTGAAAAATGGATTTAGAAGAAGAGGCCATTGGATTCAAGCACTCTGTTAAGTTTCCAACTTAAAAGCACTCAATACCAATTAGCATCATAGAAAGTAGAAATATACATTTCCTTGGTACCATCAAGAAGAGAGGCAAGCTCATCAACCTCACGTTCATTTAAATTTCTCAAAAAAGAAAAAAATTGAAGGTTGAAGAATGAGACTTTTTGTTCCACTTATTGGAAATAGTGGATTGTGGAATATCTATCTCTAACAGTATCAAAAAGTCAAGGGAACGAGGACGTCAAGGAAACTTAAGGAAAGCATAGATTCAATTTAATTATTATCATTTGGTGCTTATGATCAACAAGGGGATAACACTTCATGATAATGAAAGGGTAAATCTAAGCTATCATTGTTGTCCACTCTTAAATGTAATGTTTCTAAATATATAAATCTCACTTCTCTCTTTTTCAATAAACACCAAACACATCAAAAACATTTATTATAAAATATAAACCTATGGCCATAATGAGAACTTCAAAACCATATTAGGAATCAACCCAAGCCTTTCGCTCCTAGAAGCACACACGTGTGCATAAACAAAAGAGATACAAACAGGTAAAAGAAAACCATAGTTTCAAACCAAAATATTTAAAAGAAAAATGATAGAAACAGTGAGTGACAAAGGGGAAAAAAAAATAGGAACCAAACTGAACAAGAAATAACTAGTTGGTGCACACGTGCGTTGCATGTGGCTTTTTGTTTTGTTTTGTTTTTTTTTTTTTTAATTAAAAAAAAAAGTTATCGTATTTTGTAGAGAAACACTTACCAAACAAGTTTGAAGACATTGTTAATGGAGAAAGAAGAATTCAGAATCTCACTATAAATGGCGAAAGAAGAATTCAAAATTATGTAGATGATATATGTTAAGGTTTAGGGTTTTATACGAATTGATTTCCTATTTATGTGGTTTTACGAGTTATAGTATTCTTTGAATTCCTATTTATAAATTTCTATTTATATTTATGTGTTTTATATTTTATATTCCTATTTCCTCTTCCAATCAATGTACCATGTATAAGGGTAGTGATTTATTTAAAATATAAAATAAGGATATATTAGTCAATCAAAATCTTTTCTGACATTCAGTTTTTTATAGGTAGTATAGATTATTACCAACTTAGCACGATATTCTGAGCTCAAATTTTGGTTTTTTGTTGTTAAAAGTGGTAGATCTAACTTATAAATTTGCTTGTAGAGGATTTGAAGAAAGCAAATGGAAGAAGATTGGAGAAAATGGGGATCAAGACTTCCAACATGCTCATGTCATTAAGTGCCCCAATAACACCATATGGGACAGAGAAGAAAGAATAATGGAAAAAAATGGGGTTAAACCCCCTTTCTCATCATTCTCATGTCGTAAAGTGCTGTAACAGCACCATTAGTGGGGCAAACAACCATTACAGCATGCTACAGAAACAAGGGGTCCTTTACAATCATGATTTTAAACTCACTGTTATCTCAGTCCATAGCAAGCGCAAAACCCAGCATACCATTACTTAGTGGCTGCTACACCACGTAGTAGCCACTATTGAATAGCCTATTTGAATAGCCTATTTAAAGCCTATCTGACTTCATCCAATCCAATCCTAAATTTCCTAAAACCCGAATACAGAATACCAAAAATTGAAACCAAAGATGATGACTCTACCTCTAAGTAAAGTCCGCCCAAAAACCGGGGAAATCTGTCTCAAAACAATCACAATCACTCTTCAAAGAGGTGTTTCTCCCAAAGATCCCAACACACTCCCTAACAGCCCAACTCAATCGAAAAGCCCATTCTCTCAGCTATGAAGAAAACATTATTTCAACCACAGACCGTCTTGATTTAAGCTTATTATTTCAAGCACAGACCCTCTGGATTTAATACTATGCTACTAACTATCAAGTAAAACCCCAAACATGAATTTATCTGCCAAAACAACCTAAATAATCCAACTGACCCTTCGTTTGGTTCTCGGGACAGGGGGGAAAATAGTGAGGAAAGGAAAATGCTTACTTAAGAAGGGAAGGCATCCCTAAGCAATTTCTTATACTTTGCCAGAACCACAGGAAGGCATAAAAGTTCAAGAAAAGTCCGATTGGTTGCTGAGAAAAATGTTGGAAAACACTAAACAAATATAATGCTCTGTTTGGTTGCTGAGAAACTGTAGGAAAACAAAGCATTGAGTCATAGTTTTTATGATTTGGAAGCCAAGAACATAAAAACATCTACTCAACCGAGCCTAATACAACTATTTTGCAATGTTGGGTACCATAAGACCCAAATCGTATTCCTTACTTTTTCTTCCATTTTCCCAGCAACCAAACAGAGTTTAAAAAAATAAAAAACACCAAACAGAGGAAGTTACCAGTGCTCAATCACAATAGTCTTCGACCCAGCCACAGCCTTGGGCTTCGCATTCTCAGCTTCCGCGCTTTCGGCGGACTTCCCTTTCTCCTTCGCCGCAGTTTTCGCCTTCTTCTTCTTCGGCAAATCAGCCGGTGCTGGTTCCACCGAGTCAGCGACCGAGCTTCCGTTGAGTCGGCGAGCCGAGCTCCGAGTCACCCTTGACGCCGTCGTAGTTGTATTAATGGGTTTGACAGTGTCTTCTTCAACAGCGCTTCGTTTTATGGGCGCCATCGAAGAGTAACACTCCCTTAGCTTTCCAACTTTTTGGGTTCTTCTTGCAAGAGCCTCTGTCTCCACGTCATTTCTATCGCATTATATCAATAGAAAATCACTAAAGTGACATGACACTTGCATTTCAAAATTGGAGTTTTTGACCAAAGTAATCATTTTAGCAAAAATTTTATCATAATGATCTAGATAGCAAACTTTTTTACCAAAATGAACAAATTTCTGCCGCACAAGATGCCACCTGGATTAATAAGGCTCACATGGCACCTAAATTGTAAATACAATACCCAAACTTCCCATTTCCCAGATCTGCTTTTCCCTCCCTCTCTCTTCCCGCCCAAAACACCCTCTTGTCTTCCCGCCCAAAACAATCATGTTACGGAGTATATACTTGCATCATAGGGTTTATTGCATACCTTTCTCCAGTTTTTATTTTTAATTTTAATTTTATTTTTTGCTATAAATGAAGCGTTGGCTGAATATTTGAAGATGAAATTTTTGCAATTAGTTGTAAAGAAATTGTGTGATGCATTTGCTCCACGAGAACTATAATTAGCTCGGCATCAGTTACAACAAAATAGATATAAGTGGCGTTGTAATGAAAATACAATATTTTCTTTGTTTAAAAGCAAATTCGTTTTCCCATATAAGGATTACCAAAAAAAAAAAAAAAAAAAAAAAAAAAAAAAAAAAGAGAATATAAAAAAGAAGAGGGATTTGTTCCCCCCGCCCTCCCGCGGAAAGTATGGACTACGTATCCTGCAAAATTGGAGTGTTTACATAAGGAAATAGCCATTCTTTCGCAAATCAAAAGAAATAATTATTCTTACCTTTTAACAAATGAAATCATAAGTCCAAGATAAAAACTCTTCAAATTAAATGGTGCTCACCACCCCTTGGGTCGTTCAAGGCTAATGTTGATGGTGCCACTTGTGAGTACTTTAAGAGTGTTGGGATTGGAGTGATTGTAAGAGATAGTGAAGGGCAAGTAATTGCTACAACATCTAAGCATATACATGGGATTTTCCAGAGTGGAGGCAATGGGAGTCTGTTTTGTAGTGCAATTTGTTAGGGACATGAGGCTTACATTAGTGGAGGCAAAAGAAAATAACTTAGAGATTATCAATGCAATTAATTCATAGGAGATCAACTTGATGTCTCTAGGCTTAATCTTAGGTGACATTCAAGATGCAATAATTGGGCATTTTGGCACTATTATGTTTTGTCATATCTGTAGAGAATGGAACAAGGTGGCCCATGGTCTTGCACAGTATGCCAAGAAAGTGGAGGATTGGAGGACTCGAGGGTATGGATGGAGGATGTTCTTTACTTTGTTAAGGATCAATATTTGGCAGAATTGTCTCTTTGTTTCTCTTAATTGTATGATCGCTCTCAATAAAAATAAATAAATAAATAAATAAACAAATGAAATCATAAAAATTAGGTCCCCCATAATCCTTCCAATTTCATTTTCACCATTTACCAAACATATATTGAAATGGAATGATCATTTCCATTCCATACCCATTTTTATTCTATTTCCATTTCCATTCTCTTCCTTCAATTCTCCATTTCATTTACTCAAACCAAATGCAGCCCAAGGGTTTGAGAGTTGGCAAAAAGAGAAGATCAAGCACCAAAATGAAACAAACGCTCTAAAAAAGAGGTGCCAAATAGGGTGTTGAATTTTAGCTTTGGCAAATGGGATGCTAAATACTCTGTGTGAGACAATTTTTAACATTTTATTGACTTTTAGTAATATCAATCTGAGTCTCAGATGTGTAAAATAGTATTATCCATCGCCTAATATTCAAGATGAAATTTATGATGGTGATTTCATTCATATAAGTTGAAAATTAAATTTGCATTTTTTTTTTTTTTTTTTTTGGGTTTTGGTAGAAATTGAAAATACATTAAATTAAGTCAACTATACAGTCTTAGGGTATAGCACCCTCTAGCATAAGAGATTAAGAGTTAATAATATATATCGAGGAGGATTTTCAAAAGCAGTGCCACCTCCCCCTCCTTGCTAATCAGCAACCTACAAATCTACAATCATATATAATGGTACCATGCCACCATATATGGGTGAAGTTCATCACAATTGGAAGACAAAAAGAGTTAAAAGATGTGCATCCAGTTCAACTTGTAGCTTCATTATGCCATGGTTATGGGCTAATTGGAGTCCATCAAGGATAGCCCAATATATCCCGGCATTCATTGTCTATCATGGTCCCCAATAATGTGACACCACTCAGCATCTGCTGGACCTAGGTAACCCATCTGTTTTACCCAAAGGAAGGGCATCACACTGCATGTAATAGCCAGGGTAGGATGGATTTGATAAGAGTAAGCAATGGAGAGAAATTAATATTACCCCTTTTTTTTTTTTTTTTTTTTTTTTTTTTTTCTTTTTTGGTATAAGAAATTAATATTGCTTCAATTACATGGAAGTAGCTTACTGATGCTATCGGTAAGATAAGCATCGCAACATTGGGACAAAAGTAAATATTACTTCAATTCCTTGTTCTAGGATTTTATGGTTTGTATTTTGATTTGGTCGTCTTTTTCCTTTTGTTGTCTCAAGGTTTATTAATGAAGCTCTTACTTTTTACCCAAAAATAAAAAATAAAAACAAATCCATCCCTAAAACATTTATCTCAAGCGTTGCAAAATAAAAACCATCGCCAGAACTTTGATTTTAGTGACCTGGCCAAAAAATTTCCAAATTTGTTTTGGGTAACCTTGTCTAGTGTTTTGGGTAACCTTGTAGGAAGCTAGTGAGAGTTGTATGAGACTATACGAAAATCTTGGTTTGAAATCGATAAGGTTGCTTTGGGCCCAATGGTCTTTCAATCCTTCGCAATAGATTCAAAACATGCACGTAAAGTATAAGAAGCATAGTCTTTGCCATCTTCTTCATGATCTTCAGCTTCAATTAAAGATTCAAAACTCTTAACCAATTTGTTATTGCTGTGTACGTTGCTTTCTTGTTTCAGTCACTTAAACTACTCTTCTGAGCTTGAGTACTACTTAATTAGAAGGAACCGATATTCTTAGGCCTGTTAGTGAATATATACTCATGCAGCCCAATACGTACAATGAGCCACCAACATATCCTGTGACCATGATCGATGGAGCATCAGAAGGAACCGATATTCTTAGCCGGATATTTGCACGCGTCGTTGCTTATGAGGGAAACCGGTCATGCTATGGCACAAATGAATTCAGTTATTCAATTGAAACAAGGGAAGGGTGGAGATGGCAGGTAATAAACTCCCATCCTTTAAAACTTCTATCACTAGTGCCATTCTTAACAAATATAGAAATAATAGTAATGAACTTAAAAATGAAAAAAATGCTACTTGCACCAATTTTCTATATCAATTCTTTACACCAACTTAGGTGGCAGATAAAATGGTGTCAAATGATTTGTTATATTTTTGGTTAAATATTCAAAGTATCTCTCATAAAAAATAATTATATCCAAAAAAAACCTCATAAAATAATTTTCTTATCAAAATTTTTTTTAATGAGTCAAAACCACATGATCAGTCACTTAAATTGGTGTAGAGAGTTTGGTAATTTGCCATACACGAGGATCCCCGCTAAGCATCCATGGCTGAATGGTTAAAGCGCCCAACTCATAATTGGCGAATTCGTAGGTTCAATTCCTACTGGATGCACGCCAATGGGACCCTCCAATAAGTCTATTGGAATTGGCTCTGTATCAATGGAATCTCATCATCCATACATAACGAATTGGTGTGGTATATTCATATCATAACATATGAACAGTAAGAACTAGCATTCTTATTGAGACTAGAACTCATAGGGAAGAAAATAGATTTATGGATGGAATCAAATATGCAGTATTTACAGACAAAAGTATTCGGTTATTGGGGAAAAATAACATTCCTTAAAATGTTGATCATAAATCTCTCATGATATCATGACAACTTATTGATAGGTTGTGGCGTATGTGCCCGCCAAAGATTATCCATCCCATCAACAAAACTTTTTTTTTTTTTTTTTTTTGCTTTACTCCAAATTTAAATATCAAATTAAAAAAAATAAATTATACCATCCACTGCTCTTAGCTAAATTTTTGTTTCATATCAAATTATGAGGATGACTTGGCTGTGTATACAGAGCTGTAGTGGAATGGTGATGCCTTTAGGTGGTGGTAAGGACACTGTTTTCCCATCGGAACCTTTTAATCTGAGCTAGCATTTTCATGGAGGGTTGCAAACGCTCGTATGGTGTCCCGCCTCGGCCCCATTGGGTCACAACTTATTACGGAGGCCATGTATGTGTTATTATATTTCTCCTAGCCTTTTGTACAGAATATTATATATATTGATTTTTTCATTTTGGTGGCTAATATTCTTTCACTCCTAAAATGAATATATATATATTTGCTGTATTTTTTCATGGATGCCAAATTACAGGATATAAAATTAATTCTCCATGGGTTTGCTAGCAACATCATTTTCTCCGATTGGCTGAGAGATCCTTACAGTAGTGGCAGGTAAAACTACCATTTTTTTTAATTTTTTATTTTTTTCCGTGGGAATGTATATTTTAGTCTAGTAATTTTAACATTTTTCAAGTATTATTATTATTGTTATTATTTTTATTATTATTTTTGGTATCTGATCATAGCGTGTTGAAGAATATATCAGACACTATTGTTGTTGTCTACACAGTTAACGGTATGTCCTCAACTCTATTGCCTTTCACATAAACAAAATGAAACAGTCATACAATGATGGAGCCAGGAATTAGATTCAGAGAAACCAAACTTCCAAGGAAAAGCCACGAAGGAAAGAAGGTTAAGAACGAGTGTCCATGAAACCATAGTGAATGTGCTTAACTCTTTTTATCTTTTCACACTCTAAGAGAATAGGAAGCTTGTAGACATAAGGAATTTTGGGTCAAGCTCCCCCACGTGTTAAGACCCGAGGGTCCAAGTTGGCATTAATTGTCAGGTGTTTCTTTATCATGTGCATATCTCCTGATCTCGGAGCTTGCCCTAAGTACGTGCAAGTCACGTGATGCGACAAGTTACAAAACATGTTAAGATTATGCCAAAGGCAAGATCAGGTTAAAACACCGAGTGGTTTGTATCAAGAAATATAGACCTCGATGGGACCAGCCTCGAAGTTGAGAGATCAATCGTAACAATCAGAAGGGGAATGTGATTGTACGGTACGGCGGGCAGAGAATGAGAAAGGCGAGGTCATGGAAGAGAAAGCTCGAGGTTGGCCCGAGGGGCGATCCCTCTCTTCTATGCCTCAGCCAAATTTGGGATGAATTTGGGTGGAATTAATGTTTGACACGAGTCTATGCAAAAGCAGAAAGGTACGCTGATGACTGCCCAGACAAGACTTTACCTAGGACTTCTTGAAGTCTGACAACAGGAGTGGTTGATGTGACATAACAAGGGTTAACAAACGAAGGTTGCCTCTGCCATTCTGAGAACCTGCGACGCTAAAGACATTAATTGTTCCTCGGTATGTTACATCAGGCGACCTCTGAGAGGTCACATGCATCACACCTTCTTGAGAGTTCACATCGTAACTTCACTATAAAAAGGGATCCTAGGTCTCATTTATGGGGATCGGATCAGGGAATAGTGAAAGGATATTATCACAAAACTTGAGAGGGAAATTAGAGAGGAATATTGGTGTCCCTAGCCAATATCTCCTAAAGTAAGACATTATTCCACTTTTCAGCCCAAATCTTAAAAGAGTCTCAATCATTCAGCAACTCTGTACCAATCACTCATTTTCCCTACTGATCTGTTCAAATATTTCAAACATGTCACCTCACGTGCTGACCTCACTAACATACTATTATATTCCAGTGAACTTAGAAACTTTTTCTATAAACAAAGCTCAAAGTTGTCATTGGATTGTAGGGCTCGCTTTGTCAGGAAATTATGTGGTAGTTCATTAATAATTAATAGGAGCTTCATATATTTTGCTGTAGGATCTCATTGCTTGGATTTACATAGCACATACCAAAGTGATCCAGAATGGTTGGTCAAGCAACGAAAGATTGAGGTTGAGATCTGTTGGGAATCAAACTAGAAGGAAAAACAAAGTGCGGAATATACAAATTTTTCCTAAACGATTCCACAGCTCATGAATCTAATTATGCTATATTACAAAACCAAAACCCTAACTAGAAGAGGATTAGAATACTCACAGTTTGATTGTCTTCTTCCTTTGCTTCAAGCTATGAATTCGGACAGCAGAGAACGAGCAGTCCAAATGTATTGCCTCCAATAGTATCCACACCTAGCAAGAGCTTCAAGTCCTTTTCCGTCTTTCCCTTGTTGTTGTTAGAATAGGAGAAAAGAGGGGAGAGAGAGAGAGCTCCTTGGTGAATTCGGCTAGGGCAAGAGTGAGGAATGTGATTTTTAGTCACACATCACATGTGTAACTATATATAGCCCACTAATAGGGCAGCTATAATGGGGAATCCTATTCCTCATATGATTATAAGTTGTAATTATCTCATAATTGCAACTTAACCCCTCTAGTTTATATCCTATACAAACTTAGCTTTCAAGAACTATTCTTTATTCACTTATACCCTTTCTTTCATAGACTTCAAAGCTCCCAATGCATGATCAATGTGTGACCCATTGGGTTCACATCATCAAGTAGTAGGAATAGCACAAGGTGTGTACAATGGAACTCTTTCCATTAAGGGTCTAATTGGAACTTCTTCAAATTCCCTAATTGATTATAACTCACTTATATCAATTAGGTTTTCTACTAACCATGAGTAACACCTAGCATATGGCTCATGGTGTTGTCCTTAATGAGGTGAATAGATATCTAACATAGAACCCTTCTGTTATAGTTTATAGGTTACAATTATATCCTTCCTTCTATACAATGTCTCTAATTAAACCAATAGGACATAGAAGTCTGTCAAGTCCCCAGTTTAATTACTTTATACTCATTCATTAATATCAACTCAATGATGAACTTATGGAAACTTCTTTCCATATTCATCCTACTATGACTATGGACTTAATGAGTTATATTATGAATGCTATATGAGACATTCTTTCTCTTTTTCCTAAGAGTGATGGATTCCTTATTGATCACTCATATGCCTTTATACATATAACAGTCGGGCCAATGAACACCTTTGCAAACCCCTATAAGGATCTGCACTTAGTGTTATCAAATTTCTGAAGCTACATGTATAAAACAACTATGATGTCTCAGGTCTAAGGATTATTTGTACCACTATAACAATGAGAAACTGATTGACACGTAGGTTAAAACTCCACTCAATTGATCTCATATCTTTGGTCACATTCAGTGTACCTATTCTAGTAATAGACACCCATTTGTTGGTTGTAGTGTCTCCACACAAATAGCTTGAGACTAGCTATCCTCCTATAGAGTCAACCAAACAAGTGCTAGTCCTATGGTTCATTATTGTTCATCATAGTGAACCTTCAACTAGGAATGCTTTAGGAGTTTAGTATAGAGATATATTTACAGTCTCAAAATTACAACACTTTGTAATTTCATATTCTCAACTCTAACTCCATGGACATATTATGTAAATATAAATGATGCATATAAACATAATAGAGTAAACCTTTTTATTAAATCAATAATAAATGTGATATATATAAATAAAATCAAATGATTGTTCCTAATCCCTAAACAATCATCTCTATGATTAGCTCTAGGGCATAATCCTAACAAGATCATCAAAGGATGGATTGCTAAGTACTATGCTGATTTCCTTGCTTTCAAATGACAGAATTGAGCATCTTATGTTTTTTTTTTTTTTTTTTTTTTTTTTTTTTTTTCAATTATAGAAACGACGCCGATAAAGCTGTTTTCTTTGTTTTTAAGTCCTCGAGTGCTTTCTATATTATTTTATTTTATTCTCTGTGTGTTGGATTGTGGCATTATAAATTACTAAAATAAGATAGTTTGGTTTTTGATTCCTTATTTCCCTGTATGCTTTCTTATCTACTTTAGTTTTCTTTGATTTTTTTAATAAAATCTGGAGTCGAGGGAAAATAATAGTGAGTGTTTAGGGTGCCAACTCAGTTAGGATTCTTTACTATTAGTTTTCTTTTTGAAAAAAAAAAAATCATAAAAAATGATAGACCATGGACCCGTTAATCAGAAGGAGAATTACTTGATTAAATTATTGTTAAGCAATAATTAATAAACAAAAAAGAGTTTTAAAATCATAATACATTTTATTTTTTGTTAAGCAAATAGAATTCCTTTTAAGTTTTAAGAAAGACTATTAAAAGTGGACGTCTATAGGGGCGGAGCCAGGAGATCTCCAATGGGGCAATCGTACTGTGATTATGTGAAGTGGGAACTGAAAGTTCTGGAGTCTTTTTCTTTTCTTTAGAAAAATTATTTTGGTAATTATTTCCCAACATAATACCAAAAAAAAAAAAAAGAAAAAAAAGAAGATATTTTTTGTTAACTCATTACAAATTAACTGTATATATACTCTAAAATGACTATTATCTTCCTATTTTTGGCATTATATCTGGAAGTGGTTATCAAATGGTAATCTCCCCCCCTCCCCTAGACATATATATATATATATATATATATATATATTTGAGCTAGTGGGAGCACATGCCCCTGAAAGCCCCTTGGCTCTGCCACTGGACGTATAGCGCTTATTTTTTTCCTTCTTTTTTTTTTTTTTTTTTTTGGGGGGGGGGGGGGGGGGGGGGTTGGTTTCAAACAAGCTAAGGGTATCTTAAGCCTAGTTTGATCAAGGTTTGGGTTTAGACCTATCCTCATAATGCATAATTTTATCCTAAAGCCCAAACATTCTAGTGAAGGAGTGAAGATTTGAACTCAAAATCTTTGATTTTTGTATTGTGGTCCTTTGGCAAAGGCCCGTTTTAGGAAGGAAATTTTTTTCGGTTTAGATGTAGCATGTGGAGCAGTCCCATGGCCTCCCATACTCAAAATTGGTTAATGAAATTGCACCCACATTGCATTAGTCTCATGTTGGCATCCTAAGCCCCTTCACATTCGTTGCACATTTCCTTCCAGATATTTAACCTTCTATCAATTCTTGAGTATTCATTCGCTTGAGTTTAAATCGCAGCTGGCTTCATTTTGATTTTGAATTTTGAATCTTGAAATTTGAATTTTGAAAGAGAAATTACAATATTATCTTCTTAACTTTCATTCAAAAATACTTTACACTTCATAATTTGTTTTCAAGTACTGTAACCCATTCATATTTGGAAAATGAATATAACTCTAGCTTACTATATGTTGGGGAAAAGAAGAAATTATTCCTATTTCCAAGATATTTTTGCCCTGAAAATGTTACTCCTTTCGTTTCATATTTATTATCTTCATTTCCATTTTGGGCCAGTTCCAAATTATTATCCTAATAAGGAAGTCAAGAATTCATTTTAATTAATTTTCTAAAATACCCATAACAATGGTATTATTTACATGATATGGACAAAATTAAACTTAACTAATGATTGTAATACCTTGAGGGCAAAATTGAAAAATTTAAGATATAAAGGTGCGTATGAAAGCATTTAAAAGAGATTCTTAAAAAAAATATGTTTTTCAAACAAGGCAATCAATCGAAATAGAAGGAGTATGATTGGATCACATGCAACCATTTTTTTTATTAAAAAATAAACCTAACGACCAAATGGTATAAAATATTAGGGTTATTAACCAATTAGTACCTTTGACTCCACCCCTAATTTCAATGTGGTCCACAAACTTATAAATTGCTCAATTTTAAGACAATTTTAAATTTTTTGATTCAATGTGGAACAGTCATTGACGTCCGTTAGGGAAGGTCGATGAAATAACCACGTGATTGCACGTGGTTGCTTAGTTGGCACACATGTGACAACATACAATCAAAATGATGTCGTTTCAGGCCATATATTTTAAATAAAAAAAAAAAAAAAAAAACAGATCAGAAAATAAACAAACCAGAAAGGGAAAAGATTGCACCCGACGGTGGAGGCTAGGTGAAATATTTGCAGGAAAATGGAAGGCTAGGTGATCTCACAAGGTTGCCAACGGTGGAGGCTGCCATGGTCATCCTTTTTCTTCTCTCTTCTAGCTCCTTGCTGAGTAGCCGACGAAAATAGTCACACGAAACCAAATTTGCCTAATCTAAACACAGATTTGAATGAGATGATTAAAGCTAGAAAACCCTCTTCCTCTTCTTCTTCCTTCGACGCCGACAATAGTGGTAAACCCCATCATGGGGTCCTTCAACTCGCCATTCATGGAGGGAAATTGCAGCCGCCATCTAACTCTTCAAACTACGATCTCCATTAAAGACGACAAGGGAAACTTCATAGATTAAAATGGTAGCCGCCATTAATGGAAGAAAATTGCAATTTTCATGGAATAAAACCTCTGCACCCTCGCATACCCCATCTCCATTAAAGCCTTGGCTTATAAAGCTCCCATCAAATGCAAAACCCCCTACCCATCCTTAGATCTGGGTCTAGTGAGCTTTCCCATCGGTGGACTGACATTTTGGGCAGTGATGCCGCCGTCAAGGTCGCCCTTGACGAGGTCATGAAGAAATATATCACAAACCAAACAAAACGTAGATTTGGAAAAAAAAAACAAAAAAACCCAACCCACAGATTGCACAAAACTCAAACCATAAACCTAAACAAATCATTCAACGCCGATCACATAGATCTAAATAGATCTCATTCTTCTTCTCTCATTCTTTATTTTTTTCCCTTTTGGGTTGTTTTCCGACGAGGATAATTGGTCCTCCATTTTTTCTGGTGAAGAAACATTGAAGAATGCTATCAAGAACAACTTTTTCATGTGGTTTCTTGGAAAAAAATCCCCCCGTCACTCTGCCAATAAGGGGGCTCAAACCCTCAAGCCAAGCCCCGGGCAAGTAGAACCTTTTTTTTTTTTTTTTTCCCGACGAGGGAAGTGCTCTCCCATGTCTTCTCTTGTTTCCTTCTTTTATTTTATTTTATTCTATTTTTGTTTTTGTGTTTTGTTTTGTTTTGTTTATTTATTTATTTATAATTTTTTTAGCTTAAAACGACGACGTTTTGGTTGTATGTTGCCACATGTGTGCCAATTCAACAACCACGTGCGGTCACGTGGTTATTCCGTCGACCTTCTCTAACGGACGTCAATGATTGTCCCACATTGAATCAAAAAATTTAAAATTGTCCTAAAATTGGGTAATTTATAAGTTTGTGGACCACATTGAAACTAGGGGTGGAGTTAAAGGTACTAATTGGTTAATAACCCAAAATATTATTTACCAAAACATGAGGGTTAAAGTGTTTGAAAACAAACTAAAAGAACAATGGGTTGATGTTCTGATGGTCGACAGTAGTGAATTTGACGATGGCAACTTGGACTAATGGGTTGATGTTGAAAATGGCGACTTGGACTAATGGGTTGATGTTGAATGGGGTTGGGGTCATGGAAGATCTGATGCTCTCATCTCTCTGTCTCTCTCTCTTTCTCTCTCTCTCTTTCGCTGTTTATGTTCAGAGAGCCATAGCTGGCGGTTTTGAATTATTTTTCCTGTGTTGGCCGGGGATGGCTCCTACCGGCGCTAGATCTCTCGCTCCCTCCCTTTCTCTTCTTTGATCCCTCATGGACTCTCTTTCTTCTCTTATTGAAGCAGTCAAATATCGATTATTGTAGGGATCAACAGCACACATCGTGTTCTTGGCATCCCACATCTGTTGGGTGAGCTCAAGAATAGTAAAGGGACGGTATTGTTGGTACCCACGAGATGTGAGTGGAGCAAATCCAACCATGAAGAAATGCAACCTAGGGAACCAGATGAGATTAACAACAAGCTTGTGGAGATCTTGGGAAGCGAAGGCAACAAGTTACCCCACTTATGGTGGCAGAAATAAAGTGATTCAGATCTCTAACTAATCAAACAGGAACAATTTTTATTTTCTCTTGAAGATCAGTACCATGGCTGCTGAAAAAATAAATAAAATATACAAAAAATAAATTTCACCAGCGACTTGACACCGCCGCAACAAACCCCCACCTCCGGCAAATTGAATTCCGATGACCCCACCGCCGCAACAAACCCCAAAACGCATCGTAGAGGAGGGAGGGTGATGTGATTTCAGCTTGCAAAGGCTGAAAAGCGTGTCAGCTTGTGTCTTTTTTTCTCAGCCATCGGATGAAACTTAAAGACCTTAGACGGTTGAGATTGCATCAAGCTGATATACCATATATCAGCTGAAGCTAACTGGAATGGAACTGTGTATATATATAGTTCCATTCCTATTAGCTGAAGTTGATAAAATGGTATATCAATGTATGGGATCTGGGCCATCCATTCAAATTTGAATGGCTTCAACGGCTGAGATGGAATCCTTATAAAAGATGATAAATTTGAAGCCTCCCATCACTATCACGTCCTCTCCTCTCGAATGGCAGGAAATGGAGATCTAAAGGGCAAGCTTCTTCCTCGCCTTCATCGCATAAGCTCTCCTCAAGTCCTTGGCATCACCCCATACGCACCATGAAGATAACCACCGTCACTGCCGTGAAGATGACCACCTGCCTACTGCCGTGAAGCTCCTTGAAGCTGCTCGAGGAGAGGATGCCGCTGATGACCACCTGCCTGCTGCTGTGGAGCTCCCTGAAGCTGCTCGAGGAGAGAACGCCACTGCTCCTGAAGTTGGATGCCGAATATGACCTCCTTTGCTCGTAAAGCTACTCACTGCCACTGTTAACCTCATCGTCAGCGCAGTGAAAATGTCTTATTTTCTCTAATTTTCTCCTTCTTCTCCAAACCCTCTCTACGAACCTCACCCTAGTTAAACTTACACCAGCGTTTTCTGCATTTCCCCCATTTCCCCATTCTCCAAACCCTTGCATTGACTGACTGTGTAACCTTTTCCCATCGCAGCAAGAAGTATTGCCGCTATAAACCCATCGCCGGCAACAACTTCGACTCACCGCTATAGCAAATTCTCGCCGCCGGCGACTAAAGCTCCGATGAGTCCTCCATTTTACCATATTAATATCTCTATTAATTTCAATTTTTGCCTATTTTCTCATATCGGAATTGCCTTGTGAACATGACCAAAGTTATTAGAGAATTTTGATTGGAATCAGTGTTCATTGCTATTACCTCTTTTTTCTTTTTTGATAAGAAACGATAATATATTGATAAAGTAAAAGAGAGAACAATACAAGAGGAAGGAAGAGATTTCCTTCCCTGACAAACACAATGGACTATACCAAACCCCAAAAATATCCACACCCGCCCCTGTATGCCTAAAGTTCTTGCCAAATCCAATATCTGCCTGATATACCTCGCAAATTTCCAAGCCCCCACTGACTTGGATTGCACAAAACCCATGACATTGGAAGAGTCACCCTCCACTATAAACTGTGAGTAGCCCAATTTGGATGCCTCTCTTAAGTCTTCCAGTAATCCTTCCATTGCTATTACCTCTTCATTGTGTATTGCTTGAATGGTCCCCTTTTTTTCTCCTTCCAATTGTGTTGGCTGCCTGGGTATATTGTGTATTCATTTGTGCAAGATTATCTATGTTTCACTCTTTCATTTAATTTACATAATAGGTTTTATGCTCACATTCAATAAAATCTATATTTAGTTCCATTAATGTTTGCAAATTTGTTAGGGAATTTTGGTTATAGGGTGTATGAATGGCCTAAGGATATTTGTTTTTGTTTTTAACATTATTATATATTTTTTTTTGCAAGGTTTACAGATACGTGATGGGACAATGAGGAAGAAATATTGCTGCCCATTCTGTATTATTTTTTTTTTTTTTGGGACAAGTTTGGAATTTTGTCTTCTTTGTATCTATGCTCTTGTGAACTGATGGATGAATGCCTCTTTGTGGTGGTGCTTATTTGTAGGTTTAAATGCTGAACTCAATTAGTAATTTTGTGATTTGGCTATGTGAGGGACAGGAACTTGATCGAAATGGTTTTTGTTTATGTGAACTATGTTTAAGTTGATTATGCATTTGCTTTCATATGCATTATTTGTTTGATTGAAATGTTATGAATATGTGAGGGGTAGGAACTTGATTGATATGTTTTGGCTATGTGAGGGCCAGGAAATAAATTGAAATTGGATTCTTTCTACCAATGTTAACACCATAGTGCCGAAGGTACCACTACTTAAAGGGAGCAGCATCCACCTGAATGATTGCACTTTTAACCAAGGTTTGTGTCTTTACAAGCTCATTGTTTGAGGCATTGCAAACCACATAAGGAGATGGGTCTTCCTGGGTAATAGCTTCACTACCCCATGAATAATTCCCTGTGTCCAATTTGAGAGCTCTCCACTTCACATTACCTCCTCTCACACGGACTCTCCTCACCGTCTTGTTGCTTGAAAGCTTAGTATTAGCAGGCTAACGACCAAGCTCATACCTTCAAAGTTAAATGAGTAGAACAAGCATACATTATACAGTAAAATTCATAATAGACCTGAGGTTCAGATGTTCAGATTAAACCCCCAAATCCTCATGTTCATGTCCATCATATCACCTGAATGATTACTATAAAGGATCCAATTTTTTCATTACTCACAACCCTCCTGACACCTAAACTAGTTAAACCCTTCAGGAAACAAACAATTCCATTTGATATGAGAAAGTTCTTCCACTTCAAACCCTTGCTTGTGTTCTCTTAATCAACACAATCCAAACTCCAAGAATAAACCTCATCCCTCTCAACAAGCAGGTGACCTTTCATCCTAATCACTGCTAACTATGGAATATTTCTTAAATTCACTCAGAAGACTAGAACTCTCAAGCAAGCACCACAATTGTCAAAAAATGAATATGATGATCACAAAACCAAATAAAAGGAATATTAAGACAATAAGATGGAGAAAAAGAAAATAAATAAAAATAAAATAAAGTTAAGATGACACCAAGCCAGTCCTCAATCAAGGTGCCACGTCAATAATAAGTGAAGGTGCCTCAAAGTCGTATATACATAGAAATTAATTTCTTAATTTCTAAACCACATTAATATTACAATGATTAGCAGCAAAATTATCAAACGCTTCAACATTATTATTTTTTCGCGGAGTCTTCGAATCTGGTTATTATTCCCAATCTGGTTCTCATTTCCTTGCAACAATAGTTGGCTATCGATGTTTTCATATCTTCCCCACCTACCACTCCAACCTTGTCCATTATGTACTCGCTTTTGCAATTCATCCTCCCATGCACAAACCCACTGCACAAATCCATTGCATCTCCCAACTTAATTATAGAAGCAATAATGATTAACAATAATTAGTTTTGTATTAGAATAATAATGGGTGATAATAGAGTAACAATAATTAGTTCCTCACATTTCATGATGATGCATAGTATAGTGTTTACCAAAGTTGTCAATCTTACAATGCGCAATCTTGATTTCACATGGCATTTGGCGACTGCAATTACAAAATTTTCACAAATCTGGAGCTATACTATATGAACTTCCTTCTTAGGCCATTCATACACCTTATAACCAAAATTCCCTAACAAATTTGCAAACATTAATGGAACTAAATATAGATTTTATTGAATGTGAGCATAAAACCTATTATGTAAATTAAATGAAAGAGTGAAATGTAGATAATCTTGCACAAATGAATACACAATATACCCAGGCAGCCAACACAAATGGAAGGAGAAAAAAGGGGGACCATTCAAGCAATACATAATGAAGAGGTAATGGCAATGGAAGGATTACTGGAAGGATTAAGAGAGGCATCCAAATTGGGCTACTCACAGTTTATAGTGAAGGGTGACTCTTCCAATGTCATGGGTTTTGTGCAATCCAATTCAGTGGGGGCCTAGAAATTGGTGAGTTATATCAGGGAGATATTAGATTTGGCAAGAACTTTTGGCATACAGGGGTGTGGATATTTTTGGGGTTTGGTATAGTCCACTGGAAATCTCTTCCCTCTTCTTGTATTGTTCTCTCTTTTATTTTATCAATATATTATTGTTTCTTATCAAAAAAGAAAAAAAAGGAAAAAAGAAAAGAAAAAGAGGTAATGGCAATGAACACTGATTCCAATCAAAATTCTCTAATAACTTTGGTCATGTTCACAAGGCAATTCAGATATGAGAAAATAGGCAAAAATTGAAATTAATAGAGATATTAATATGGTAAAATGGAGGACTCACCAGAGCTCCGGTCGCTGATGGCGAGAGTTTGCTATGGTGATGAGTCAAAGCTGTTGCCGGCGGTGGGTTTGCAATGGCAATACTTCTTGCTACGATGGGAGAGGGTTACATAGTCACTCAATGTGAAGGCGTGGATATTTTTGGGGTTTGGTATAGTCCACTATGTTTTGTCAGGGAAGGAAATCTCTTCCTTCTTCTCGTATTGTTCTCTCTTAAAATAGGCAAAAATTGAAATTAATAGAGATATTAATATGGTAAAATAGAGGACTCACCGGAGCTCCGGTCGCTGGCGGCGAGAGTTTGCTATGGCAGTGAGTCGAAACTATTGCTGGCGGTGGCTTTGCGGCGATAATACTTCTTGCTGCGATGGGAGATGGTTACATAGTCAGTCAATGCGAGGGTTTGGAGAAGGGGGAGGGGGGAAATGGGTGAAACGCAGAAAATGCTGGTATAAGCTTACCTAGGGTGAGGTTTGTGGAGAGGGTTTGGAGAAGAGGGAGAAAATTAGAGAAAATAAGACATTTTAATTGCACTGACGGTGAGGTTAACGGCAGCGATGAGCAGCTTTACGAGTAGAAGTGGTCATCTTCGGCGTCCAACTTCACGAGTAGTGGGTGTTGGATAATAAAATATGGAAGCTACAAGTAAACAAAGTAGAAACTTATCAGATTGAGGCGTGTGAGAACACTACCCTTAAAAGTAGATCACACCCCACGGAACAAGTTGCTCGGTGCAGATGGACAGTGGCGGCCTACTCTCCAGGGTACAATAGTCGTACCTCCCGCAAGTGTGCACTCGCAATGCTAGAGAGATGTAAATAGCTCAGATGACTCCATCGTAGAACAAGAATTGTAGAACTAGAAAATTTAGAACTGTTGAATTGAAAATAATAACTTGAAATATTTAAAAGAAATATAGAGAAAGGAGAAGAGAGGAGAAAAGAGCAGTAGCTGCTGGTGTGATTTGGAAAGGGTGGAAGGACCCCTTTATATAGTGTTTAGAGAGAGAAATTGCTACAACGAATTAAATAAAAAAAATTTATTTACGAAATAAATTTTGTAATAGCCACAAATGAATCTGGACAGAAACATGGGAATATACAGAATTTAAATCTACAATAGTCGAATTATTTAATTGCCAACAATCAAAAATTAAATCAGAGAATTAATCAAAATAAAATTCAGATTTGAATGTAAACGGTCAGATCAAATAAGTGGACTAGAATGGTTCGACCCAGAAAGCCCAAAGGCCCAATAACAAAATTGATAAAAAGTGGCTAGACCTGCGCACATCACACAAAACCAAATATCTGGGATTTGCACGCCCCTGCGTGCATGTTGCACGCCTGCGTTGTGGCCGACTAAGTCAATTTTCAGACCTTTGTCCCGCAAATTGATCAATTGGGCTTCGGCTCGTACGCATTTGGGCCTCCTTAAACTCTACCACATGTTAACTAAACATAAAGAATATAAAGGTATATAAACACAAGACAAGGCTTTATAGATTTACAATGTAGGACAAGGTGTTTTGGGCCAACAACAAGAAACATAATAACAAATAAGTATTTTGAAATACCCAATATATACAACAATCCCCCACATATTTCAAAATATAGGAATAAAAGAGATACGAAGGAGCAAGAGAATTAAATGCATGAGTAATGGTGTCTTTAGGACTATGAACCATTACCTAGGATATGTAAGTATTGACCCACAGAAAAACAGTGAAATTAAAAATTTCTATGAACTAAAATTCCTTATTGTAGATCAACCATCTTTTAACCCACAAAAAATTCTTGAGATTTGACTATTCAAGTTGGGGTGGCACGAATGGGCCATGCGCCATACCTAGATATTCATGAGTGCTCTAGAGAACTTGCCCAAGTTCTCATAGGAAGCGGCCCCACTCCCACACTCATATAGGTGGATCCATTAAGTGTATACTGCAATTAAGTACACCACCAAACAGGACTATAGTCTCCATTAAGAATTAAATTCAACCTTACACATTGCACTATCTACAATAGGAAGGGACAATCAAATAAAAATGATAGTGCGCCACCAAATCAACTAGTGATTTGTTATTACCTGTATGAACCTACTTCTTGGGATCCCCATTTACATAGGTCAGGTACCATCACTGTTGACTTTTTGTCATAGGTATAAGTCCCATTCCCCTCAATGTATCATTCACTAGTTTTCTACCTAGTGGTTTAGTCAGAAGATCGGCTAAGTTCAATTCTAATCTCACAAAATTAAGGGAATATAATCCCATCATCAAGCAGTTGCCTCACAATATTGTGTCTCAGGCATATATGCCTACTCTTCCCATTATAAGATTTATTTTTAGCTCTGGCAAATGTAGCCTGGCTATCACAGTGAATAGACACGGATGGAACTGGTCTTATCTAAATGGGAATATCTGCTAAGAAGTTTTTAAGCCACTCAGCCTTAGTACCAGCCTTCTCTAAGGCAATAAACTCGGATTCCATAGTGGACTGAGCTATGCAAGTTTGCTTGGAAGATTTCCAAGATACTGCACCTCCACCAAGAGAAAATATATAACCACTCGTGGATTTTGTCTCGTCTGAGTCAAAGACCCGACTAGCATCGCAATACTCCTCTAGTACTGCAAGAAAGCCACTGTAAAATAAACCACAGCTAATAGTTCCTCTTAAGTACCTTAGTACCCTATTCAAAGCAGTCCAATGATCCTTGTTAGGACAATGAGTATATCGACTTAATCTGCCTACAGCATATGCAATATCAGGTCGAGTGCAGTTCATTAAATACATAAGACTTCCAATCACTTGAGCATATTCAATTGAGAAACACTATGTTCTTTATTTTTCTTTAATTGAGAATTAGCATCATAAGGAGTAGATATAGGATCACAATCATAATGTTTAAATTTCTTTAAAATTTTCTCTACATAGTGTTGTTGTTAAAGCATGATACCATCAGAAATTCTACTTATTTTAATTCCAAGAATTACATTAACCTCACCCATTTCTTTCATATCAAAGTTGGAAGCCAAAAAAGATTTTGTTTCGTTCACAATATTTAGACTATTACCCATAATAAGCATATCATCAACATACAAGCAAATAATCACTCCAGTGTTATTAACAAATTTACAATATATATATTTATTTGCTTCATTAATCAGATAACCATTAGAAATTAACACCTTATCAAATTTTTCATGCCATTGTTTTGGTGCTTGTTTAAGATCATATAAAGATTTCACTAGCCCACAAACTTTGTTCTCATTACTAGGAATAACAAAACCTTTAGATTGATCCATGTAAATTTCCTCTTCTAAATCACCATTTAAAAACGCAGTTTTAACATCCATTTGATGAATTATCAAGTTGTTAATAGAAGCTAAAGCTATTAAAACTCTTATTGAGAAAATTCTTGTTACAGGAGCAAAAGTATCAAAATAATCTATACCTTTCTTTTGAGTAAATCCTTTAGCAACCAACCGAGCTTTAAATTTATCAATTGACCCATCAGCTTTTAACTTCTTTTTGAAAATCCATTTGCAACCAATAGTTTTAGCACCTGGAGGTAAACTAACTAATTCTCAAGTATGATTAGACATAATAGATTCTATTTCACTATTAATTGCTTCTTTCCAAAAAGGTGAATCAGGAGAGGAAATAGCTTTATTATAAGTTTTTGGGTCATTATCAATAAGAAAAGTATAAAAATCATCTCCAAAATTAGTTTTTTTTTTTACTCTTTTACTCCTCTTAATTTAACTTCACCTTTTCAGTTTCACTTAGAGGTATATGAGAAACTTTTTCAGTTCTTGATTTTAAAGGAAATACATGTTCAAAGAAATCTGCATTCTTAGTCTCAACAATAGTGTTAGGTTCCATAATATTATTTTCACTTCTAATAACTAAGAATCTATATGCAACACTGTTCTGAGCACAGCCAATAAACATGCAATCAAAAGTTTTAGGACCAATTTTCCTCTTTTTAGGTTCAGGCAATAAAACTTTAGCTAAACACCCCCACACTTTCAAATATTTAAAACCAGGTGCATAGCCTTAAATTTCCAAAGTTCATAAGGTGTTTTACCAATTTTCTTAAATGGTATTCTATTTTGAATATAACATGCGAAAAGTATTGCCTCCCTCCACAAGTTAGGCGGTGCTCTAGAACTATTTAATATAGCATTCATCATTTCTTTTAAAGTTCTATTTTTCCTTTCAGCTACACCATTAGATTCAGGTGAATAAGGTGGAGTTATTTCATGTATTATGCCATGTTCTTCACAAAAATCATTCAGAGGTTTATATTCATATTCTCCTCCTCTATCAGATCTAAGTTTTTTAATTTTCTTGTTTAGTTGATTTTCAACTTCTGCCTTATATTTTAAAAATATTTCAGTAGCTTCATTCTTAGATCTGATTAAATAAACTTTTGTGTATCTTGAATAGTCATCTACAAAAGTTATATAATATTTTTTACCACCTCTAGTTAATGTACTCTTTAAATCACCAATGTCACTGTGAATTAGGCCTAATAATTCAGTTTCTCTTTCTACTGACTTGCAAGTTTTCTTAGTTGATTTAGACTCTACACATGTCTCACATTTTCCTGTATTAGTTATGGATATATTATGCAATAAACCAAGTTCTTTCATTTTTTTAATATAAGAGAAATTCACATGTCCTAGTCTACCATGCTATATATTAATAGAATCAATCAAGTAAGTAGAAGAAGATGATGCATTTCCATTCATGATTTCAAGTACATTTAAAAGAAACAAACCTTGGTTACAATAACCCTTCCCAATAAACATACAATTCTTAGTCATAATAATTTTGTCAGATTCAAAAGATACCTTAACCCCAACCTTACCCAGCAGAGAAACCGACACCAAGTTATAGCGAATGTTTGGAACATGGAGTACATCATTCAATAAAAGGACTTTTCCTGAAGTCAGCTTAAGAAGAACCTTCCCTTTGTTGATAATAGGTGAGGGCCTCGAATCGCCCATGAACACTTGTTTCTCACCTTCCCCCATAGGAGTGTAGGAGACAAAAGCACTTCTGTCACCACAGATGTGCTTGGTAGCCCCAGAGTCTACCACCCAGTCCTTCACATTTGCAACCATGTTCACCTCAGTAACAACTGCAGCAATGACATCATCTGTCTCTACCAAATTAACATTCGTACCTTAGGAGTATTATTTACCTTTCTGAACTTGCACTCAGGAGCATGGTGTCTAGGCTTCCTATAAACACAACATTTACCTTTTTTCTTGAAGGTGGGTAGGGATTTTTGGGTCTGACCAGATCTAAATTCTGATTAGTCTTACGGTCTTGGTTAAGTCTATTATTCCAGTTGGTGTTGTGATTCTTTTTGCTGTTGGTCCTTCTATTATTACTAGGTCTACTAGGTCTATCAACCAAATTAGCCTTGGAAGTTAATTCCTTGGCTTTTTCAGTCTTGTCTCTAAGTTTTCAATTCGAATGTGAATAATCACATCTTTAAGACTCATATGTTCTCTTTTGTGTTTCAAATTATTTTTGTAAGTCTTTCTAAGAGTTGGGCAATTTTTCAATAAGAAATCCTGCCAGAAATGACTCTTGCAAAACTATTTCTTCATTTTTCAAGTCACTAACTAGGACATGAAAGTCATGGATTTGAGATGATACATCTCTATCCTCGATCATTTGGAAATTAGCAAAATTTCCTATGACATATTTCTGATTACCAGCATCTTCTAAGACATATTTCTTTTTTAAACTTTCCCAAATATCCTTAGCAGTCTTATAGGAATAATAAATATCATAAATCTCATTAGACAGTGTGCTAAGTATAGTGTGTCTACATACCTTATTACCATTTTCCCATTCTTTCAGCTCTTCCTCATATTTTTTAGTACCTTCTTTTGGTTAAGGGTCTGTCAGTATGTGGGTCAAGTTCACCATGTCCAAAGCAGAATAAACACACTCTTGCCAGCGCTTAAAGAAAGTACAATTGAAGTGCTCGATCTTAGAAACACCATGCAGAATTTTAGCAGTCATACTAACAGCATCCATGATATCTACTTTTAAGATTGTTCGATAATAAAATATGGAAGCTACAAGTAAACAAAGCAGAAACTTATCAGACTGAGGCGTGTGAGAACATTGCCCTTAAAATTAGATCACGCCCCACGGAACAAGTTGCTCGGTGCAGATGGACAGTGGCGGCCTACTCTTAGGGTACAACAGTCGCACCTCCTATAAGCGTGCATTCGCAATGCTAGAGAGATGTGAATAGCTCAGATGACTCATTTGTAGAACAAGAATTGCAGAACTAGAAAATTTAGAACTGCAGAACTAAAAATAATAACTCGAATATTTAAAAGAAATATAGAGAGAGGAGAAGAAATGATAAGAGAGCAGTAGCTGCTAGTGTGATTTGGAAAGGGTAGGAAGGACCCCTTTATATAGTGTTTAGAGAGAGAAATTGCTGCAACGAATTAAATAAAAAAAATTTATTTACGAAATAAATTTTGTAACAGCCACAAATGAATTTGGATAGAAACATGGGAATATGCAGAATTTAAATCTGCAATAGTCAAATTTTTTAATCTGCCAATAGTCAAAAATTAAATCAGGAGAATTAATCAAAATAAAATTCAGATTTGAATGCAAACGGTCAGATCAAATAAGTGGACTAGAATGGTCTGACCCAGAAAGCCCAAAGGCCTAATAACAAAATTGATAAAAGGTGGCCTAGACTTGCGCACACACACGAAGCCAAATATCTGGGATTTGCACCCCCTTGCGCCCACGTTGCACACCTGTGTCGCGCTTGACTAAGTCAATTTTCGGACCTCTGTCCCGCAAATTAATTAATTGGGCTTTGATTTGTGCGCACGTGGGCCTCCTTAAACTCTACTACATGTTAACCAAACATAAAGAGTATAAAGGTATAAAAACACAAGACAAGGCTTTATAGATTTCCAATGTGGGACAAAGTATTTTGGGCCAACAATAAGAAACACAAGAAAAAATAAGTACTTTGAAATACCCAATATATACAATAGTTGGCTTCACGAGCAACGTCGTCTTCTCCTCAAGCAGCTTCAGGGAGCTTCATGGCAGCAGGCAGGTGGTCATCAACGGTGTCCTCTCCTCGAGCAGCTTCAGGGAGCTTTACGACAGTAGACAAGTGGTCATCTTCACAACAATGACGGTGGTCATCTTCATAGTGCGTGTAGGGTGATGCCGAGAGCTTGAGGAGAGCTTATGTGATAAAAGCGAGGAAGAAGCTTGCTCTTCAGATCTCCATTTCCTGCCATTCGAGAGAAGAAGACGTGATCATGATGGGAGGCTTCAAATTTGTCAACTTTTGTGAGGATTCCATCTCAGCCGTTGAAGCCATTCAAATTTGAATAGGATGGCCCAGATCCCATATGCTGATATACTATTCTATTAGCTTCAGCTGATAGGAATGGAACTATATATATATATATAAGGGAAAATTAGCAATAACCTCTATTAAGGGTCTGCCCTTAGAAAAAAACCCTACTTAAGATTTAGTAATTTAGTAACCCCATTTTTTAAGTTTTTATTTGTGATAAGGTAAATCTATGATTTTACAGACCAAATATATCCTTTGTTTGACAATTCCACATCTCACGTACAGCAAATATGGGAAAAACATATTTCCATCTTAAGAGATAGAAGAATAACCGTTTTTTGGGAGATATGTTTTTGTGGGAGAGAGATTTTGGCTCCATCATGTTTCTCTCTCTTCAAAATAGCGTCGATGGAGGGAATTCAAAATTGAATTCCAAAATTTTCTCTTTCTTTAGGCGGTTGCAAGAGATTCTGTTTGGGTTAAAGGTGTTCATAGTTTCATCTATTTTAATCACTTTTCCCAGATTTTTGTTGAATCATTACTAGCAACAGTATTAGAGTACTGTTGTTAGTATTATAACATGTTTTTTGTACTATTAACAGTATTAGTTCACTGTTGTTTTGAAAATAACCATATATCATGCAAAAGTACCAGATTATTGTTGAATCATTACTAGCAACAGTATCAGAGTACTGTTGTTAATATTATAACATGTTTTTCATACTAGCAACAGTATCACTTCATTGTTGTTTTGAAAATAACCCATATATCATGCAACAGTACCAGATTACTATTGTCAGTATTATAACATGTGTATTTATATAACAGCATCAGTTTATTGAACATAACTATCAACAGTAAACCGGTATTGTTATGTTAATACACATGTTATAATACCAAAACAGTGAACTGATGCTGTTGACTGTTTTGTTTAGGCAATATCAAACAAACAATGTAACAGGTTCCTTGCACATGTAGATTTATGGTGGTGAGATCACGTTCAGCAAAAAGGAGGGGCAACTTTTCAATGTAAAGAACCAAACGCTTAAAGAAGGAAAAGGTTGATCTGCTTTTTCAGATCTGATACTATAGCCGAATGCCTCCCCTTCCTTTCTTCTTCTTCTACTATTTCGTCTGCTTCTTCTTCTTCCTCAAAACCAAATTTCAATCCGTGTTCTTCAATTCGTCTGGGTTTGTTGGGGGGATGATCATTTGTGAAGGAAAATCCTAGAATGAATTATGGTGCTGTGTATAATGATGGAAACTGAATTTTTGGAAAGCTTTTGATGTGCTGTACGTTTCTATATTTCCGTCGGAAACAATGGAATGTGTGAAGCTGAGAGTCCTCTTTTTTTGTTTGGGTGTGTATCGCAGCACGTTCGTAAATTAAAGAAAGTTTTTAAAACGGGGGTTTATTAGTCTTTTTAATATCAAATGGGGTTTTTACTAAACATTTGTTTTAGTAGGTTCTATTATCTTAGAACTCTTATACATAGGGGTTTTCGCCAAAATTCCCTATACAGAATGATGATCAGGTAAGCACATATTGATATAAGTTATATCAACATTCGCATTGGAAGTTGTACCTTATGCATTAGTAGAATATAAGACACATTGGACCAATGTAAAGGGTACAACTCCCAATACACGGTGCTGATATAAGTTATATTAGTACCGTACTGATGGAAACATAACTGACTAACTGTTTATATATATATATATGGGGAGGGTTCCATTGACACCTGGTGTAAGAATAGATCTCTTACACCATTTTAAGACCCTTGATCTATTTCAATCCAACGGTCCAACTTCAACACTTTTTATTTCAGATCTGAATCGGGTTATAATATAATTAACCCAGAACCCGTTTCATTCCATCACGCTTCTTTCTGTATTCTTTAGCCATCACGACTCTTTCCTTCTTTCTCCCCCCACCCTCTCTTTTACTTTCAAGTCCTAACCTATTTCTTTCTCTGTTTGTCTCTCTCATTCATGCGCCATACCTTTAATGGTCTGAGCGATCATTGATGTATTTTAAATCTTTGAGATCATTCGTGTATTTTGTAGATTTACTATTAAGAGGAAGAAGTTGATTGTTGATTCTTCGGAATCTGAAAATTTTGAGTTTTGATTTGGAGACACCCATGATTTAGGTGCTGGGATTTTTGAAATATTTTGGGTTGAGCACGAAAAAATTGAATCTATTGCTCAAGAGTACACTCATGTTTTGGGTAGAAACAAAATGGTTAAATTGAAATCTATTGAAGGGTGGGAATTATAATTTATAAGGCAACTATGTTATCAGACGTCCTGACGAAGGCTCCTTGTAGGGGTTGATTTCTCAAAGCTCTGTAGGAGAATAAGCTTATCACCAAAGATCCTAAATCAAAGCCCAACAATAATTGAACAAAAAGTGAACTTCCTCCGCTAGGGCATGGGGGTTCTCTTTTGCATCAATTTTTTTTCCCATTCTCTTTGAATTTTGAATTAGAGAACATGATTAAGCCCAAATACAGCTTCCATATGCGGCTTGCAGAAAAGGATTGGTGTACAGAAAAATTACTCCCTTGCAAACATGATTGCAGGTAGTGAGAAGAATTTCACAGCTCGCATTCCTGGCATTCACACGGTTGCTCTGAAGTAGTGGTTTGAGTGTTTCTCCACCCAAAAGAAATAGATATATAAAATTAAAATTTAAGGAAAAGAAAAACCGAGTAATGGTTGTTATATAAGAGACATTGATATCATAATCCTTCACCATTCTATTGCGAATGATGAATTACAACAAATATTAGTGTGTTAGAGGTAGTGTCGTCTAAATGAGAGAGACAAAGAAATGGATTAGGGCTTAAATGTGAGAAAGAGGGAGAGGAGGAGGGAGTTGTACCGTGATAGAATGAAATGGGTTTTGGGTTATATTATAACCCAATTCAAATCTGAAATAAAAAGTGTTGAAGTCAGACTGTTGGATTGAAAGAGATATGATCTAGGGTCTTAGAAAGGTGTAAGAGTACATCTCTTACACCAGGTGTCAACGGAACCCTCCCCTATATATATATATATATATATATATATATATATATATATATATATATATATATATCTATACTATACTATAATTAAGAGTTTTTTGCCAACCTCATCTTTTGTTGATGTGTCTTTCTAATAAACTTTCCCTCCAAAATCCATTCCTCTCCTCATATTTGGCCCCGCAAATGATGTCAGCTATCTCCCCTAATTTTTCTTTCCACCCCCAACGGTACAACCTTCCCACTTCCTCTACTTTTTTCCTATCCCTTCCTCTCTCTGTTTTTTTTTTTTTTTTTCACCCCTCCTTCCCCCTCCCCACACAACGTAGCACCTCCTCTTTTATTTATTTTCAAACATAATGTCAGCACCTCTCTTCCTTCCTTCCCTTTTTTATTTTTTAATTTTTTTTTATTTTTTTTGGTTCTCTTCCCTTTCCCCGTACACCTTCCTTCTCCCTCTACCTTTCCCTTATCCCTTTTTATATTTTTCCTTCCCCTTTCCTGTACACCTTCCCTCTCCCTCTTCCTTTACTTTCTTTATTCTCCTTTTTCTCTCTTCTTATTCTCCCCTCCCTCTCTTTCTTCCATATGAACTAATTTTTTAAATGAAATGAAATCTATAGGACATGAGTAATATTAAAAAATAAATTATTTAGTATGGGTTTTCTACTGCTTTTTGAAAGAAAATACATATTATATAAGTAATTATTTAGTATGGGTTTTCTATTGCTAATTTTTTAAATAACCAGTTAGTGACTAGATAAGCAATGAGTAATCATGGGATCCTGTAAAGTCATTTTTGTATTAATTATCAAAATAAGTTCGTAACACTTTTGCCAGGACATGTAGAAGGAGAATCTTGACTGCTTGGTTTGTTATAAATAAACAATTGTTTTATATGGTGGGTTTTCAAACATATTTGATAACATGTTCAATCAATAATTAAATATTTTTTCCAGTAGTTTCCTGATTCGATTTATACTCTTTTAGATTTTGTCTTCAATTAATCAGGTTGTCTCATTTTTTTTTTCATTTTTGGGGGAGCTATAAAGAAGTTGGGTATAAATAACAACCCCTAACTGTCTAAGACAACTAATGGGAAGATGGAGACACATTGCTTTATAAGTAAGGATGCAAAGAGTTGAACCATATATAAAAACATGTTGGTCTAAGTTCTGGATCACTAAACTATTTGTTGTCTTTATATTCATTTGTGATTCCCGTGCATCGTGCGGGTTCATACTAGTCTATATATATATATATATACTATACTATAATTAAGAGTTTTTTGCTGACCTCATCTTTTGTTGATGTGTCTCTCTAATAAACTTTCCATCCAAAATTCATTCCTCTCCTCATCTTTGGCCCCACAAATGATGTCAGCTATCTCCCCTAATTTTTCTTTCCACCCCCAACGGTACAACCTTCCCACTTCCTCTACTTTTTTCCTATCCCTTCCTCTCTCTGTTTTTTTTTTTTCACCCCCCCTTCCCCCTCCCCACACAACATAGCACCTCCTCTTTTATTTATTTATTTTCAAACACAATGTCAGCACCTCTCTTCCTTCCTTCCCTTCTTTATTTTTTTATTTTTTTTATTTTTTTTGGTTCTCTTCCCTTCCCCTGTACACCTTCCTTCTCCCTCTACCTTTCCCTTATCCCTTTTTATATTTTTCCTTCCCCTTCCCCGTACACCTTCCCTCTCCCTCTTCCTTTACTTTCTCTATTCTCCTTTTTCTCTCTTCTTATTCTCCCCTCCCTCTCTTTCTTCAATATGAACTAATTTTTTAAATGAAATGAAATCTATAGGACATGAGTAATATTAAAAAATAAATTATTTAGTATGGGTTTTCTATTGCTTTTTGAAAGAAAATACATATTATATAAGTAATTATTTAGTATGGGTTTTCTATTGCTAATTTTTTAAATAACCAGTTAGTGACTAGATAAGCAATGAGTAATCATGGGATCTTGTAAAGTCATTTTTGTATTAATTATCAAAATAAGTTCGTAACACTTTTGCCAGGACATGTAAAAGGAGAATCTTGACTGCTTGGTTTGTTATAGATAAACAATTGTTTTATATGGTGGGTTTTCAAACGTATTTGATAACATGTTCAATCAATAATTAAATATTTTTTCCTATAGTTTCCTGATTCGATTTATACTCTTTTAGATTTTGTCTTCAATTAATCAGGTTGTCTCATTTTTTTTTTATTTTTGGGGGAGTTATAAAGAAGTTGGGTATAAATAACAACCCCTAACTGTCTAAGACAACTAATGGAAAGATGGAGACACATTGCTTTATAAGTAAGGATGCAAAGAGTTGAACCATATATAAAAACATGTTGGTCTAAGTTCTGGATCACTAAACTATTTGTTGTCTTTATATTCATTTGTGATTCCCGCGCATCGCGCGGGTTCATACTAGTATATATATATATATATATGAGTAAAAGTTAGAATAGTAAAACTGTAATTCCCCTTTTTCTTCCTTTATTTCCCCTTTTCTTTTATCCTAACCGGAGGTTTAGTTAGGAAGTGAATATGACGTAATAATGTAAGCTTGATTACGTGCCCAAAATAAAAAATAAAAAAATAAAAATTTATGCACACCTTCATTTTCCTAACCATCAAGCTCATAATAAGGATCATCAACCCGTCATGTTTCTAGAAATCTCATCAACTGTTTGCTTGGCTGACTTAGTAACATACTAACATGACAATATTCGCTCTTGTTGAGTTTGGCCGCCATATACATGGAAAAAGGGGAACTTTAAAAACAAGAATAGTCATCGAAGAAAAAAAATAAAATAGAAAAAGAATGGTTAGAATAGTCATCGAAGAAAAAAAATAAAATAGAAAAAGAATGGTTATGCCTTTTCTTTTAAAGGATCCTATTCGGGTTTACATCATTGAATGGTCCTCAAGACCAACACCATGGGAATCTCATAGAGCACCTTCTTCTATAAGGTAAGGGACCACAGCATGTAGACCTGCCCCCTTTTTGATATTTTCATTTAAACCATTTTAATTGCTAGCTTGTCCTTCATCAAATCATATACACATTTAGGGCTATTGATGGATCCATCGATTTACCCATCATTTTGCCTACCCCATGTCGAAAGTAGAACCATTTCTTTACACAACTGCCCTGACTTGTTTGTGGTCACAATCACATTTTATCACGTAAATGCAAATCACAATCCATCAATTTGACTCAATCTCGATATTGAATTCAAGACCTACTACTTGATGGTCACGTTTAGTGTATAAGTTTTTTCAAATATCTAGATGAACGAGTTAGGTATAGGGACCTTATGCTGGGGGAAGAGACCCAGTTTGTTAAGTTTTCAATTTTAATAGTTATCTAAAAAGTTAAGCTATTTGGTGGAGAGTTCAAGCATATATATATATATAAAGTCATATTAAATTTTATATTTAAATAATGTAGGGTGTGGTATTTTTTCAACTATGTCCCTTACGTGTAAGTTTAACAAGATAAGAACGGACTTGTAACGTGGACAACCTAAACAGACTTGTAAATGAAATGAGATCAAGATCAATACTTTAATATTATGTTAAGTTTCTAATCTCTAAAAACCTAAATTATTAGATGAAAGGTCCAAAAAAATTTATAAAATCACATCAAATTTTATATTTAGCCAATGTAAGATGTGATATTTTTTTAACACGCGTGATTTAAAGGTATACCCAAAAAAGAGAGTCAATGCGCGTGGATCGAGTAGCTTTAATGCCATCTTTTTCCACTTTTCCTAGTTCAATTATGCTTATTCATTGTTGACTCGTGTTTCACGAGTTATTGGAGATGACTCAGCTTCAAGAAGCATTTAGACTGCTTTTTAGATCATCTTCATTTCTCACAGCCCTCCATATGTTTTTATTTATTTATGTTTTTTTCATTTTGAGCAAGGAATAGTAAATAAACAAGGGTGGCGATATTGTCAAGCAGTTTTCTTTTATCAAATATAATACTATTCTGTAATTCCTCCATATTTATTTATTTATTTATCAAATAAACATGTGTAATAACTCTTTGTTTCCACGATTTCCAGGAAATTTAGAAATTACAGGCATTTGAACAAGGGTGGCGATATTGCCAAGAAGTTTTCTTTATTTCCACAGCAGCCAAGCCATAATTTATTGAATAGACCATTTTTGGTATCTGATCATAGGGTATTGAAGAATATATTAGACACTGTTGTTGCTGTCTACACAGTTAACGGTATGTCCTCACTTCTATTGCCTTTCACATTCATAAGCAAAATGAAACAATCATACAGTAATGGAGCCAGGAATTGGATTAAGAGAAGCCAAACTTCCAAGGAAAAGCCACGAAGGAAAGAAAGTTAAGAACGAGTGTCCAAGAACCAATAGTGAATGTGCTTCACTCTTTTTAACTCTTCACACTCTAAGAAAACAGGAAGCTCAAAGCTGTCATTGGATTGTAGGGCTTCTTTTGTCAGGAAATTATGTGGTAGTTCATCAATAATTAATAGGAGCTTCATATATTTTGCTGCAAGATCTCATTGCTTAGATCTACATGGCGCAAACCAAAGTGATCCAGAATGGTTGGTCAAGCAACGAAAGATTGAGGTTGAGATCATCAAAGGATGGATTGCTAAGTACTATGCTGATCTCCTTGCTTTCAAATGACCGAATTGAGCATCTTAAGTTTTTGTTTTTAATTATAGAAACCACGCCGATAAAGCTGTTTTCCTTGTTGCTGAGTCCTCAAGTGCTTTATATATTATTTTATTTTATTCCCTATGTGTTGGATTGTGACATTATAAGCTAATAAAATCAGATAGTTTGGTTTTTGATTCCTTATTTCTTTGTATGCTTTCTTATCTATTTTAGTTTTCTATTTTTTTTAAAAAAAATAAAATATGGAGCCAAGGGCAAATAATAGTGAGTGCTTAGGGTGCCAACTCAGGATTCTTTGCTACTCTCTAATCCTTTTAGTTTTTTTATTTTTTTTTGGATTAAAAAAAATCATAAAAAATTATAGACCATGGACCCGTTGATCAAAAGGAGAATTACTTGATTGAATTATTGTTAAGAAATAATTAATAAACAAAAAAGAGTTTTAAAATCAGAATACATTTTATTTTTTGTTAAGCAAATAGAACACCTTTTAAGTTTTAAGAAAGACTATTAAAAGTGGACGTCTATAGGGGCAGAGCTAGGAGATCTCCAATGGGGGCATCGTACTGTGATTATGTGAAGTGGAAACTGCAAGTTCTAGAGTGTTTTTCTTTTCTTTAGAAAAATTATTTTTTGGTAATTATTTCCCAAAAAAAAAAAAAAAAAAGAAGATATTTTTTGTCAACTTATTACAAATTAACTGTGTATATACTCCAAAAATGACTATTATCTTCCTATTTTTGGCATTATATTTGGAAGTGCTTATCAAATGGTAATTTCTCCTCCCCTCCCCCCCCCCAAAAAAAAAAAAAATATTTGAGCCAGTGGGAGCATATACCCCCAAAAGTCCCCTAGCTCTACCACTGGACATATAGCGCTTCTTTTTTTCTTTTTTTTTTAGAAGAGGGGGGGGGGGGGGGGGGGGGTGGTCAAACAAGCTAAGGGTATCCTAAGTCTAGTCTGGTCAAGGTTTGGGTTTAGACCTATCCTCATGATGCATAGTTTATCCTAAAGCCCATACATTCTAGTGAAGGAGTGAAGATTTGAACTCAAAATCTTTGATTTTTGTACTGTGGTCCTTTGCCATAAGCCCGTTTTAGGAAGGAAATTTTTTTCGGTTTAGACGTAGCATGTGGAGCAGTCCCATGGCCTCCCATACTCGTAATTGGTTAATGAAATTACACCCACATTGCATTAGGCTCATGTCGGCATCCTAAGCCCCTTCACTTTCGTGGCACATTTCCTTCTAGATATTTAACCTTCTGTCAATTCTTGAGTATTCATTCGCTTGAGTTTAAATCGCTGCTGGCTTCATTTTGATTTTGAATTTTGAATTTTGAAAGAGGAATTACAATTTTATCTTCTCAACTTTCATTTAAAAATGCTTTACACTTTATAATTTGTTTTCAAGTACTTTAACCCATTCATGTTTGGAAAATGAATATAACTCTAGCTTACTATATATATGTTGGGGAAAAGAAGAAATTATTCCTATTTTCAGGATATTTTTGCCCTGAAAATCTTACTCCTTTCGTTTCATATTTATTGTCTTCATTTCCATTTTAGGCCGTTTCAAAATTATTGTCCTAATAAAGAAGTCAAGTATTCATTTTAATTAATTTTCTAAAATACCCATAACAATGGTATTATTTACATGATATGGACAAAATTAAACAAAATTAAACTTAAATAATGATTGTATTACCTCGAGGGCAAATTGAAGTGGTTCTAGTTGCTTTCCAAGTGGCCCCTTTAATGTTGAAACATAGAGGGGTATTTATAGGGTTTGAGAGGAATCAACCAATGGTTGGGAATTAAAACCTTAAATATCAATCCAAGGGTCATTAGAAACTTCCTTGGGGCTTAAGTAGGTCAAATAGGGCTAAAAATAAGATAGGAAAGGCAGCTGGAGGTGGAAAAATCCGTCAAAATAGGAAGGAGTATCAAAAAATCCTAAAAATGACGAAGTCCCTCGGCTAATCACCCAGGGCTGGGTGGGTAGCCTCCCAGCCTTGGGCGGTCACTCGAGGGCTCCGTAAGCACATGCCATTTTTGCACTCGTTCGCCTTCCAAAAGTGTTTCAGGGTCAAACGGAGTCCGATTTTGATGAAACGAAAACCAAAACGACTGTGTTTTGAAAAGGAATGTAATTTGAGACATTTTAGGTCAAAAATCCCTAGCCATGGCTGCATGGTTAGGTTTTATAAAGGCGGCTAACCGCTATGCATGACCGTCGCTAAGCTTACGTATCCATATAAGGTTGCACCGAATGCTTTTCAATTCAAAATTCAACCTTCTAAAACATCTTTAGGAATGAAATTGAGACTAATTAAAGTCAAATGAGTGGGAATTGAGTGAAAATCATGAGCTGATTTAAGCCTACCTGAAGTGGGTCTTTTAACCAACCTGAACCATATTGAGCCATTTTAATCTCGAACCATCAATTCATCAAATTGAACCCATAAGTACCTCAAATGTTTCCATATGAACTCCAATTGACAACTCAGAGATCATTTCAAGGTCAAATGAAAAGTTTGTGACCCAAAAGATGATTATGCCCCTCAAGTCACAAAAGCTCTTATTATCCCTCAAGATCAACTCCGAATTGAACCAAAAGTCATATCCACTACCCTTATGACCCTAAAAAACTAATGCAAGTGATTAGACTAAAAAACAAAGCAAAAACATGCATGAAATGATGAGCCCCAGTGAGGTAGTGCAAAAATGGGGTGTGACAACTGTTGATGAACCAAAACTGCCCTTGAAAATTTTTATACCATGGTTAAAATTAATTTGCATCTAGAAGAAGAATAAAAGATGATATGATGTTGAAGAGCCAACCAACCATTATTTGCCTCAATATGGGAAATATGCAGAAAGCAAAATAGCTAAGACCCTAAAGCAAAAACAAATGAGTCCAAAATTTCCTTCTTCCTTTTTTTTTTTTGGGGGGGGGGGGGGGGAACTATTGTAATAGAGGTCCAAAATTTCATGAACTCATCAAGCAGATGCCTTAGAATCAAACTCATTTCATATAAACATAGGACTCCCTAGGAAGAAAATGATAATGATGATGGCTTCACAAAGAAAAAAGGCAAATAAAAATCTCTACCAAAGAGTTTCTCAATAGATTAAAAATATAAAAATAATCAATGCTCGATAACTAAGATGCCTGATTTAAAGTGGGAAATTAGTATATGTGGAAAGTCAGTCACCCAAACCTGTCTTAAACTACTAGCAAGGCATAGGCTCAAGGCAAGTGACTTTCAATGTAAACCCTAAAATGGGTGATTACTGATTAACATTCTTTATGAAGGAATTTATGTTCTTAGGTAAGTGAACTCTTTGTCAAGAAGTTGAAAATATGGTTAGTCATCTAATGCTTACTTATGCTATAACTAACAGATACCAAAGTGATAAGAATTGACAGAAACAGAAAAGAATGCAGTAGGAAATAATATAGGAAAGTATATCTAGAAAATGAACCACAAAAATGCCATTTATCTAAAGCACAAGAAGATTGCTGCTTCATTGATATCAAGTTTGATCATTCCTCGTAATGAAAAAATGTGGTTTCCTCTATTTCTGTAGGATTGATACTTTCCTTTAATAAAATCTAGGTAATGGCGTACATGACACATTTATTTAACTTCTTCAATGATGTAACAAAACAACCATAAATCATGATCACACAAGCCACATTATCTAACAGCAAATGATACCAATTCTTCCGTTATATCACCATCCAACATATCAACCAGAGTCAAATGATTTCTTCCATTCCAACAAAAATAACATAACACATAAACTCATGAAAAAGGAAAACAATTAGTTCTAAAACACTAGTATAGACAATTAATATAATGGTCATAGTTAGCATTTGTGCCAGAAGTTAGCAGATGGAGTATATATCTAAGAAGAAAACCAAGCTTAGACTAGTACTCAAATTGAACAAAAAAGCAGATGAGTGTCACCATCTCAATGCCATCTTTATAGGTGTGGTGAGGTAGGACTGTAAACACATCAGTAGGAAATTCAGCACTCTGAGAATAAAACAGTTAGCTTTGGATGTTTCAGTCACTTGAAAGGGCCTATAAGGATAATTAATGTGCGGTAACTTCAGAATAGAAATAGCAAACTGATCAGACCAAAAATTAACAGCTACCAAAATACAAAAACTGATTAGACCAAAAAACAAAACATAGAAAGAGATTTATTAATTTGAGATGAAACCCAAACAAAATAAAACCCCAATATGAAAATTAGGGATACATTATACAAAAAAATGAATGAAATGGGGGAAAATAAAAATTAGGGATACAAAACTTTTTGAAATCAGAGAAGTCTGATAAATAACTCACCAGATGATGGAATAACCCTTTGTCGTTGTGAGGGTTTCGGAGAAGGAGAAAGAACCCACAATGATGGAAAAAGAGCCCCGCTGATGGAGATGGAGACTGTTTCTTTATACTTCAGTGGTGGTATCTACGAATGTGCAGGCTAGGTTCTTGTGAAGAGGAAATTAGAGGAGAGAGAGATATATTAGGGTAGTGGATTCACATGAAGAAGAAAACAGAGGAGAAAGAAAATTTAGGGCAAAGGGTTCATGTGAAGAAGAAAATAGAGGAGAGAGAGAGATACTAAGGCATTGGGTTTGTGTGAAAAAGGAACCAAAGGTGAGATAGAGAGAGATCCATTATAGGGCAGTGGTTTCGCACGAAGAAGAAAACTGAGGAGAAAAAAGAGTGATATTTTATGGCGGCATCTTGCATAGCTTCATGTTGAAGTGAGCACGAAATAAAAAGTGGGACGTAGGAGGCCAATTGCAACGAAGTAAAGCTTTGTGGGAATAAATGTCAGCCCTATTGCAACGAAACTTTTGGGGGAATAAATTCCAGCCCTATTGCAATGAAAGAAGTCGATGCGATAACGTATTGCAACAAATTGGATCAATGCGACAACCTATTGCAACAGACCACGTCGATGTGGTTGCTAATGGTGCGACTGATGAGAATATTGGCAGGATAGAATTTATTCTATTGCCACAGTTAGTGTTGTTGCAATATATCCGTTGCAACAAATGCCATGTTTTAGTACCTATTGCAACGACTCATAAAGAATCATTGCAATATATACTTTACTTAATTCCCTCTATATTTTTATTGTTGCAATAGTATTGTGGCAATAAGGTGTTTTTGTTGTAGTGTCTGCTGGTTTGGTATTTCATTGCTCCACTTCTAGTGGTTTGAATTGTCATTAATCCACTTTTGGTGGTTTGTATTCCATTATTCCACTTCTGGGGGTTTTTATCATAGAATGACATACTTTAAGCTGACATAGTGAAGTTACCAGTCAATATGAGAGAAGTTGACTGACAACAGAGGTGACGTTGACAGTCAATTCGAAGTAAAACAAGGGCAGATTTTTGTGTGTTCTTCTATGCTAACTAGCAAAATTTAAGGTTCACCCATTAATTTTCAACAAAATTTTACCAATATCTAAAGAAGTTGCATAACACATAATAGAGAAATATATTACTTAATTTAATTTGGTCATCATTGACCGTCACTTTATTCAATTAAATTGAAACTTTATTCATTATTTCTAAAACTTCAGGTTTTGAAATTTGTCTTTTACTTCAAAAAGAGAAATATGAATAATAACCCCTTTCTTATAATAGAAAATTTTAGGTTTTTATATTTATCTCTTGTTTCAGGAAGAGAATATATGAACAATTTTTCTTATAGAAAATTTTGGGGTTTCAAATTTGTTTCTTGCTTCAGAAAGAGAACATGTAAATAATAAATTTTCATATAAAAAACTTTAAGTTTTCAAATCTTTCTCTTACTTCAAGAAGAGAAAATGAATCATCACTCTTTTTATATATTTATAAAACTTCAAGTTTATTTTAAAATCTTCTCTTGCTTTAGGAAGAGAAGATGGATTCTTCCATTCAAGTATATAATTTAGTGTAAAAACCAATCCACAACCAAATTGGTTAAGAGCGTATCAACTTACCACAACCAAATTGGTTAAGAACGTGACAACTTATCACAACTAAATTGGTTAAGAAAGAAGATAGTAGTAGTATGATATTGCTCACTAAAATCCTTGAGCAATTCGGGTTGATAACGTGTTGTAAAACTAAGAATTTAGAACAATAAGCATAGAGCAAATAAAATGAAGAAGTGTATGGAGAGAATTCTCTTATTCTTTCATTAGGAAGAGATGTGTATACCGTATACATTCATGCCTTATGCAGGCTTCAAAATGAATATAATATATAGATGGTGCAGCACATAGAGAAAGCACTCAACCGGCCAACACTAAGAAAGCACTCAACCCGGCCAGCACTATTGAATATTGAAGGGGTGGTAGCATCCACCTACCCACATAGTTTATAACATTAGAGACCTTCTTTTTTTTCTTTTTTTTTTTGGTGCATATTCCTCGGAGACTTTTATACTTTAGAAATGGGATTTCACTATACTACTTTTTTTTGGGTGCATATTCCTTGGAGACTTTTACACTTCTAGAAATGTGATTCCACTATACTACCAACTACGAAGCAGTCCAGTACCCCATCATATCCTTATCTGCCATTCTTCTCTCTTTTTGACAGGACCACTATCCCATGACCAACTACGAAGCAGTCCAGTACCCCATCATATCCTTATCTGCCTTCTTCTCTCTTTTTGACAAGACCACTATCTCATGCGCCTCTTTTACCTTCTTATTCTACTTTATTTAAGAGGGGAGTTCTTTCTTAATTTACTTATTTTAATTGGCCGGAAGTATTTTATGTAATATATATACTATATATATAGGATCTTTTTACTATCACGTGCACTTAATATAATTTTGCATTGATATACTTTAAAACTCTTAACTGTAATTCATATTTTTCGTTTCTTATACTAATTCCTGATGTCAATATAATTTATATCAATACCTACTGGCACGATCACGACTGTATAAATATAAATTGGTACAAGAAACGAAACCTCTCACACGATCGACCTGCTGAATATTTTGCCATGTACTCTTCCTTGTTTTCATTTCAATGGCTTCCATTGCTCCTACTCTTCTCAACTTCTCTTACTACAGCACAAGTGAACATACCGAGGCTCAGTGTGCTCGGAGAAACATTAATCCTACAAGACCAAACCAAAACCGAATTGGCATCCATTCCCAATGACTTCAGAACATATTTTTACACCCAAACACTTGATCACTTCAACTACAAACCTGAAAGCTACTCCACTTTTCAACAGAGATATGTGATCAACGATAAGTACTGGGGCGGCGCAAATGCTAGCGCCCCAATATTTGTTTATCTTGGCGCAGAATCGCCTATTGATGGCGATCTAACTGTGGTCGGGTTTCTCACAGATACTGCTCCTATGTTCAATGCTCTCCTAATATACATAGAGGCAAGACACAAAGACTTTTCAAGATTCTAAATAGTCATTTTATTTTGGTTTCTTTTGTAATGACTATGCAACAAACGTATTTTGTATTTGTTTTGTCATGCAGCATCGGTACTATGGGGAATCAATCCCTTTTGGATCAAGGGAAGAAGCCCTGAGCAATGCTAGCACTATTGGGTATTTCAACTCGGCTCAAGCTATGGCAGACTATGCGGCGGTGATCATATATGTAAAGAAGAAGCTGTCGGCGGAGAATTCTCCGGTGATTGTTATTGGAGCATCTTATGGGGGAAGTAAGTGGCATGGCTCCAAATTTCTCTTCGGAAACTACCGAGTAATTAACTTAAATTGTTTTGATATATATTGGGTCTTTTATTTATTTATTTATTTATTTTTTCAGTGCTTGCTTCATGGTTTCGACTAAAATATCCCCACATCACCATTGGGGCTCTGGCCTCATCAGCTCCAATCCTTTACTTTGATGACATAACGCCGCAAGATGGATACTATTCCATCGTCGAGAAAGATTTTAGGGTACTAAACCAACGCGCACACACACCTACGTATGGATCAGGATCGAGGGTTGCTATTTTTGTACATAACTTTTTACATAAGTTGATTTGTGTAAAGTTTAGTCATGTCTACTCCTTTAAATTATCATTGGATCTTGTGAAACTAATGACTTAAGAATTATGTAAATTTAAATACAAAAATGGTGCCCCTTGACCTTGGCCTAATATGTTTTTTTATTTTTAAACTTTTTATTTTTTCACTTCAAGTTTCAAACCCTTCAAATGATTCTTAAGTATGATGGGGCACGTGCATGTTGTAGGAAGCTAGTGAGAGTTGCTATGAAACTATTCGAAAATCTTGGTCTGAAATTGATAGAGTTGCTTCTGAGGCCAATGGCCTTTCAGCCCTCAGCAAGAGATTCAAAACTTGCAAGTAAGTAGCATAATCATTACCCTATGTTAATTTTTTAGGTCAACAAGTGTTGATTTTCTTATATTAGTATCATACATTAAGGAGTTGTACCTTTTGTATAGATGACTTGTACCATACAACCCTAACATGTATGTGGTACAACCCTAATGCATAATGCTAATGTTAATAATATCAACACATGGCATGGTGACAGAATAAGAACTCTAGTGTCCATGTTTGTTTGGTTGGAATGGAATGGGTAGGAATGGAATTTGATTCATACTCAAAATAGTTTAGAATGGAATGAGATTGAAATAAATATTACGAAATGAATATCATTTTATTTCACTACTACTATTTGATTTCATTCCCATTTAATTACCTCATCTAAACATGTTGTTTGAAATGAATTAGAATGAGATTCTATTCCATCTATTCCATTCCAACTAAACAAACATGGCCTAGATGTAAAATCAAACCTGATTGTTATTTCTGTTCTTGCTTTCTTGTTTCAGTCATTTAAACAATAGTGTTGAGCTCAAGGACTACTTAAGCCTAACGTACACTGGTGCAGCCCAATACAATCGACCACCAAATTATCCGGTCACGATGGTCTGCCGCGGCATTGATGGAGCATCGGAAGGAACAGATATTCTTGGCCGAATCTATGCTGGCATAGTTTCTTATAGAGGAAATAGGTCATGCTATAACACAACCAGTTCTCCGACTGAAACAAGTGTAGGGTGGAGATGGCAGGTAAACTTCATACCTAGCATCAGTAGCGGTCAATTGCCCAATATAAATTATAGGCTTAAGACTAAAATTGTAAATGAGGCATAAATCAATGGGGCCTAAAGTGACCACCTCAAATACCACCCTATTGAGTCACCCTGTCTTGTTTTGTTTTGTTTGTTTGTTTGGTTTTTTTTTTTCTTTTGGTTTGACGGTCAGGGTGTTCAGGTTAGTTTGTGCGCACCTCAACTAATCTTTCCCCAAGCGATCTCAATAGTGCACTCTCCCACATTGGCCTGGTGCATTCAATAATAAATTCCTGAAATGCTAGCACAAGAGAGAGTGAAACGTAAGATGTCCGAGTTTACGGCTCATCCCAGAACTATCTGAGCTGGCCCTCTTGGGTTAAGAGCCACCCTATTTAACATCGTGTCTATCTTTCTTAATTTCTACAACTAAAAATAATTGTACATACTATTAGTCTATTAGTAATAATAAATTTCGGGATCTAACAACAACAACAATAATAATAATAAATATAAAATATCATAAACCTCTCATGATACTCTGACAATTTATCTGAGCATCCAACATTAAAATTTGCTTCACACTTAAATCAATTTAAATATTGACTGAGTGAATAATTATGACATTCTAGGCCACTAATCAAATTTGCTTTGGATTGCCTTTCATTTATTTCACATTAAGATGACTACGCTGTGTATATAGACGTGTAGCGACATCGTGATACCCATTGGCATTAGCGAAAACATCACTATGTTCCAGACGGAACCTTTCAATCTGAGCAGCCACATCGAGGATTGCACGAGCTTGTTTGGCGTCCCGCCTCGGCCTCACTGGGTCACAACCTATTTCGGAGGCCACGTATGCGTTTCATTTCCTTTCATGAGATATTTTTTTTAAGCACTTCTGATATTTCACAACCTATTTCCGAGTACGGTTTGGTTGTATTTTTTAAAAGATTTTTTTTCGTTTGTTAAAGCAAAAAGTAAAAAAAAAAAAAACACCTTTTTGGTTACAAAACTAATAAGCAACTTTTACAAAGTAAACAAGCTTTTCTTGCTTATTGCTTAAAAAGCAAAAAAGATTTTTTTAAAATTTTTTAAATGATCTTCTAAATAGTACAACCAAACGGTTAAATACTTAGGCACCGTTTGGTTGTACTTTTTAAAAGATCTTTTTTTAAGTAGAAAAAGTCATTTTTTACTTTCTTCTTTTTTGCTTTTGAGCAATAAAAGTAAAAACTGCTTTTCGTAAAAATGATTTCACTAGTGATCTTTTTGATATAATGGAAAGCTCTACCGAATCTTCATTGTTCAAACGAAAGCTTAGGATAAGCACAACCTCTTTCGATCGCAAATTTTTTGAGTTAAGGTCAGATTCGTCCAAAAGATAAAAATGACTTATTTAAAAGCAAATCTTCATTACTTTTGCTTAAAATAAAATATTTTGTTTTTTGCTTTCTAGAGGACCTTTTTATTTCCTCTAACCAAACGGTGCTTTTTGCTTTTGCAACTTTTTGCTTTTAAAAGTAAAAAAGATCTTAAAATAAGTGCAACAAAACGATGCCATACATATTTAGTAGCTAATTTTACTTTCGCACCGAATATGAATATATAAATGCTTCATTTTTATGCCAAATTACAGGACATACAGTTAATTCTCCATAGGTTTGCTAGCAACATCATTTTCTCGAATGGGTTGAGAGATCCTTACAGTAGCGGCGGGTAAACATAAAATCACATCTTCTTTCTTCTTTTTTCCCAATTTTTCTTGGGAATATGCATACTTAGTCTATTTGAATTGGTTTAATTATATCATTTTATGGTCTCATATTGTAGGGTGTTGAATAACATATCAGACAGTGTCATTGCGATCTCTACAGTTAATGGTATGCGCTCAACTCTATAATCTTCCACTAAAAAAGAAAAATAAAAAATTTCTCTTAGCTAATATTTAATTATAGAAAAACCCTATTCATATAATATTAAATTTTATTTATTTATTTATTTTGGGTTATGTTAAATATTATATTAGGCTAGCTATATAGCCTATATCATCAATAATGCCTACTCAATTTATATGTTACGTTGAAATGTCATGTCCTTTGCAATGACCGACCTTTTCTTAATAAAAGTTTTTGATCGTTTTTCTTATTAACCCTCTATTTGGTTCGTAGATTTTACTATGGAAAAAAAAAAGGGAATGGAAAAAAAATGCGGAGAAAATAAAATGAAAGGAAAAGATGATATCATGTTAAGCCAAAATTATTTCAATTATTGTTCTTCTGCTACTTTTCCTTTGCAACCAAATAAGAAAAAGTACAATTTCTCATATATATATATATATATTTTCCCCTTGATAGAATCCATGAACCAAATAGAGCCTAAAAAAAAAAAAAAAAAAAAAAAAGAGAGAGAGAGAGAAAGAGAAATCTTAAAAACTTATGACTATATTATATCATTAAATTGAACGATTAGTTTTAATTAATTTATCAAGAAATTATGCGATAATTCATCAATGATATGAGCTTGATTTTGCAGGATCTCATTGCCTAGATGTACTTGCAGCAAATCAAAGTAGCGATCCGCAATGGTTGGTCACGCAGCGAAAAATGGAGGTTGAAATCATGAACGGATGGATTACTAAATACTACGCAGACCTTGTTGCTTTCAAACAATAGAATCATGTTTGATCAAGACTTTTTATTGAAAGCACACAAATGTTATCCAATGGAATAATGGAGCTGCAGATTAAATAATGGCCAAAATTGCATATTCTCCAATGTTGGATCCAATAATTATTGTAAGGTTTGATTTCAGAATGATTGGACATCACTTGTGGGCCATTAAAGAGATAAACATGAATTATATATATTTGATCCAACTCCATTAATGAGTCTTGTGGCCCATCGAATGATAAAAAGACCCTTTTATTAGTTTTGTGGGAAAAAAGAGTGAACAAAATTAAGCATCTCCATCTTGGAGCCTTGGAGGTTAATTGAATTATCTATTCCACTACTTATTTTAGTGGCAATAGGTTAGGATTAAATGACACAATCTCTGTATTTTAATAGTTCTGAATAATTTTTGGGTCTCGCTAAATCCAAAAGTTTTGAACTTTGATGGTTGGGTTTGTAGATGGACTCTCAGTTTTTCTCGATCGAAGGCATTTGAAAGAGGTTATGACGTGGCAGCATCTTGATCATTCAAATCCAGCCTTGATGATGTGTCATTTTCCCTATCGTTAAATGGAGGAAACTAGACAGTTAGAGGACTGGAGAGGATCCAGACCCAATTTTCTTTAGGAGGGTTACATAAAAAAGAGTTAAACATTAAAGGGTTCCTTGTAATTTATCCAAATATGAACTGTCAAAATGCAATAGCATGATCAAGGATCAACTTATGGATAGAAAAATGGATGCGAACACATGACATGAGGATAAAAGTGCATGGTCAACATGAATCTTACATACTCCTTCCGTTCCTAATTGACTAGTCCTTTGAAAAAATACGTTTTTGTAAAAGACCCTATTAAATGCTTTAATATCAACACATATGTTTCAACAATCCAATTTTACCCTCAAATGTACAAAACATTGTAGAAAGAGAGAATACCCTTTCAAGGGTATTTTAGGAAATCAAATAAAAAAATCATTGACTTTTTTAATGTGACAATAATTTTGAAACATCCTAAAAAGAAAAACAGGCTATTTAAATAGAAATGGAGAGAATATTAAATAAAATATCGAATGTTTTTTATCATTCCTAACTTTCGTAATAATTCTCATATTCTTATAGAAAAAAAGGGTTGATGAGGGGATCTTTCCATCATTTCGTAAAGATTTAGTGGCCGGGGAGTGGTGTTATGGAGAATTGGAGAGCATCATTTTGTTTTGGGAATGTAGTGGTGTCTTTGAAATCATGGCCACCACTTTGATTTTTAATTGGACTTCACCCGTCCATGGGTCGAGTGGTCCATGAGTATCACATACTTTTCAATACCGAGCATAATATGTCGGTCCCATTGTGCCAATAATTGCGAGTTTGGATTCAGTACTAAATTGATAAAACGTAGTATCGTATTGAGTTCATCCACAACGTTAAATGAAAGATTGGATAGTTTGAATTAAAAGTATAAAAAAAAAAAAAAAAAATTGCTATTAAAATAACCAAAAAACACCTCAATTGGTAATTTTTTTCAACTTTTAATTCGAACCATCCGACCCTTCATATCCTAACTTGCCCTCATTTTTTTCTCTCCCAGACGGATAAAAGTTGAAAGAAAATTTATTTCTAATCAAAATTTAATAAAATTGATCAAAATTGAATGCAAAAATCATCCAATTAAACTTTGTGTCAGCAAAATTAATCTATTAGGTGAAATCCATGGAATGACGATTTCAATCCATTTTACATATAAGAGAAATGCTGACATGATAGGAACCAGTTCGATAGGAACCAGTTCGACACATACAAAAAGGAACGCATGATCGTGAAGAAAGTCGATGTTATAGTGTTATAAATGCCATCATATATATTCAACTTTTCCTAGAGTCGTCTAATCTTTTTTGCTCCGTTTGGCTCTATGGAAAATGATAATTCCTCTGTTTGGTCCTATTGTTGTTGTTGCTTTTTTTTCCTTTTGGTTCAAACCTATTGTTGTTATTGCCAGTAGGACTGTAGGAGTATCTATCCAAAACGTTCTTCAATGTAATTAATTTCCTAGAACAAAGATTAGGCCACTATCCATTTTGCGTAAACACCGAAGTTAAATCTAACTGACGACTAATTTCAAACCAGAAATAACCTGTATAAACGTTAGAACAAAATCCCTATATATATATATAATAAATTTAAAAAAAAACTTTAGAACAAAATTAATAGGATTAGAGTGGGGAACGTGGAGGTTCAACTGTAAAAAATAACTGAATAGTAAAGAAACAAGTGAGTAGATCAATATTATTGGGACAATTCTCAGGTATTTTTCCTATGTGTATTCCAAATTTTTAATGTAAGTTTCATAGGTGTTTGTTTTCCAGAACCACCAATTAATTCTAATGAGATTTGCAGTTTTGTTTCCTTACCTTTATGCATTACCAACGGAAGAGCTAGCTAGGAGCCTAGGAGAAATTATTCGACACGTGTGCCGAGTTTTGTGTCTTAGCACCCAAAAAAATAATAATAATAATAAATAACAAAACAAAAATATTGGATTTTTCATGCTTGAAATTTGTTTCTAACCCAGTAAACACCCACTCACCACCCCCCCCCCCCCCCCCCCCCCCCCCCCCCCCCCCCCCCCCCCCCCGCCCCCCAAAAAAAAAAAAGAAAAAAAAGAAAAGAAGAAGAAAGTACATGGTTTCCAACATTTTAGTGGATGCATGTACGCACACTGTGGACCTAATCTATGAGAATAATCATGGTGGACCAAAAATAAACATTATGGAAGAAAATGGATTTGTTAGTCACAATCTAGCCAGGTCATGTGTCCCCCCTCCCCGCAAAAAAATAAAATAAAAATAATATTTTCACCTATGGGCATCCTTTTGACATGGCCTCATGATTAAGTAATGCTTAGTATTTGCTCATTGGCAGTGTTGAGAGGATTTGGACTTGGTGCAGTTTTGCACTTGAACTACATCGTGCTCTGACCGTTAGATGAGCGACACGTTGTAAGAGGAAGACAAGAACGGCTGAGATTTGTTCCATTACCAACTCATGGTGTTGCGTAGCTCATGCAGTAAATTCTTCTCTCAAATCCTAGCCGTTCCTGCCTTCCCTTTGCAACGTGTCACTCATCCAATGACCACTGCATGGTGCAATTAAAGTGCAAAATTACACCAAATCCAAGTCCGTGTTGAGAAGTTTTAAAACCCACACCGCTTAGATATTAGGTCATATTTGACTTTATACTTGTTTACACCCTCTTCTTAATTTCCTTTTTCTCATGCTCTTACATAAGCTTTGAGTCTGGTCAGGAACGACATGTTTTAATATTATATTAAGTTTTCAATTTAAAAACCAACTTAAGTTGTTAGGTAAAGATAGGGCCCATAAACAAATATATATATATATATATATAATCAAATCATATTAAACTCAATATTTAATTGATGCGTGACTCTATCCACTTATTGTAGAGTCACAAATGGAATACATGCAATTGCGTAATATCTAGAGAAATATATGGAGAAGGAGAAATGCTATAAACATAACTTAATGACAGCACCTAGTTAGAGGACATGACATGGCATGAATTAGTTGACAAAAATACCCTCTAATTAAGCTATTTTGTATTACCACAAGAAATTCATTACCACATAGTTACTAAATATCCATACGATATATGCTCTTTTATATATAGTGCAGCATTACCCATGAAAAAATAATTGGAGAGATACTTACAGAACAAACCAGGTTTTCAAGAACCGTTCAGGGCTTCAGGATGTCTCTCAGACATTACACTATTTGTCGAATTTTCACATTATTAATTAATTTCTTTCAATTTCTTTTTCTTTTTAATTTCCCCCCCCCCCCCTTTTTTTTTTCTTTTTTGTCGAGATAGTGACATAAATTTTAATATTAAAAGAACCACCAGAACACAAAAATTTTAAAATATTATTCTGAATTTCCCTTTTTCTTTGATTGGAGTTTTTAATTTGTTTGGGGTACGTTCCTCATCTAAATCAAATTCCGGCCGGCTAGTCGCATTAAGTGACCGAATCCAAAATTCATGTTTGGACGTCCCTGGATTATGTCATTGCCATTTTATACGTACGTCTAGAATGTGTTTACCAAACAACCATTCATTTTATTTTTTTTAAATTTTTTTTTATTTTTACCCATGTATTAGATCCGCATATGCCTCTTTCATTATCTTATCCAACTTTAGTTAATTGTGATTAAGACTATAAAATATGTCGTATCAGTGAAACCAGGATAATTAACTATATAATGTCATTAAGTCAACATATACGGTTGTATCTTCCCTTTCTCTTTTTAATAAATGGGTTTGCTCATCCAAGAAAAAACAAAAAAAAAGGTCTATAAAATGTGACATATTCACCCTATCATATTTAAGGCAAAAAAATCCATGAGCCTGCTAAGTGGGCAGCTAACTGTAACTGTTTTGGATGCATACCTATTAGTAATTTACCATCTTCCGTTCTGTTTGCATGTGAGATGAACCTGCCGATATGGTTGTCATGTTTAATTCTTCTAAATACAATCTGAATTTGTTTATCAAAAAAGAAAGAAAGAAATATATATAAATAAATATAAAGAAGTCAAAAAATAAAAGAGTCTGTCCAAGAAAAATGGATATTTGAACGCGCAGAGAGTATAACCACCAAGAATTAATTTTTTATTTTGGTGTAGGGCCGATCCTGAGTTTTTTGGAGCCCTAGGCAAACTCCTAAAATGAGGCCCTCTATACATATTCACATGCACAAACAAAATTTATATCCAATAATTTTGTTTCCCTAGTACACACAAAATTTGCATGCATATATGATTACTAATATTTTCTTATATAGATTAATATAAAAAATAAATCTTTATAAGAACTAAAAATAAATAAAATTTGATCTTCTTCCTTTATAATTTAATAAAATTCACATGTATAAAAAGAAGAAAAAAAAAATGTAAAGTTATAATACCAAGAAGAAATGAACCAATTGCATCAAAAGAATCATTTAAACATTACTCTTATCGCATTTTAGCTCTAGAATTACTAATTAAGCCAGTATAATCAAGTTTTTTTATCACATCAATTTCAATGGATAATATAGCTAAGAGGAAGGCTATTGTCACCACATAAAGTACTATATGCCCTCCCCAGCCGACTCAAAGGCAAGGCAACTTAGGCCATTGCCTAAGGCCCCACACCAAATTACCCAAAAAAAGGCCTCACACCAAAAAAGGTATTCTGTTTTTTGTTCATTACCTGAGGCCTCACACTATCCTCATTTAATTCAATTCTTTTTGTCATTCCTTGACAAAGCAATCTTTCTTTCTTTCTTCTTCTTCATTTTTTTTTTTTTTTTGTCATTTCCAAAAGTAAGAGGAATTATTTTTTTTTAAAACTATACAAAGAGCTTACTAATACTATGTATATTATTATTATTATTATTATTATTATTATTATATATACACAAAAGAGTATGGTAAATAATAAGGCTCTATGGCCTTTCCTCTAAAATATTGACAACTTTTTTTTTTTTTTTTTGCTCACAAAAGGGCAAGATGGTAGAAGGGGGAAAGCCATATGACCATACGTTGGCATGAATGAATAGAGGCAATAAAATAGCATTCAAGACTAACAAGCATGCCAAATACAAGTGACTCTTAATCATTGGTCAATAATTTAATACAATTTTATGGACTAAGATAAATCCCAAAATTTAATCCTCATCTTTCAAAACTTTCCAAAATTTCCATTAAAACTATACATTTCATTTAGCCTATTGGCCTTTACCTTTCATTCAAAGAAGCATTTTAAATTCTTTTCGAGTATTTATTTAATCATCGGATTGGTATAAATCATATCAATTAGTCAAGTCAACTAGGTCTCAAACTATTAGTTTTTTAGTTGATAATGATATGTTGTGTTGCTATTGTTGTTTTTCTCTCTTCTTCTTTTTTTTTTTTTTTTTTTAATTTTTTATTTTTAATATCTATTTTACGTTATTTAATTAAATTTACATATACAAAAAGTCAAATTCTATAATAATGTTATTAGTCATAATTATAAAATATTTTATTTTGTTTTCACTGCCGGCTCAAAGGCAAGGCAACTTATGCCACCGAATAACCAAAAAAAAGGCCTCATACCAAAAAGGTATTGTGTTTTTTGTTCATTACCTGAGGCCTCACGTTCTCCTCTTTTAATTCAATTCGTTTTTTTGTCCTTCCTTGACAAAGCAATTTTTTTTTTCCTCTTTATTTTGATTTTCGTTTCCAACAGTAAGAGGAATTATTATTTTTAAACCAAACAGGGAGCTTACTGATATTACGTATATTTATACTATTATATATATAAAAAGAGTATAGTATATAACAAGGCTCTATGGCCTTTCCTCAAAAATATTAACACTTTCTTTTTTTTTTTTTTTTGTTCACTGAGGGTAAAATGGTGGAAGGAGGAAAGTCATAGGACCATACATCAACACGAATGAATAGAGAATATTTTATTTTTTATTATTGGTTGAAAGAATCTTTAACCCCAGAGAATCTATATTGGTCTATAAAGACATACTTTTTCTTTTGCTAGGCCTCCTCCAAAGTATGCACTTACTAGAGTCTTTGTAGCCCAAAAATGAAACCTCATATAGATTCTGCTCAATACATTGCCATGAAGTCTTTTTCATATCAATGGCTTCCGTTATTGCTCTTTCTAATTATGACCTCCTCAACTCGTGTTGCTGCAAGACAATTTAACATGCCAAGACTCAGTGCCCTTCGAGAAACAATCGTACGAGACCCCCAAACCAAGTTTCCATCCATTTCCGATGATTTCAAAACATATTGTTACCCTCAAACACTCGATCATTTCAACTACAGGCCTGAAGGCTACACCACTTTTCAACAAAGATATGTGATCAATTATAAGCACTGGGGTGGCCCAAATTCTAGCGCGCCCATGTTTGCTTATCTTGGCGCAGAAGCGTCTTTGGACTGGGATTTAGGTGGCATAGGGTTTCTCAATGATAACGCCCCTCGCTTTAATGCTCTCCAAATATATATAGAGGTTAGACATGCATAGACATACTTCTTTGATACATGATAAGTTGCTGTGAACTGTTTTTGAAATGTATTTTTGTATTGTTTCTCATGATGCAGCATCGATACTATGGGGAATCGATCCCGTTTGGCTCAAGGGAAGAAGCCCTGAAAAATTCAAGCACTCTAGGGTATTTCAACTCGGCTTAAGCTATAGCAGATTATGCGGCGGTGATCATACATGTAAAGAAAAAGTTGTTGGCGGAGAATTCTCCAGTGATTGTCATTGGAGCATCTTATGGGGGAAGTAAGTGGGCATGGCTAGCTCCAAAACCTTCTTCGCAAAGTACTACAAATAAGTGCATGGCATGGCTCCAAAAGTTTCTTCGGAAACTATAGAGAGCCTGCAGTTTGATTCTCTAAATATAAATTAGACAATTATAGTGCATTTTATAAAGTACTGAACACATACTTATTATAATGTGTTTGCATAATATTGAAGGCACACTTTGACTGCATGTCCATTGAATATTATACAAAATACATTATTATTGTTTAATTTTCATTTATACGCCCAAACGAACACTAAGTAATTAACCAAATCCTTTTCATGACGAGTCTAGCTTAATTTTATTTCTAATTTTTATCAGTGCTTGCTTCATGGTTTCGACTAAAATATCCTCACGTTGCCCTTGGAGCACTGGCCTCATCGGCTCCAATCCTTTACTTTGATGACATAACACCACAAGAAGGATACTATTCCATTGTTGCTAAGGATTTTAGGGTAATAAAGCAAACTTCGATTTTATTTATTTGTTTGTTTGCTTATCTTCTGATTCGAAATTTGAACATATCATAAAATTAATTTTGGAAGTATGATGGGCACTGTACGTTGCAGGAAGCTAGTGAGAGTTGCTCTGAAACTATACAAAAATCTTGGTCTGAAATCGATAAAGTCGCTTCTGAGCCCAATGGTCTTTTAGTCCTTAGCAAGAGATTCAAAACTTGTGGGCAAGTAGCATAGTCTTTGCCGACCATCTTCTTTATTCAAATGATAGCTAGATTTTTAGAAATTAAAAACTAATTAACCACATTTTTTTTTGTTGATTTATTGTCTCAGTCACCTAAACGAGTCTTATGAGCTCACAGACTACTTGGACTCAATATATACTTCAGCAGCACAATATAATCATCCACCAACATATCCAGTCACTGTTGTTTGCGGCAGCATTGATGGAGCAGCAGAAGGAACCGATATTCTTAGCCGGATATATGCAGGCGTCGTTGCTTATATGGGAAATAACTCATGCTATGACACGAATGCATTCAATGATCCGAATGATGAAACATCCGTGGGGTGGGGATGGCAGGTACTTAAACTACATATTTAACATTATCTTATGTGCCTATAAGTCTTTTGTGCTACCTCATCGGAATTGGACTCGATGCTGAGTTGATAAAACTCAACACCATGGCAAGGCAATTCGCACCCTTAAATAAGAGATTGGATGACTTGAATTGAAAGTTAAAAAAATTGTCTAATGATGTCATTTTGGTCATTTCAGTAGTACCTTTTCAACTTTTAATTTAAGTCATCCAATCTCTCATTCAAGGGTGGAGATGGCAGGTACTCAAGCTACATATTTAACATTATTTTATGTGCCAAAAATCAACATTTTTGGCAGGTAGTTAAGCTACATATTCAATCAAATTTGATTGAATTTTTTTCATGGCATCCCAACCATTCTCCAATTGGAAACCCACACCAAAAACACCATCAAATTTGCCTAGCTTATAAAACATTTTTGCTCTAAGTCATTCTCTCTTTTAAGTGCACTGCCTAGAATTGCCTTTCCTTTCAAATTATTTATATGAAAGATGCATGACTAGGGTGTGTATTATATAGACATGCAGTGAGATGGTGATGCCTATTGGCATTAGTGAAAACGTTACTATGTTCCCGCCGGCACCTTTTGATCTAAACACCTTCAATGAGTGGTGCAAGAGCACGTATGGCATCCTGCCCCGCCCACATTGGGTCACAACTTATTACGGTGGCAATGTACGTGTTTTTTTTTTTTTGGTAAATAATTTTTAGCACCTCTAGTATTCCACTTAACAATTTAGATTTCAAATATACGTGTCGTAATTTCGGTCCTAATATTATGAGTATACAAGCTGAAATCTTAATTTTATGCCAAATTGCAGGATATTAAATTGATTCTCAATAGGTTTGCTAGCAACATCATTTTCTCCAATGGGCTGAGAGATCCTTACTGTAGTGGCGGGTAACTAGAAATCAAGCCACAATTTTTTTCTTAGAATATATGTATTAGGTTAGCACATGTTGATATAAGTAATATCAGTACAATGTATTAAGGGTTGTACGTACCCTATGCATTGGCTCAATGTATCTCATAACCCATTAATCCACTAATGCACAAAATACAATCCTTAATGCGGGTGTCGATATATATAAGTTATATCAACACATACTTACCTGATTATCATTCTATATATATATATATATATATATACTCTGTTGGACCTTTTTCAATTGTTTTTTCTCTATATATTTGGTTATAGGGTGCTAGGAGAACATATCAGACAATGTTGTTGCTGTCCATATGGTCAATGGTAGGTGCTGAACTCTATTATTTTTCTTTTTTTGGGTAAATATCTAAAATATCCCTCAAAAAAATAATTCTATCCAAAAACCCCACAAAGTAATTTGTCTATCTAAAAAACCCAAATAAAGTTTTAGTATATCCAAAACACCCAACACCCTAACTTCCATCTAATGCTATTTAAATTATACAACTTTTGGACCGACATACCCTTTTTATAATTGTTTGTTTATTCATTTTCTTTGGTCTTTTTTTTATTATTTTTTTTTGTGATAAATGACAATAATCCATTTATTAGATAAACAAGATGGCAATACAAATTTTGAATAATTATTTTTATATTTTAATAAAAAATGTAATAAGGGAATTTTAGTCAAGAAAATTTATCGCTCAAATACAGTTGGATGGAAGTTAAGTTTTAGGATTTTTTGGATATAGTTTAACCCTATTTGGGTTTTTTCAATAGGAAAATTATTTTATGGGGCTTTTGGATATGATTCTTTTTATGAGGGATATTTTGGATATTCACCCTTTTTTTTTTCCACATTAAAATGAATAGAATTTTAAAATAAAATTTTTTTTTTAAAAATGTCTTTTTCTTTGGGTTTGGCTGCTATATCATTGGTAACGCCAACTCAGTGAATATCCTGCCATTACCAAAAATAAAAAATAAATAAATAAAAAAAAAACCAAAACCAAACCAAACCAAAACAAACAAACAGATGTGTTATTTAGGTGGAAATGTCATCTAACTCGATGGTAGCAAGTGTTTGACACATCTGCCCAAAATTAAATGAATTGATCGAATAACCAAGTAAATACAAATATATAATTTTTTTTTAAAAAATTAAAAAAAATTCTAAGAAGCGTATTGCATGTTATCACTCAAACATATATATATTGACTAGACCTATGAAGAAATTATGCAGTGATTGTCAAAAATATAACTAAGCTTCACTCTATATATTTGCAGGATCTCATTGCTTAGACGTGCTTCCGCCAAAGCAAAGTGATCCAAAATGGTTGGTCGATCAGCGAAAGATTGAGGTTGAGATCATTGAAGGATGGATTGCTAAGTACTACGCTGATCTTCTTGCATTCCAACAATAGAAGCATGCATGCATGTTCAAATCAATACTTTAGTCCAATGTTATCAGAAGAAATAATAGATCTTAATTAGAATAAAACTTTCATTACACATTTCTAATGTTCGAGCATGCATCTCTGCTATGGTGTAGTTCATCCGCGATGTATTTATTATCTTTAATGAAATCTTTTTTTATTTGTCAAAAAATAAAAATAAAAATACTACTGTTGGCATGGAGCATCTCCAAAAAGGGTTTCCATTTTTTTTTTTTTTTAATACTTTGAAGAGGAAAAAAAAAAAAAAAACATTTTGTAAAATAGGGAGCTCCTACTCAATTGGAATAACTGAGGTTTCCCTCTCCAAAATAAATATATATAAAAAAACAAAAAAGGAAAAATTGAGCCTCTAATATAATCCAAAAATATTACTATAAGGTTTGAATTCAGAATTATAGGACATCACTCATAGACCAGTGAATGGCAAAGACCCTCTACGTACCTTCTCTCCAATTATTGATTTTTGTGTGGGATAAAGAGAGAAAAGTGCCTCTTAACTTTTTCTTATTGTCATCATTCAATCCTGTCATCAATATAATTGGATCGACCAAAGTTGATAGGAATCTAGCATGATGTTGGAGGTTATCCGGATCTGCCACCTCACACTAAGGCCCGCATACCCAATATAATTGGACTCTTCTCTTTTATTTATTTATTTATTTCAAATTAGAAAGGATATGCCGGGTCATTGAGTCCAGATTAATCCTCTCAGTATATACAAACTACTCGCAACCTATGCAACTAGACCATTAGGCTTACACTAATGCCTCTGTGATGCACAAATCATCATTTGCAAGTCTGTGCGTTCGTCAGTGAGGGAACAAAGATTCCAACACAAAACCTCTATGGTTCATGAGCCGCGATCTTTTACCATCTATTCATTTCCTCTTTTTCTCGGTACACACAGATTTATAATTTATAGTCAACAAATTATTGATTTATTCCATTTTTTATTCCACTAAGGACCATTTAATCGCACAGTCAAAGTTCGTAACACTGGCCCAATGTAAGTGCGTACGTGGATTTTCTTTGACAAGTAATCGGTCCAGGACTGCATGGGACCAATTGCGCTTCGTGACAAAAATATACAGTCTATATATATTTCCCAATCCTCTACTTTGATGCTTCTTGACAAAAACCAAACCAATCACTCTTATCTTTCTTTATCTCTCCATATTGTTCTTATCAATATCTAATAAATTTTTATATTTTTCATTTACAAAATCACAAATCTTATGATAGAATAATTAAGATCTAATCAAAATATAAATGTTTATTAGATGTTGATAAGAGTAAAATAAGGTTTTCAAACTCATAAAAATCACAAAATAGGGATAATACAGAAAATTCTGACGGCATGCCCTAAATTGTAACTTAACTAATAATTTGAGTACTGAATTGACGCAATTTAAACTTTAAATTTTAAAGTAAAACTTAACCCAAATTTTAGACCCTAAAGTGTAATTTATTCAAAAAAAAAAAACAAAAAAACAAAAAAACAAAAGAGGGGGTAAGTTATAAAAAGTTGCTCTAAAGTTTTTGTTCATTTTCGTTTTAGTACCATCGATCAACTTCAACATTAATTTAAATGAACCTTTTTACAATAGGATCTATCATGTTGAGACCATTTTATTGGTAAAATTCATGTTGAGACCATTCTACAGTAACCCAATTTTTTTTAGCAGTACCGTATCTCAAGTGATAATTAATCGACCACAAATTGTGATTAGTTCTTTGTGGGGACCATAGAATTTCCCTTCAGTCATCTGACATGCCTAGTTTATCAAGAATTGATGCGGTATGTGATCAATATTTTGTGCTTCATTTTGCAGGATCCCGGTTTAGACATACTTCCGGCGCTGCAAAGTGATCGATCAGCGAAAGCTTGAGGTTGAGATCATCGAAGGGTGGCTTTGCAGTGAGTACTATTCTGACCTTCTTGCGTTCAAACAATAGAAGAATGGGTTCAATACTTTAATTATTGAAACCACACCAATGTTATCAGAGGAAATGATGGACCCTTAGAATAAAACCAGATCGATACTTCCACATATCTAATGTTTTGTCCCAAAAAAAAAAAAAAAAAAAAGAGAGGGAAAGGTGGTGGCTCACGTGTTGCACGTGTGCATGTGTAACATCATAATTATCGACCTTTCCGGAGAAAATTGTGATATAGTAGATCGATAAAATTGAATTCAAATTAACATGATGATATTACTAGTCGCTTTCAAAGAATAATAAGGGTATTTTAGAATTTAAGAGGAAATGGAATACATATACATTGGTAAGAGACTAAGGCTTCTCTAGTAATAAAGTTGGTGGAACAGCCGATGTGTGTGCACCCTTAACACCCTCGTTATCCCACTATCATTCTACCTTAGAATTTTAGAGGAAATATTGTAATGTTCCTACTCTAATTTTGAATTAATTATATTATTTTGGGTTCATTGGCGATTGGTTTTGATCACTAATTAGGGGTTAAATAATTTTGTTTTGACTTAATTGGTGTTAAGGCTCTAATTATCTTATTTATTTATTTAATTATTTTTAGATGGGTCAATTTTAAATTTTGATGAAGTTTACAATATTTTATTTTATTTTCAGGAAGGTCAATATTGCTAGTGTTACTTATTAATTTGATATTAATTATCGCGTATTATACACGATAATTTTTTTGGAATGTTCTTATTTTAATTTATGTGAGCCCTAAAGTTTTAAAACTTAGTTGGCCTCATGTGTTATTTAACATTAGTGAGATTAAGCATTATTAATTTTTTTTACATTTTATATGTGGACCTAAAACTTATACTATATTTGGGTCTTTATTTTATATTGGACCCAATACATTTTACACCTAATGTTATATTAGTTGTAGTTGGGTGAACCCAATAAGTAGAACATTTGCCCAACCTACTTTTGCATGTTAGACACTTGTCCAAAGGGTAGAAAACACTTATATTTAACTCTTTAAAGGCCAAAACAGCCCTATTACCCTCATTTTTAAGATCAGCCACTTTTAGAGAGAGATAGAATGAGAGAAAGAGAGAAGAGAAGAAGAGAAGAAGGGGGAGAAGGGAGCTGTACGGACAGCTTGTATGGACCACTTGGGCTTCTTCCTTCATCAATTTTTCTGCTTTTCTCTTGTATTTTCCTCATCCATTCAAGGTAGTGATATATTTCTCCTTGATAGATTAAGGGTATTTGGAAAATATGGAATTATTTTCTCTATTATTAGATTATTTTGCATGATTTGTGATTTTCATGGAAGAAATCTGTATTTTGGTATAAAACCCTCATGTATATTAGAAATTACTTTTGTAATCTTTGTATATGGGTTAGGTATATGTAAAAGAAACCATTTTTGTTATGGATCAGAACATGCAAGATTATATTCATGAGTTTTGGGTTTCAAAAATATAACCTGTGATAGAGGATGATAAGTTCGGTTTTTATTTACATGCATGTGTCTAGATTTAAACTTTAATCAATTTATCTTTTTTGAATGAAGGTGTTATCATGGTTAAAGATGAAGAAATCCAGATTTTATAATTCATTTGTTGTTCTTGGAATTTATTATAAATATTTGTGTTATTTGGGATGTTGATACGTATTTATCGGCTTGTGATTTGTGCCAAGTTCAAATTGCTTGGTTGAAATTGTGAGTGTATATGTATATATGTTCTCTATAAGAGTTTAGAAAAGTATGAAGGCTTAATTGGTACAATTAGGGATGGTTTTGTAACACTCGAACCATTTTACATGTGTGTGCTTTACTGTGCTGACAGCATGAACCCATTTTACCATTTAATTCATAACTTTCATTCTAGTTATGATTTTGCAATGAAACGAATTGGAGTTTGTCATTGACTTGTTGGGCTAACATCCTACCAATTTTTGTGTCATTTGGTGACCATTTGGTATTTTGGTTGAATTATTTCGTGGTACACCTGAAGCTGGGATTTCTGCTGGGCAGTAGTAACTCCATATTGAAAAATATTTTTGGAAAGGTTTTGCTGGGTATTTCTTTACCAAACTTTGAGGGTACAAAGTACCTTTGATATACTTTTAAGTGATATGAACCCCAAAGCCTATTTCTTTGCGGATTAAATTATAAAAATTTGTTTATACATGTCACTAGTTGTGTTCACTGAAATTTCAGATTTGGTCTTTTGACTTGGAATATATTTTCAAGCTATAAAAAGTTTGGATAATGGAAACATGATATTTTTCACAATTAGCCATTGGTAATTATATGTTTCATATTTTGGGAAAGTACAATTGGTATGGAATTAAATTGTGAGATAACAAAAAAGAGTGATTTAAACTTTGTCGATGTAAAAGTTTATATATGTTTTGGGTAAAGTTGTGCAATTGTGGAATTTTTGGTTTGAGTTATTGATTTGGACTTTGTAAACAAAAATGTAAGGATAATAAATATGGTTATTTATTTCCTTGCAATTGTTGGAATTATTAGGTGAGATTACTTTCTTGATATGATGTTTATCATGGAAAATATACATAGACATGCTAAATGTCAGTATAAAACTTTATATTGCAAATTATAGGGATATCACGTTGATATGAAAATTATTTTGCTTGCTATGAGATTATTAGCAAGATTGACATAATCACGTTGCATGTGGCATTCATTGTTGGCATAACAATGCATTGAAAATTGATTTAATAAATACTTGGTAAAAGTATTAAAGGGTCATTGGAGTTGGATTACTACAGTCATGGGACGTCTTGCTATATTTTTCATTCCATTGGTCCTAGGGTACTGCGGTCCCATTTAAGGACGTCATGCTGTGTTCCCAAATAGAGGCTATTGTGGTCCCAAGTAGGGATAATGTGCTGTGTTGTCTTCTTAGAGGTTGGGTTTAAAATCCTCCGTTTTCGCGTGAAGACTCCTATGGGAGTGGTTTGGTAATTAAGGAATAATGTAATTGGACATGGAGTCGCATATTACATTATCATGACATGGCATTCATTTACACAAAGTTATGGGTATATAACTTACTGTATTTATTGGTTGTTTATTCAATTAGTTTTTGCACTTTCTTAAGATATTTCTATACCGTTTTATGGGAATACAATAATATGAAAATGAATATGAGTTTATATTTTGAATCTATGGGTTGTCTATGACATAGAATTGGACTTGGATATTTTCTATAGCGTGTATGAGTATTTTTATGTATCTTGTGGTTTTAAATGGATTTTAAAACTGTGATAGAATTTGTAGAAATATGTTACCTATTGAGCATTTATATTAGCTCACCCCCACTACAGTTTTGCAGGTTTTTTTAAAGAAAAAGAAGTCGTTTGAGTTGAGGTATTTTGATAAGATACTTGCATATTAGTTCACGAGGCATTTAACAACATGTAGGATACGTTTTTAGTAGGCTGTGAATTGATGATGTATTAAATTATGATTGAATGTAATTTAATTTCTTGGTGATGTATATATTATTAATTTAGAATTGTAATAATTAATTTTTGGTTGGGAACCATGTGAAATCCAAGGCAAGCAATGATACCCTTGTGGATGGATGCATTTGCAATTTTTTTAAAATAGGTTATGATTTTACTTGGCTAGCCCGTATAGCAAATGGGTCATGCCGGATTTTTATTAAAATAATGATTAAAATCATTTTATTCTCACTTATTTATGGATATAAAACCCGTTTCATTGAAAAAGTCAAAGTTCAATGTGTCCAAAAATCAAATGTTTTATTAATTAAATTTCGTTTTATTAACCTTGATCATGACTTAATAATTTCGGGTCATGACAAATATAATACAAATATATATTTGAGAGGTCAAGGCCTCCCATACACATCTTATATTTACGTGTGCACACTCAACACCCGGCCACATTATCCCACTATCATTATACCGAGGATTTTCGGTTTAGTAGATTTGAGTTTTGATTGGTATGATATTATTTGTTATATCCCCTTAATTTTCTACTCATTAGGTAATTTAGAAGTACATTTTTTTTCTCTTCTAAACACATGAAAGAAACATACACATAACACACAATGGCGAAGTGCACATAAACGGCATGGACCGAAAGAGCCCAATTAAGAACCCATAAAGTTAACTCACACTCAGCCTCCAAAATGACCTCATAGTAGTACTTATCATATTTAAAAAGAAATAAAAATTATACATAAGAGTGAGAGACCAAAAATCTCCCAACTGTATTTTAACAAATTTATAGATAGATTGTAATAATGGATTTTTAGGGTGAATAAAGAAAGAGCTATGCTAGTATAACAAACTGTCATTCCTTTTAGCAATGACAGTCAAATCAAGACCACGAATGGATTTTTATCCACTTAAAAAAAAGGGATTTTTGGCCCAAACCCCTACGTATAAGAGTAGTTTAATAATAAGCCCTATAAAATAAACTGATTAGTGAAAACCTCTTTTACCACGATACGGACAAAAATACCCTCATTCTTTTTTTTTTCTTCTTCTTCCTTTTATCTCCAACTCCAAACTCCACATCTGCATTTTTGTGTGTGTGTGTGTGTGTGTGCGCGCGCAAGCGAGAAGGTAAATAATTGTTTGGAAGCTTTTGGTCATTTTTTACACATGTATTGACAAAAAAATCACCAATAGTAAAGTGTTAATGTTGTTTATGGATAATTCTGATTTGTTATATAGTAAAACACAACCCTTTGTTTATCTTAATTAAAGCATTGCAACAGAATCACTTTACTATTGCTAGTGTATTTGAATGGCAATAGTATCAAATTGTACCAATTTGTGTTCATACAACAGTATCATTTTACTATTGGTAAGTTAGTTTTTGCAAAAGAATCACTTTACTATTGGTAGTTAGTTTGTGTAACAGTTTCACTTTATTATTGGTTTACTATTATGTGCTTTGAAAAAATTATACAGACAATAGTAACATTTTACTATTGTGTGTTTTAAAAAATTTATACACTACATAGTAACAGAATACTGTTGTCTTTGAAAAAATATATAAAAAAAAAAACACTACAATAGTAATAGTTTACTATTGTCTTTGAAAAATTATACAATAACACAATAGCAACTTGTTACTTTATGTTTTGATAAAACCACTACAATAGCAGCCCCCAAAAATCAACAGATCTAAAGTTGCAAAAAAAAAAAAAAAAAAAGAAGAAGAAGAAGAAGAAGAAGAAGAAGAAGAAGAAGAAAATGACAGCCATGGCAGGGTGATAGTCGGAGAAGGTCGGTCGCCGTTAGAGAAGAAAATCTCGTTTTTTAGATCTTTCTTTTTTCTTTTTTTTTTTTCAGATCTAGTTTTTCTTCTTTTTCTTCATCTTCCAGATCTTCACAACCCCTCCCTCTCTCTCTTTTCAAATCTGGTTTTTCTTCTTCTTCTTCTTCTTTTTCATCTTCTAGATCTTTACAGCCCTTCCTCTCTTTCTCTCTCTCTCTTTCCCTCTGCTTGCCCCTCCCTTCTTCTTCTTCTATGAATCTGGTTTGAAACATACCCCAAAATATAAAAGGTTAAAACAGGTATTTAAAAAAAAAACATTTCTTTTTGCTTAAAGAATCTTTTAAAAAAGGGATTTTGGAGTTAAAAAATCTTATGGTAGGTTTTTTGTTAAAAGCAGTCCCCCTAATAAGGGTTATTGCTAATTTCCCAAAAAAAAAAAAATTAAGGTTTGTTATTTTTCGTGACCATAATTTGATTGTCATTACTTTTATGCTATCATTCCCCATTTTTTCAAAAAAAAAAAAAAAAAAAAAAAAAAAAAAAAAAAAAGAAAGAGAGGGTTGAGTAAGGAATTTTCCTCCGTTTTGATGGAGTGTAGAGTGGTCATTGCTATACCTTTCTCGTACAGGCCCTAAAATTTACACTTATTTTCTATTGCGCATGTGTTAAAGAATTGGATAAGCTATTAGACCCAAATAAAGGTTTACCTATCTAATACCCAATATCGTTAGAGCATCTCCAAGAGACTAGCTATTTTAACTTTTTACTTAAAATAGAGAGTAGCACTGGCCATTTCCAAAAGGTTAGTTATCCAACTCTCTAAAATAACTAGACCGAACTCTCCAAATATAGCTAGCCATCTTGACTCTCTTAGTTAAACTAGACCCTTTGAAGCTCTCCAAATATATGTTCTTCTCGTGAGGTCGCACGTTCCATTTCCTGTATGAGGAAATAAATGTTGGGAGATAGAGAAATTATGGAGATTACTCACCGTACGTGAGCGAGTGGGACATGTTAATATATGGGTCATTGGGTCGTGACCCGAACCTATGGTCCGCCTACGTGTGGGTGCTGGACCTAAGTGGTTAAGTGTCCTATTTATATGAGGTTTCCTAATTGTATATAGAAACAAAGTCCTACTAGAGTTTAGACTTAATAGGAGCACATATATATAGAGAGTCTCTCTTTGTGATGGAGACTACAATAATTCACATAGCAACTTCCAGTAGTTTTCTCTCTCTAGTATTCTCTCTCTAGGATCACCATTGTTGCCTAGTGGACTTGGTAGCGTGGATTACGTGGGAGGACTCTAGTAGCGATCCCTACGGCTTTCACAACGTTGTGGAGCATATACGGAAGTCAGATTCGCAATAGAGGAACGACCATTCAAGTAACGGCTACGCGGGACTTGTAACAACAACCGACAAAGATTCTCTGGTCTCTTCCACTTAAGGCATGTCCCTAGACCCCTTATTGAGTACTATATGCAGTAGATATAATGTATTTACATAAACGAAATATGTCATGCTATGACACAAATGAATTCAATACATTATGCAATTGAAACAAGGGAGGGGTGGATATGGCAGGTAATAAACTCCCATCCTTTCAATCTTCTATCGATCACTAGTACCACTCTTAAAAAATATAGAAATAATAGTGATGAACTTAAAAAGAAAAAAAAAAATGCTACTTGCACCAATTTTCTGTACCAACTCTTTGTACCAGCTTAGGTGGCAGATAAAATTGTGTCAAACGATTTGTTATATTTTTCGTTAAATATCCAAATTATCTCTCATAAAAATAATTATATCCAAAAACCCCATAAAATAATTTTTTTATAAATTTTTTTTAAATGAGTCAAAACCACATTATCAGTGTTTTGAATTGATGTAGAGTTAATACACGTACATATAACACTCCTCCTTAAAATGTTGATCATAAACCTCTCATGATATCATGACAACTTATTGATGGTTTGTGGCGTATGTGGCCAAAGATTATCAATCCCATCATCAATTTTTTTTTTTTTTTTTTTTTTTTTTTGCTTTACTCCAAATTTAAATATCAACTTCAAAAAAAGAAAAAAAAAATTATACCATTCACTGCTCTTAGCTAAATTTTTGGTTCATATCAAATTATGAGGATGACTCGGCTATGTATACAAAGCTGTAGTGAAATGGTGATGCCTTTTAGGCGGTGGTAAGGACACTATTTCCCCATCGGAACCTTTTAATCTGAGCATTTTCATGGAAGGTTGCAAACGCTCGTATGGTGTCCCGCCTCAGCCCCATTGGGTCACAACTTATTACGGAGGCCATGTATGTGTTTTTATATTTCTCTTGGCCTTTTGTGTAGAATATTATATTAATTTTTTCATTTTGGCAGCTAATATTTTTTCACTCCTAAAATGAATGTATTTGCTGTATTTTTTTATGGATGCTAAACTATATATATGATATAAAATTAATTATCCATAGGTTTGCTAGCAACATCATTTTCTCCAATGGGCTGAGAGATCTTTAGGCCATGTTTGTTTGTTTGGAATGGAATGGGTGGGAATGAAATCTGATGCCATATTCAAAATAATCTGCAATGGAATGAGATTGAAATAAATATTGCGGAATGAAATGGGATTCCATTTCATCCGTTTCATTCCAACTAAACAAGCATGGCCTTACAGTAGTGGTGGGTAAAACCGCCTTTTTTTTTTTTTCATGGGAATGTATATTTTAGTATAGCAATTTTAACATTTTTCAAGTATTGTTAATATTGTTTTTTTTTTTTTTTTTTTTGGGGGGGTATATGATCATAGGGTGTTGAAGAATATATCAAACACTGTTGTTGTTGGAAATTATTTATTAATTATATAATTCTGTCAAAATAGTAAGCATATAAAACACAAATAACACAAAATAAATTCTGAAAATTCACAAACTTACAGAATACAGAAGATGATTAAAACATAAACGAATTAATCAAGGCTAGCGTTTGACGCTATGTCCTTAAGACAGATTTTGCCCCTCATTTGGTGCTTTGAGTCTTTCAAACGTTTGCCTCCTATGATACAATGATCTGTTACATAGAAGAATCACTACAATCTGCGTGTATGGTGAATCCACTGTGTCCTCACACTCTCTCTCTCTCTTGTATGTAGAATGATGCGAAAATTAAACTCTTAATTAACCTCTAATTGACTACAAAAGAGTAGTTAAAATAAACATCCCAGTAGTGACTCTCCAGAACAGTCCAAAAGGACGATAAATATTTGAATTAGCAAAATAAATTTTGCTTAAAAAATAAGACACATGGGTTGGTCTTCTTGACCCCACCCCACCCGACCCGGTTAGGTGTGGGTGGGCACGTGTGTGTTTTTGGGTCTAAACCTAATGGTGGCTAGGTCCTCCCCCTTACATAACTTGGGAGCCCTTTGGACCAAACCATAGGTCCAAAGTATGTGTATATGAATTCATTATGGAATTCATAGTTTTCCAATGTAAGACAAGTCTCATTATCATTCTTCAACAAACTATTCAAGGGTGACTTTAAAGAACAATTTCTCATTCAACTCACATTAATAAATGGCCTATATCTCTAACAGTTGTTGCCATCTATATAGTTAATGGTATGTCCTCAACTTTATTGCCTTTCACATAAACAAAATGAAATAGTTACATAGTGATGGAACCAGAAATTGGATTAAGAGAAGCCAAACTTCCAAGGAAAAGCCATGAAAGAAAAGAAAGTTAAGACCAAGTGTCCATGAAGCCATAGTGACTGTGCCTAACTCTTTTTAACTCTTCACACTCTAAGAAAACAGGAAGCTCAAAGCTGTCTTTGGATTGTAGGGCTCATTTTGTCAGGAAATTATGTGGTAGTTCATTAATAATTAATAGGAGCTTCATATATTTTGCTGTAGGATCTCATTGCTCAGATTTACATGGCGCAAACCAAAGTGATCCAGAATGGTTGGTTAAGCAACAAGAGATTGAGGTTGAGATCATCAAAGGATGGATTGCTAAGTACTATGCTGATCTCCTTGCTTTCAAATGACAAAATTGAGCATCCTAAGTTCTTTTTTTTTTTTTTTTAAATTATAGAAACCATGCCAATAAAGCTGTTTTCCTTGTTGTTGAGTCCTCGAGTGCTTTATATATTATTTTATTTTGTTCTCTGTGTGCTGGATTGTGTCATTATAAGCTACTAAAATTAGATAATTTGGTTTTTTATTATTTATTTCTTTGTATGCTTTCTTATCTACTTTCGTTTTCTATTTTTTAATAAAATCTGAAGCCGAAGACAAATAATAGTGAGTGCTTAAGTTGCCAACTTAGTTAGGATTCTTTGCTACTTTTTGATGCCTTTAGTTTTCTTTTTGGATTTTTTTTTTAAAAAAAAATCATAAAAAATGATAGACCATGGACCTGTTGATCAGAAGGAGAATTACTTGATTGAATTATTGTTAAGCAATAATTAAAAAACAAAAAAGATTTTTAAAATCAGAATATATTTTATTTTTTGTTAAGCAAATAGAATACCTTTTAAGTTTTAAGAAAGACTATTAAACGTGGACGTCTATGGGGGCGAAGTTAGGAGTTATCTCCCATGGGAGCATCGTGCTGTGATTCTGTGAAGTGGGAACTGAAAGTTCTAGAGTCTTTTTTTTCTTTGGAAAAATTATTTTTTTGATAATTATTTCCCAACATAATACAAAAAAAAAAAAAAAAAAAAGGATATTTTTTGTCAACTTATTACAAATTAACTGTATATATGCTCCAAAATGGCTATTATCTTTCTGTTTTTGGCATTATCTGGAAGTGGTTATCAAGTAGTAATTTCTCCCCCCAAAAAAAATAATTAAAGCTTTTTTTTTCTTTTCTTTTTTTTTTCCCCTATTTTTTTGGGAGGTCAAACAAGCTATGGGTATCTTAAGCCTAATCCGGTCATGGTTTGGGTTTAGACCTATTCTCATAATGCATAATTTATCCTAAAGCCCATACATTCTAGTGGAGTGAAAATTTGAACTCAAAATCTTTGATTTCTGTATTGTGGTCCTGTGCCATAAGCCCGATTTGGGAAGGAAAGTTTTTTTGGGTTTAGATGTAGCATGTGGAGCAGTCCCATGGCCTCCCATATTCGTAATTGGTTAATGAAATTGCACCCACATTGCATTAGGCTCATGTCGGCATCCTAAGCCCCTTCACATTCGTGGCACATTTCCTTCCAGATATTTAACCTTCTGTCAATTCTTGAGTATTCATTCGCTTGAGTTTAAATCGCAGCTGGCTTCATTTTGATTTTGAATTTTGAATTTTGAAAGAGGAATTATAATTTTATCTTTTCAACTTTCATTCAAAAATATTTTTACACTTTATAATTTGTTTTCAAGTACTTTAACCCACTCATGTTTGGAAAATGAGTATAACTCTAGCTTACTATATGTTGGGGAAAGGAAGAAATTATTCCTATTTCCAGGATATTTTTGCCCTGAAAATGTTACTCTTTTTGTTTCATATTTATTTTCTTCATTTCCATTTTGGGCCATTTCAAAATTATTGTCCTAATAAGGAAGTCAAGAATTCATTTTAATTAATTTTCTAAAATACCCATAACAATGGTATTATTTACATGATATGGACAAAATTAAACTTAACTACTGATTGTAATACCTCAAGGGCAAAATTGAAAATTTCAAGGTATAAAGGTGCGTATGAAAGCATGTAAAAGAAATTCTTAAAAAATATGTTTTTCAAACAAGACAATCAATTGAAACAGAGGGAGTATGATTGGATCACATGCAACCATTTCTTTTTATCAAAAAATAAACCTAATGACCAGATGATATAAAATATTATTTATCAAAACATGCACGTACTGATATAACTTATATCAACACCCGCATTAGGAGTTGTACCTTGTGTATTAGTAAAATATAAGGTAAATTGCACCAATGCAAAGGGTACAACCCCCAATGCATGATGCTGATGGCAACATAACCGACTAACCGTGTGTATATATAGATAAAGTCCCCTTTTATGATATTAACCTAACCTAACTTTACGTTAGGTCATTCTCCAAAACTCTATTTCATATATATATATATATATATATATATATATATATATAAGGTCTCCTTTTTATGAGATTAACCTAACCTAATTTTACGTTAGGTCATTCTCTAAAACTCTATCTCGAGTTTTTATTTTTCAAAACCAACCGTTGAATTAGATCTACTTTATGTGAAGGTCATGCATACCAAAAATCAAGTTGATCCAAGACTAAGAACTACTTCATTCATAAATGTCCAAAATGAGCGATTATCATTGATTACAAAATGTAATTTTTTGATCGAATAGCAATCAGCTTCGGATCAGTTTGATTTTTGGTATGTATCACCTACATGATAAAGTTATCTAATCTAACAGTTGGTTTCGTAAAATATGAATCATATGTATAGTTTTAGAAGGAGACGTAACACAAAGTTAAGTTAGGTTAATCTCGTAAGAAAGGGACTATGTGTGTGTGTGTATATATATATATATATATATATGTGAGTAAAAGTTAAAATAGTGAGATTGTAATTTCCCTTTTTCTTTTTTCCTAACCGGAGGTTTGGTTAGGAAGTGAATATGACGTGATAATGTAAGCTTGATTACGCACCCAAAAAAAAAAAAAAAGGGAAAAAAATTATGCACACCGTCATTTTTCCTAACCATCAAGCTCATAATAAAGATCATCAACCCCATCATGTTTCTAGAAATCTCATCAACCGTTTACTTGGGTGACTTAGTAACATGACAATATTTGCTCTTTTGAGTTTGGCCATATACATGGAACTAGTTTATAACCCGCGCGTTGCACGGTAAGGTTTGTAAAAATAAATATTGTGAAAAATATAAATTATGTGTATATATATATATATTCACTAGTAATGATAGCTCAGATGACAAAGAACCACGGCTCAGGAATCATAGATCTTGAGTTCATGTCCTCGCTCTTTCACTATCAAATGCATGAACTTGATGATAGTTTGTGCATCATGGGGATTAGTTTGGGTTTAACGGTTTGAGATACCCCTCGTTTGGTAAAAGTATATTTGCACATTTTTTTTTTAACATTTTTATAGTTTTTAAAGTAATTTGATATATTAATACATATTCCAGTGTGTTGCACTTTTTTTTTATAATTATCATTACCTCTATTTGTCTCCATTTCTAATTATAACTATTTATAATTTTATACGTTCAATTTTTGGGAAAGAAGATAAATAGATATAAAGAAAACGAAAAAATATGGTATAGTTTACTAAGTTTTGGTTGAACATTGTACAGTGTAGATTTTCTGATTCTCCCATATAAAAACAAAGAGATATGCAGTGTACACCAAACATCAACCTACTTATAACGCGTGAAAAAGAGTAGTGAAAACCAAAAAAAAAAAAAACAAAAAAGAAAAGTTAGAGAATTTACCTTTAGGTGATCACTTCTCAACTTAATACCAAACATGAAACATTAGTAGTCGTTTTGAAGCATATATACAGTCAATTTGTAGCAAGTTGACAGAAAATTTCTTTCTTTGGTATTAAGTTAGAAATTGATCACTAAAAAAGTAATTTCTCCAAAAGTCATTAAAAGCAACTTTCTTTTTGAGAAAATTACTTTTTAGTGATTCTTTCCCAACTTAATATGAAGAAAAGAAAACTGATATTTATTTTAATGTAAGTATATAATTAATTTGCAATAAGTTGACAGATATTATCTTTTTTTTGTATTAAATTAAAAAGTGGTCACTAAAATGTAATTTTTACTTTTTTTCTCCACTGTACCCAGATCAGCATGTGATTTCAAAAATAAAAAAAATATATATCATAAATTACACGTGGCATCAACAAGGAGGCATATCATCCGTTATATATAGATTATATAGATTATATAGATATAGATGAGGGAAACTTCAAAAACAAGAATAGTCATGGAAGAAAAATATAAAATAGAAAAAGAATGGTCATGCCTTTCCTTTTGAGGGTCCTATTCGGATTTACATCATTGAATGGTCCTCAAAATCAACACCTATGGGAATCTCATTGTGCACCTTCTTCTATAAGCTAGGTAAGGGACCACAACATGTAGACCTGCCTCCTTGATATTTCCACTTAAACCATTTTAATTGCTAGCTTGTCATTCAGTCAAATCATATTTACATTTTGGGTATCGATGGATCCATCGATTTACCCATCGTTTTGTGTACCCCATGTGGAAAATAGAACCATTTTCTTTACGCAACTGCCCCAAATTGTTTGTGGTCACAATCGATCACATTTTGTCACATAAATGCAAATCACAATCCATCAATTTCACTCAACCTTGATATTAAATTCAAGACCTACTACTTGATGGTCAGGTTCAGTGTATAAGTTTTATCAAATATATACTACGAACCAAATGACTAGCCTGTGTGGGTCAAACTAAATGAACCAGTTAGGTATAGGGACCTTATGCTGGGGGAGGGATCCAGTTTGTTAAGTTTTCAATCTTAAAAGTTATCTAAAAGGTTAAGTTTTTAGGTGGATAATCCAAGTATAAAGTCATATTAAATTTATATTTAAATAATGTGGGGTGGTGTTTTTTCAATTATGTCCCTCACTTATAGGTCTAATAAGACAAAAACGGACTTGTAACGTGGACAACTAAAACGGACTTGTAAATGAAATAAGATCAAGATTGATAAGCTCTGATGTTATTTTAAGTTTTTAAACTTTAAAAACTTAAATTATTAGATGAAAAGTCCAAAAAGATTTATGAAATCACATCAAAGGTGCGATATTTTGTCCACACGGTTTGAAGGTATGCCAAAAAAAGAGTCAATGCGCGTGGACCGAGCGGCTCTTATGCCATCTTTTTCCACTTTTCCCACCTTCAATAGTGCTCATTCCTTGTTGACTCGTGTTTCGCGGGTTATTGGAGATGACTCAGCTTCGTCAAGCATTCAGACTGCTTCTCAGATTATTTTCATTTCTCACAGCCCTCCATGTTTATTTTTCATTTATGTTTTTTTTTTTTTTCATTTTGAGCAAGGAAGAGTAAATAAACAAGGGTGGCGATATTGCCAAGCAGTTTTCTTTATCAAATATATACTAATCTGTAATTCCACCATATTTATTTCCTGATTTAATTTCCCCAGGGCACGCTCACATGTGTAATAATTCTTTGTTTCCATAATTCATGATTTCCAAGAAATTTTAGAAATTTCAAGCATTTGAATAGATCATTTTACCCCTTAAAGGCAACAAAAGTCAAATTTGAGTAATGTAAATACCAATAATACCCCTAGTCAGATCCACCCACCCAAGGGTGGCGTAATGTTTCTCTCCAGCTTCGTTTGGGTTTGTCAGTTTTTTCTCTACTGTGTTTGGCTGATCTTTTGAGTTTGTAGAATACAAATTCATGTGTGTGTGTGTATATATATATGTATGTACAATAATTGTTGTATGTATGTATGTATGTATGTACAATAATTGTTATATATAGAGAGAGAAAAAGAACAGGAGAGTACCAAAAAGCAGACTAGCAGACGAATCCAAAAAGTATCTAAATTCCATATTTTTGGTTTCTGTATTAATTCACGGTATCGATATAATTTACGTCAACATGTGCTGGCATGACGACCATTGTATAAATATAAATTGGTACAAAGAAGCGAAACCTCTCACACGATCTGCTGAATATTTTGCCATGTACTCTTCCTTCTTTTCATTTCAATGGCTTCCATTGCTCCTACTACTCTTCTCAACTTCTCTTACTACAGCACAAGTGAACATACCGAGGCTCAGTGTGCTCGGAGAAACATTAATCCTACAAGATCAATCCAAAACCGAATTGGCATCCATTCCCAGTGACTTCAAAACATATAATTACACCCAAACACTTGATCACTTCAACTACAAGCCTGAAAGCTACTCCACTTTTCAACAGAGATATGTGATCAACGATAAGTACTGGGGCGGCGCAAATGCTAGCGCCCCAATCTTTGCTTATCTTGGCGCAGAATCGCCTATTGATGGCGATCTAACTGGGGTTGGGTTTCTCACAGATACCGCCCCTATGTTCAATGCTCTCCTAATATATATTGAGGCAAGATACAGAAATTTTTTCAAAATTCTTATATCATTTTAATTTGTTTTATTCTGTCGTAGTAACTATGCAACAAACGTATTTTGTGTTTGTTAATTTTGTCATGCAGCATCGGTACTATGGGGAATCAATCCCGTTTGGATCAAGGGAAGAAGCCCTGAGCAATGCTAGCACTATTGGGTATTTCAACTCGGCTCAAGCTATGGCAGACTATGCTGCGGTGCTCATATATGTTAAGAAGAAGTTGTCGGCGGAGAATTCTCCGGTGATTGTTATTGGAGCATCTTATGGGGGAAGTAAGTGGCCGGCATGGCTCCAAATTTCTCTTCGGAAACTACTGAGTAATTAACTTAAATTGTTTTGATATTGGGTCTTCATTTTTTTTTCTTTCAGTGCTTGCTTCATGGTTTCGACTAAAATATCCCCACATCACCATTGGGGCTCTGGCCTCATCGGCTCCAATCCTTTACTTTGATGACATAACGCCGCAAGATGGATACTATTCCATTGTCGAGAAGGGTTTTAGGGTATTTAACCAACAAACACATGTATGGATTAGGATCGAGGGTTTCTATTTTTGTACATAATTTTTTACATTAGTAGATTTGTGTGAAGTTTGGTCACGTCAACTTTTTTAAATATCATTAGATCTTGTGAATCTAATGACTTAAGAATTGTGTAAATTTGAGTACAAAAATTGTGTCCCTTGATCCTAATCTACTATGTTTTTTTCTTTATTTTTTATTTTTCACTTCACATTTCAAACCCTTCAAATGATTCTTAAGTATGATGGGGTACGTGCATGTTGTAGGAAGCTAGTGAGAGTTGCTACGAAACTATTCGAAAATCTTGGTATGAAATTGATAGAGTTGCTTCCGAGGCCAATGGCCTTTCGGCCCTTAGCAAGAGATTCAAAACTTGCAAGTAAGTAGCATAATCATTGCTGTATAGTAATTTTTTAGGTCAACACGTACTGATTTTCTTATATTAGTATCATACATTAAAAAGTCATATCTTTTGCATAAATGAGTTATAGCATACATATATGGGGTACAATAATGATGCATACTACTGATGTTATAATAATATGAACACATGGTGTAATGGTGACCAAAGAAGAACTTTGGACGTAAAATCTAACTTGTATTTATTTCCGTCCTTGCTTTCTTGTTTCAGACACTTAAACAGTAGTGTTGAGCTCAAGAACTACTTAAAACTAATGTACAGTGATGCAGCCCAATACAATCACCCACCAAATTATCCGGTCACTGTAGTCTGCCGCGGCATCGATGGAGCATCGGAAGGAACCGATATTCTTGGCCGAATCTATGCCGGCATAGTTTCTTATGGAGGAAATAGGTCATGTTATAACACAATCAATTTTCCAACTGAAACAAGTGTGGGGTGGAGATGGCAGGTAAACTTATATCTAGCATCAGTAGAAGCCAATACAAATTATGCCCTAAAACTAAAATTGTAAATGAGGCATAAATGAATGGGGCCTAAAACCCAAACTTTAAATGGGTCTTCTGTACATAGGCTCTTCAATGAGGAAGACTATTGCAAACCCTCAACTTTTTTTGTAAACCCCACTTCATTTCACTTTTTAAGATCTTATGAAAATTATAAAAAGGTTTTTATGAAAATTGGTTGCTTGGTTTACTAAAAAAGATCATTTTGAACACATATGTAGAAGAAAGTTTTTCAAAATCTGTCGTTTACGAAAACTCTTTAACCATTTACAGTCTCTAATTATTTTTATAAAAACAAAAATTATAAATGATCAAAAGGTCCATTTAAATGATAGATTTTAAAAAAAGTTTTTCAAAATGATGTTTTCTAGTAGACATTGCGGCCAGATTTTCATTAAAAAGTTTTTATATTTTTCATAAAATCTTAAAAAGCGAAAGGAAGTGGGATTTACAAATTGTAGTACATATTACTACTAATAATAAATTCAGGATCTAGCAATAATAATAACAAATATGTAATATCATAAACCTCTCATAATACTCTTCACACTTAAATCAATTTGAATATTGACTGAAAGAATAATTATGACATTCTAGGCCACTCTTCAAATTTGCTTTGGATTGCCTTCCATTTATTTCACACTAAGTGAAGATGACTATGCTGTGTATATAGACGTGTAGCGATATGGTGATACCTATTGGCATTAGCGAAAACGTCACTATGTTCCAGACGGAACCTTACAATCTGAGCAGCCACATCGAGGATTGCAAGACCATGTTTGGCGTCCTGCCTCGGCCTCACTGGGTCACAACCTATTTTGGAGGCCATGTATGTGTTTCATTTACTTTCATGAGATATTTTTTTAAGCACTTCTGCTATTTCACAACCTATTTCCAAGTATGGTTTGGTTGCAGTTTTTAAAAGATCTTTTTCGTTTATTAAAGAAAAAAAAAAAAAAAAAAAACCTAATAAGCAACTTTTATAAAGCAAACAAGCTTTTCTTACTTTTTGCTTAAAAAGCAAAAAAGATTATTATTTTTTTTAATTTTTAATTTTTACATGATCTAAAAAATACAACCAAACGGTTAAATAATTACATATTTAGTAGCTAATTTTACTTTTGCTCCGAATATGAATATATAAATGCTTCATTTTTATGCCAAATTACAGGACATAAAATTAATTCTCCATAGGTTTGCTAGCAACATCATTTTCTCGAATGGGCTAAGAGATCCTTACAGTAGCGGCGGGTAAACATAAAATCACATCTTCTTTCTTTCTTTTTTTTTTTTTCTTTTTTTTTTTCCAATTTTTCTTGGGAATATGTATACTTAGTCTATTTGAATTGGTTTAATTATATCATTTTATGGTCTCATATTGTAGGGTGTTGAATAATATATCAGACAGTGTTGTTGCGGTCTCTACCGTTAATGGTATGCACTCAACTCTATAATCTTCCACTAAAAAAGAAAAATAAAAAACCTCTTAGCTATAATTATAGAAAAAAACCCTATTCATATAATATATTTTTTTTTTTTTTTTTTGGGTTATGTTAAATATTATATTGGGCCAGCTACTATAGCCTATATCATCGATAATGCCTACTCAATTTATATGTTACGTTGAAATGTCATGAAAGTTTTTGATCGTTTTTCTCACTAAAAGAAAAGGAAATCTTAAAAACTTATGACTATATTATATCATTAAATCGAACGATTAGTTTAATCAGGAAATTATGCAATAAATCATCAATAAAATGAGCTTGATTTTGCAGGATCTCATTGCCTAGATGTACTTGCAGCAAATCAAAGTAGCGATCCGCAATGGTTGGTCACGCAGCGAAAAATGGAGGTTGAAATCATGAAGGGATGGATTACTAAGTACTACGCCGACCTTGTAGCTTTCAAACAATAGAATCATGTTTGATCAGTACTTTTTATTGAAACCAGACAAATGTTATCCAATGAAATAATGGAGCAGCAGACTAGTTAACGGCCAAAATTGCATATTCTTCGATAATTATTGTAAGGTTTGATTTCAGAATAATTGGACATCACTTGTGGACCATTAAAGAGATAAACATGAATTACATATATTTGATCCAACTCCATTAGTTAGTCTCGTGGCCCGTCGAATGATAAAAAGACCCTTTATTAGTTTTGTGGGAAAAAAGTGTGAACAATAGCATCTCAATCTTTTTCTAACAATGGTACGATCGATGTTGGAGCCTTGGAGCTTAATTGAATTATCTACTCCACTACTTATTTTAGTGGGAATAGGTTAGGATTAAATGACACAACCTCTACATTTTAATAGTTCCGAATAATTTTTTGAGTCTCGTTAAATCCAAAAGTTTTCAAAACAGTTCAGTTAAAAAAGTAAAATAAATAACTAACATAATAATGAGAATACAAGATTCAATGGATTGAAAATTATGTAAAAAAATGAGTGCAAAAATTGTGTTTCTTGACACTACATACATCTAGAAAAAGGTTGGGTAAGAGAAATTCGTCCCAGTCTCCCCCATAAAATTTTGAAATAAAGGAAAAGTCAACAAAATATAAAGGGTAAATTACCAAAACAAAAAAAAAAATGGGTTTTGAACTTTGCTGGTTGGGTTTGTAGATGGACCCTCGGCTCTTCTCGATCAAAGGCATTTGAAAGGGGTTATAACGTGGCAACTTCTTGATCATCAAATTCAGCCTTGATGATGTGTCATTTTTCCAGAGGAAACTAGACAATTAGAGGAGTGGAGAGGATCCAGACCCAAATTTTTTCAGGTGGGTTACGTAAAAAAGAGTTAAATATTAAAGGGTTCCTTGTAAATTAATTTATCCAAATATGAACCATCAAAATGCAATAGCTTGATCAAGGATCAACTTATGGGTAGAAAAATGGATGCGAACACATGACATGAGGATAAAAGTACGTGGTCAACATGAATCTTACATACTTCTTCCGTTCCCAATTGACTGTCCATTTGAAAAAAAACACGTTTTTTTTTTTGAGATCTTATTAAATGCTTTCACATCAACACATATGTTTCAAGAATCCAATTTTACCCTCAAATATATAAAACATTATAATAAGAGAGAATATCCTTTCAAGGATATTTTAAGAAATCAAATAAGAAAAATCATTAATGGAAAATGCTAGGGGGGACGAAATGGGAGGACGAATATGGAGGGACGACTAACACCATGTAACTGACGTTAGTGTTTTTTAAAGTGCTGAAGTTATTCCATTATTGGAATCCCTAAATATGAGGAATAATAGGGAAAGTGGGGTGATATCTTAACTGCCTTATATTGCCCCCTTTTTTAACGTTTTTGCCTCTTTTTTGATGAAGGTCTCCATATTTGCTATCTTAAACGGTATTGCCAAAGAAATCAGTAACGTTTTCTTTTGGGATTATGTGATCGATTGAAGTTGATTTGTGTCCGGCATCGTGAGAGTTTGCCTCTGGGCTTTTGTTTCATCTCCGGAAGTTGAAGTATTCCGACAATAGAATCGCAACGACCGCCATATTCAAGGTTTGTTTGGACTGAAAAACTCTTCAAATTTTTTTTTTTGGCCCCCAGCAGTTGATGGTAGTGGTTGAGAAATAATACGTATGTTGATTTTTCAATTGATTCCAACAGATATGCCAAATAAATGCAGCTATCTTGGTAAAATTTTCAAGATAATATCCAGAAGTTTAAACAATTATTCATGTTATCTTAATAGCACAATGTAAGAAGATCAAACTTGTTGAAGAAGTATGGTTTCTCTTTGCACAATTTTCAAGATAATTTCCAGAGGTTGGAACAACATATTGCATGGTTAGATATGCAATACAGGTGCACTTTAATTATCAAATTTTTTCAAGGTAAATTGCACAAGCTAGAATCAAGTATTCATGTCAACTTGATTGCACATATAGTTGACGAGTTTGCGTGGATAGATATGCCAAATAATTGTAGTTCCTTCGGTAAATTTTTCAAGATAAATGCAAAAGTTTAAACAATTATAGATGTTATCGTGATCGTACAATATGAGAAGATTAAAACTTGATGAAGTGGCATGGAAACTTGTTGTCAAATTTTTAAGATAAGTTGCAGAAGTTGGAACATGTGTGTTTTTAATCACTTTTGTATATTTTTGTGTTATAGAAAATGGATACTAGCGCGTTTGTGGGCGATATGCAAGGATCAAATGAGCATGATGGTTATGGAGAGCCTTCCATGGACATGGGTTTGTCAAGTGAACCACAAGTAAACTCATTTGTATTATCTTGATTATATATTTGAACAATCGTTTTCAATTGTGTGCAATTTTTGGAATTGCATTGATTCATTTTTACATCTCCACTTCAATATGGAATTACTTCTAATACTTATTTATATGTCGATATTATAGAATATGGATGGGGTCGAAATTGTGGATGGAGAACAATGCGAGGAGCCAAAAGTTGGCATGGTATTCAGGAGCGAATATGATGCACGTCAATTTTTTAGTAAATTTGCAAAGAAAGAAGGTTTTGGAATTAAAAAATGCAGTGTGAAATGTGATCAAGATGGCGTTGTAAAGTATTTTTGTCTAGCTTGCTCGCGCAATGGCAAACATTTATCAAAGGGGAAAAATACTTTAAATCCTAAGCCTTCTGTCAAATCTGGATGTAAGGCGAAGATTAATATTGTTGTGAGAACTACCCACTGTCTGATAAATAACTACAGTTCAAGATTGTCCTACAAAAAACACACAGTGGATAGATAATAGGTCCAATTTATATGAAGGAAACAAGTACACATTTTAAGATAACAACCAGACAATGGGTTAACATGCAATGCAGGGGAGGGGGTGAAACTACCCACTGTCTGCTAAATAACTACAGTTCAAGATTATCCTACAAAAAACACACAGTGGGTAGATAAAAATTCCAATTTATCTGAATGAAAGAAGTACACATTTTAAGATAATAAGTACACATTTTAACAGTGAAACTACCCACTGTCTGATAAATAACTACAGTTCAAGATTGTCCTACAAAAAACACACAGTGGGTAGATAATAGGTCCAATTTATATGAAGGAAACAAGTACACATTTTAAGATAACAACCAGACAATGGGTTAACAATGCAGGGGAGGGGGTGAAACTACCCACTGTCTGCTAAATAACTACAGTTCAAGATTATCCTACAAAAAACACACAGTGGGTAGATAAAAATTCCAATTTATCTGAATGAAAGAAGTACACATTTTAAGATAATAATCAGACAGTGGGTTAACAATGCAGGGGAGGGGGTGAAACTACTCACTGTCCGCTAAATAACTACAGTTCAAGATTATCCTACAAAAAACACACAGTGGGTAGATAAAAATTCCAATTTATCTTAATGAAACAATTACACATTTTAAGATAATAACCAGACAGTGGGTTAACAATGCAGGGGAGGGGGTGAAACTACCCACTGTCTGCTAAATAACTACAGTTCAAGATTATCCTACAAAAAACACACATTGACACATTGGGTAGATAAAAATTCCAATTTATCTGACTGAAACAAGTACACATTTTAAGATAATAACCAGACAGTGGGTTAACAATGCAGGGGAGGGGGTGAAACTACCCACTATCTGATAAATAACTACAGTTCAAGATTATCCTACAAAAACCACATAAGTAATCCGAAAAATGTTAAGATAACACAAAGATTTATCTTGAAAATTGATTCATTTGCATAGATAAGTCTACTTGGTAGGGAAAAAAAAAATTAATAGATTGGGGAAAGTTTAACAAAGATTATATTATCTTTAAAAAAAATTATGCACCTTTCACCATGTGCTCCTCAATGGGTTCGCTTTGAATATGGCTTCAGATATTTGGAAATTGCTCTGCACAATAATGGAAATTGAATAACTGACGCACATAGATATGTTATAATGTTATTGAAGATTAGGAATACAAAAATTTTGAATTCAAATCTTAAACAAAAAATTTATAATCAAAGGTGTCAAATTCATGCAAATTCATGTCAGATTATAGTCCCTTTTGTAGGAACTACAATCAATTCTTGTACATGGCCTCTTAGGAATACAAAAATTTTGAACTACAATCAATTCTTGTCAGATTATCCTGCAAATTCATGTACATAGCCTCTTAGTTTCGTACTTTTCTTTTCAATCGTGAAATGTAGGAATTTGCCAATCAGAAGAAACCAACAAATATTCAATAAACGATTCATTGAGGAATGTACAAAAGTTTGATCATATAAACAAGATAAAAGCCACAGTTTTTCTTCTATGTTGTTTAAAAACAAGAAAAACCCAAAGATTTTGAATTGTGGTAACCAAATCAAACGGAGTAAAGTTGTTTGGAAACCCCATATTCTGGAGAAACAAAAATCCAAACGTGATTCAAGAACAAAATTCACTAATTTCCCCTAAAAAATCCTACGTTTTTTTTTGCTTCCTCCTCGTTCAATGGCGTGTCTGATAACACCCCAAAACCCCTATTTTGCCGTTCCAATCGTCACAAACACTACGTCAAAAATCACTAATGTAGTATTGTTTGCTCTACCGTTTCAGATAACTTCATGTCATCAAACAGACACCTAAACGTGATTTAAGATAAAAAAAACCCCGAAATTCCCCTAAAAAATCATACCTCTTCTGATGCTTCTCCTTGTTCAATTCCGTTTCAGAGATCCCCTGTTCTGCCGTCCCAAATAAACCAAGTTCTGTTGCCTCCTCCTCCTTCAATGGCGTGTCTGATAACACCTCAAAACCCCTGTTTTGCCGTTCCAGATAACATCCCATTCCCACTGCTCTACCGTTTCAGATAACTACGTATTATCAAACAAACACCCAAACGTGATTTAAGATAAAAAATCTAGAACTTCCCCTGAAACCGCATACCTCTTCTGATGATTCTCCTTGGTCAATGGCGTTTGAGATAACCCCTGTTCTGCTGTCCCAAATACTCCTTCAATGGCGTGTCAGATAACACCTCAAAGCCCCTATTTTGCCGTTCCAGATAATATCCCACGAGCTCTGTGCTGCCGTTTCAGATAAGTCGATTATATCAAACAACCATCCAAACGTGAATTAAGATGAAAAAAACCCTAACATTCCCTAAAAAAACCTACCTTTTCTGATGCTTCTCCTTGTTCAATGCTGATGCTTTTCTGTGCTTTGAGAACCAGTTTTAGATACGTCGTTGCTCTCCGACGGCGTCGCTTGTTTAGAGGGGGAAGACAACCACGCAGGTTATTTAAGAAAAAAAACCCAAATCAAAACCCTAAAAAATCATACCTTTATGTGTTTCAGATAACTCATTCTATACCCTTGAAAACCCATTTCAGATAACCCGCGAAACCGGGGATTTCCTTTTTGAATGTATCTTGGTGGTGTTAACGGGGTTAATAAGAAATCACCAATCACATTCAATTGCCGTTATTCATCCCAGGTTCGACATCTATGGGTCGGTCCACCTATCACTACCCTTTGGTCATTAGGTTTATTTTTTGATAAAAAAAAATGGTTGCATTTGATCCAATCATACTCCCTTCGTTTCAATTGATTGTCATGTTTGAGAAACATATTTTTTAAGAATCTCTTTTTAATGCTTTCATACGCACCTTTATACCTTGAATTTTTCAATTTTGCCCTCGAGGTATTACAATCATTAGTTAAATTTAATTTTGTCCACATCATGTAAATAATACCATTGTTGTGGGTATTTTAGAAAATTAATTAAAATGAATTCTTGACTTCTTTATTAGGACAATAATTTTGAAATGGCCCAAAATGAAAATGAAAACAATAAATATGAAACAAAAGGAGTAACATTTTCAGGGCAAAAATATCTTGTAAATAGGAATAATTTCTTCTTTTCCCCAACATATATTAAGAGTTATATTCATTTTCCAAACATGAATGGGTTAAAGTATTTGAAAACAAATTATAAAGTGTAAAGTATTTTTGAATGAAAGTTGAGAAGATAAAATTGTAATTCCCCTTTCAAAATTCAAAATCAAAATGAAGCCAACTGTAATTTAAACTCAAGCGAATGAATACTCAAGAATTGACCAAGGTTAAATATCTGGAAGGACCTGTGCAACGAATGTGAAGGGGCTTAGGATGCCGACATGAGCCTAATGCAATGTGGGTGCAATTTCATTAACCAATTACGAGTATAGGAGGCCATGGGACTGCTCCACATACTACATATATCTAAACCGAAAAAAATTTCCTTCCTAAAACTTTTAACTATAAGATAATCCGGCCATGGGGTAGTGCTTATGGGCTTATGGCAAAGGACCACATTAACAAAAATCAAAGCTTTTGACTTCACTCTTCCACTAGAATGTAGGGCTTTAGGATAAATTATGCATTATGAGGATAGGTCTAAACCCAAATCTTGACTCGACTAGGCTTAAGATACCCTTAGCTTGTTTGACCCCTCCCCCCACCCCCCCCCCCCAAAAAAAAAAAGCGCTATACGTCTTGTAGCAAAGCCAAGGGCCTTTGGGGGCACGTGTTCCCGGGGGGGGGGGGGAGAAAATTACCGTTTGATAACTACTTCCAGATATAATGTCAAAAACAGAAAGATAATAGTCATTTTGAAGCATATATACAGTTAATTTGTAATAAGTTGACAAAAAATATCCCTTATTATTATTATTTTTTAATTATGTTGGGAAATAATTACCAAAAAATAATTTTTCCAAAGAAAAGAAAAAGACTAGAACTTTCAGTTCCCACTTCACGAAATCACAGCAAGATGCCCCCATTAGAGATAACTCCTGACTCCGCCCTTATAGACGTCTACCTTTAATAGTCTTCTTAAAACTTAAAAGGTATTGTATTTGCTTAACAAAAAATAAATTGTATCCTGATTTTAAAACTCTTTTTCGTTTATTAATTATTGCTTAACAATAATTCAATCAATTAATTCTCCTTTTGATTATTGCTTAACAGTGGGTAGTTTCACCCCCTCCCCTGCATTGTTAACCCACTGTCTGGTTATTATCTTAAAATGTGTAATTGTTTCATTAAGATAAATTGGAATTTTTATCTACCCACTGTGTGTTTTTTGTAGGATAATCTTGAACTGTAGTTATTTAGCGGACAGCGAGTAGTTTCACCCCCTCCCCTGCATTGTTAACCCACTGTCTGATTATTATCTTAAAATGTGTACTTCTTTCATTCAGATAAATTGGAATTTTTATCTACCCACTGTGTGTTTTTTGTAGGATAATCTTGAACTGTAGTTATTTAGCAGACAGTGGGTAGTTTCACCCCCTCCCCTGCATTGTTAACCCATTGTCTGGTTGTTATCTTAAAATGTGTACTTGTTTCCTTCATATAAATTGGACCTATTATCTACCCACTGTGTGTTTTTTGTAGGACAATCTTGAACTGTAGTTATTTATCAGACAGTGGGTAGTTTCACCCCCTCCCCTGCATTGTTAACCCACTGTCTGGTTATTATCTTAAGATGTGTACTTGTTTCATTCAGATAAATTGGAATTTTCATCTACCCCATGTGTGTTTTTTGTAGTACAATCTTGAAATGTAGTTATTTATCAGACAGTGGGTAGATTCACCCCCTCCCCTGCATTGTTAACCCACTGTCTGGTTATTATCTTATAATGTTTACTTAATACATTCAGATAAATTTTCAAACAAAGCCCCCATGGTCTATAGAAAAAAATGAATTTTCAAAGAATGCTAGCTGTTGCATCCTTTAGTTTAATTCAAAGTTTATGGCTGCATTCATTAGTTTAGGTCAAATATTTGTAAATTTTTTCTGTTTTGATCTGTAGAAAAATAAAACTCAAGATAAACTCGATTGCATGTTGTAAACATAATTAAAAATAAACAAAAATCTTATAGCCAGGTGATTTATTGATCAATCTAATCCATTAATCGATCGGTAGTGGGCTGAGATATGCTGAAACCAATCATGTGTTGCAGCGTATTAATCAATTGGTTGATTTCTCCAATGGATTGATCGATTGCATACCAAGGACAAACAAAAAGTCTCAGCTATGCAATAAATCAATCGACTGACTTGGTTCTTCAAAAGTAAAACCTTTTTATCTATGCCTGTTATGTGGTGTTATCTTAAATTTTTAACTAATAACTTTGCTGCTTATCTATGCCTGTTGTGTGGTGTTATCTTAAAGTTTTGTTCAAAACCCCTGTCTAAGTAATACGTAATTGGATATGTAATGCAAACATATGCTTGTGTGTATATATTTGTAATCATGTTTATTCATTTATGTAGGTGGGGTAGGTAGTCTAAACCCACGAAAGGGGAAAAATTACTACCCCCAATATAGATCTAAGTTGGTTGCATTATTTGAATTTTTCCGGGGATTGAAGTTAACCGAGAGGCATATCGAAGTTTTCAAGATAACCCCTTTTTGGTATATGTTTGAAGCTTTTATATCAACAAAATTGAAGTAAAAGCTTGCCGAAAATATGACGATGATGTTGTGCGCATCATCCAAACATTTGATGGAAAAATGAAGCAATTTAAGATAGGTGGAGTGTACATTCCATTGCGAGAGACCGACATTGCTCTCGTATTTGGAATTGTTTCAGGGGAAACAAAATTGAAAGATGTTCCAACAATTAAACAATGTGAATCCCAATTTTACTCACGAAGGTTCAATCATCGAGAAAAGCTTGAAGGTCCTGTTATAAAGAACAAGATAGTTGAAGCTGCTAAAGGGGTGACTAATGTGGATGTAGAAGACACTATGCGACTTTGTTGTTTGTATATCTTCATCAATTTGCTTTTCTCGTCTTCTGGGCAACATGTAAGTTGGGAGCTTTGTAGCACAGTTGAGGATCTGGGTGAAATGAAAAATTATGCATGGAGTAATGAGATATTAGAACACGTAAGTGGTCACTTATGTGGGAAGCATACAAAACCTACGAGTGTGGCTGGATGTGTTATAATTTTGTTGGTGAGTCTAAGTTTCTTTACCATAAAGAAATGATAAATTTTTGTAAATGTTAGAAAATAAGTTGCTACTATATAACACATACTTATTGTGTGCTTTCTTTTTTTTTCTTTTTTTTTTTTTTTCAATATTGGTTATGTGAACACACAATGATATTGAAGGCAAAACACATAGGGATGTTTCCCAGATTCCTCAAATGGGATTTGCGAAAACTGCATGACATTTTGAGAATACTTGATTTGTCAAGAATAAAAGAAGAGAAGGTATATTTTTGTTTCATGTTTTGATTTGCATATATTTTGGGAATAAATTATCTTAACATGTCATTAAAAATTTGTTACATGTATATTGTTTAAAAATTTAAGATATGCACATCCATTCTCTAATGAATGATATTATTGTTTATTAAAAATTAGGTAAGTGTTCAAGAGTTGAAACCAACTATGCATGAGATCCAAAAAATGGAGGCGTTGAGGACAATGATGGATCAAAAGTTGGAGATAAAAGAGGAGGAAGTGGGAAAAGAAGATATGGTGCAGGCAAAGGTCCAACTTAGAAAAAAGACAAAGGGTAGTAGGACCCCAATTGTCTTCACAAATGCAAGCGAGATGCAAAAGTCAACAAAGGGGAAATATGCAATCAGTAGATTATGTGATCATGCCCCCTCAGAAGCATCTCATCTGAAAAAAAGAGTTGAAGAGCTGACAGAAAATTGTAATATTTTGAAGAATGCAATAGAAAATCTTGTGCAGGAAAAAACCCAGCTTAGTAAAAATAATTCAGAGTTAAAGGAACAAATGAAGAAGTTGGAGTTTGAAAAAAGAGATCTAGAATTCAAGATAATTCATTTGGAAAAAGAAAAAGAATGTTTGGTAGCTGCTGCCAATAAATGTGATGCTGCAAATGATGATTTGCATGAACAACTAGAAGAAGAAGTGTGCCAAATGGTAACACAACCGCTTGCTGTTCTACAAACTGAATCAGCAGCTAAAATTGAAAAAATGAATCAACTTTTGCACTCTAAAACTAAGGAAGTGGACGAACAAAACGCAAAAGTTGATTCCCTAAGTTCAAAGGTGGATGCCCTTACCTCAGAACTGCAAAAAGTGCGCCAAGAGAATGAAGAAATCAAGCAGAGATCGATGATAGCTGGAATCAAGACAAGAACAAGAAAATGGAACGTTGACCCTGATTTTGAATACAACATTCCAAGGAAGGCCCAAAGAATATCTGAAAGAGGAAAAGAAAAGACATTGGAAACAGCAATGGACTTAGAAACTGAAGTGGTAGATGTTGACAATATGGAACAAACAAAGGATACAATTGAATCTACCAACTTGAAGATGCCAATAACTGAAATCAGAAGACACCTGACTGAAGGAGATATGGGGAAAATTTCAAATTTGATATCCTTGGATAATGGCACGTAAGTATACAATATTTGAACTGTGAAACTAACCAATATTGATATATGTTTTTTGAAGCCATGAAATTTACTAAAACTTTTTTGCACAAATAGACAGTTGGTAGTCACCCCCATCCCAACGACCCATTAGTTGCACAATGGATGGTTCACACCCCTATGTATTGATATAACCTGCCAATTTGTTATCATAATTATCTTATTAAGTGTTATTTATCTTAAAAGTTTGCAGTTCTGAACTTGCAATAGAACATCAATCTTATAATGTTTCTTATGTTCATTAACGAGGTTGTTGTCTTGGTTACCAAGATAGTTATCTTATTTAGATGTGTTGATTAATATGAAAGTGGTGGTTTGTCTTCTCTTTGTTAAATATGTTGGACATGTTAAATGTGCAGTTCATTTATAGGGCATGGGGAGATCAATGGTGTGTACTTGGAAGACTTAGAACAACTTTGGAATGACCAATCAATTAGCACTGCGGTAGGACTTTCACTATATATATAGATATATATTAATGCCAACTTCACTGTTCATTTGTTATTAAAAAAATTATCTTCTAATAAATTGAAACTATGTCATGTTGATGAAATGTGATCAATACAGGTTGTTGATGCGTATGCATCTATCCTTTGGCGTGAACAATATATGCGCTTTAACAGGCAGGATGTCCCAGCATTTTTCTTATCAAGTCTATGCTGGGTAAGAAGTTTACATTGAATTTTTTCATGAACACATAATCAAACATATATAAAAATGCCGATCAACTAATAATGCTGTTATTGTATTTTGAGGTAGTCCATGATTTCAGATGATAGAGATGGGAAAAAACAGAATGAGTTTGTGGATAAACAAATATTTCTAGGCGTACCCTACAAATATATGGTCTTCCCAATTGCAGCTGATAACCACTTTTCATGTCTTGTGTATGACACAATGAAGTTTGTCTGGAGGTACTACAACTCGTTGCTCCCACGGAAAAGGACAACCGTTGAAACTCATCGAACATATGCTTTAAAATTGGTAAACAAATCTTTTTACAGCACGTTAGTAGTGAAAATGCTATTGGAACTTCAATATTACAATATAGTTTACTATCTTAATTTTTGTGTAACAAAAGAAGGAGTATATGGAAGGCTATATGGAGAGAGATGGCACTTACAAAAAGGAGCTAAAGCGCATGAAATTTGTCGTCCATTACAAATGTCCACAACAACAACCTGGCTCATAAGTGATATTCATCATTTATTCAATCAATCAATTAGACATCGAAAACGAGAAAGCTGTTTTTTATATTAATTATATTACATTTTTACCTTTCAGCCTTGATTATGGGGTTATAGTGTGTTATATTATGAGGCAAATATCTCGTGGCGAGGACATTCAAGGTGCTCTCACAAAAGAAGAATGTTTGCAAATTCGCACAGAAATGGTGCATCAATTGTTGAACAACCACACTGTTGATATGATGATGGCAAGGGGATAGGCAGCTTATGACCAATTAAAGAATAATCTTAAGTTATTTTGTTAGCACGTGTAGGATAGGATATTTAGCAATTTTTTTGAAAGATACATCAATTAAATAATGCTTTTTTGGTGTAAAATTATTTTGATCTCAGTTTAACTAGTTATTAATTTTTTGTATCTTTCTTGGAATCCAATTTAATTTAAGATAGTTGGTACAATATAATACAGGTACCTCATTTGGTGAATAAGTTGTTACCTGAAGCTCTACATACGATGATTTAAGATAATTGGGAGTAGACTATAATCTAGTCTACTAATTAAAATAGAATCTAAGTTCTACGACTATGGAACACGTACATTGACAGGGGAAAAAAAAAACAGGCAACCTTGGTTGTGTCCCCACCTTCTGCTACATTTGATTTTGGTGCACTGGTTTAAGCTAATTCATACTCGATTAACATATAGTACTAACAGTTAAGATAATTATAAGACTGTGAACTATCTACAAAATATGCTTCAAAAAAGAGATGCATAAACACGTACAGCAAACGCAAACGTGATTGTGTACCCACACTAAACCAGATTTGTTTACACTTTTTTTGCTTCTATTCCCATTATAATGAAAAGAAAAATACGAAACTAACAAACTATCTAGGAATATTAAGATAAATTCAAAATTCCAACTTAAAAATTATTGTGGTGTTACAATAATTATCATAATTTTTGTTCAAAACAGAGTACTTAATACTTGAATATAAACTTAAAAAAAATAATATACAAAACAAAAAACAAAAAAATCAAACAAGAGCAGAACTACTAACATCAAATGCACCCACACTCTTCCTACCCTTATTGCCGCTTGACTTGTACCTATTCGATTCAAGCCTTTTGAATGGGGGGCGACCTTTGCTACGTACTTGCAATGGTGACCGAATCCTCATACGGTCATCGGCAATCAGTGTTACATTCATAATTCACCATATCCTCATGCAATTCTTCCAACTTTTTCTTCGCAAACTCATACATGTCATTAGATTTAATTGCCATCTCTAAAACTTTAGTAGACAAAGAAAACAAGATATCTTGACGAACCTGCTCCTCAGGGCTATCAAAGTCTTCGTAACAATTCCGAACAAAATTGTGAGATCGCTTAATGTCCTTCCTCCAACGATCTAGTATATATTCAGATGTAACTTGAGTAACATTTTTTGCAATCAACACTTTCAAAATATGCCTGCAAATGATTCCCTTGAATTCAAACAAATGACATTGGCATAAAATCTCGAACTTGTGTTCGTTGAACAAGACATTATAAACTTTTGTCTTCGAACTTCCATCTTTTCCCTTAGAAACATCATAAACCTGGTAAGTTGAAGTATACCCGTCCGACCCAATATAACTAACATTGCAGTATAGCATACCCCTTATCTCTGCTTGAAATTCCCTGAACATGTCATGTGTATATGCACTTTGGAACTGTTTCTCAAACTCAAAATCTGAAATCAACGGAATTGTAGATGTGAAGGAAGAAAAATCTGCAATGCTTTCGTTCTCGATCTTACTCTTCAGTGCAACATCGTACTGCTCAACGAATTGCTTCAACGTTGTACTCGAATTCACATACTTGTCGAAGAAAGCATTCATGCTTTTGCTACGTTGGGTAGTTGACATACCAGCCCAAAATGATTGTCGAACAAAGACGGGTGCCCACCTAATGCGATCCTCATACAACGAATGCAGCCACTCATTTTCGTGTAGCCCGAAATCATCAACCATCTCCCCCCATTTTCCCTCAAAATCATTCAATGTCAAGCATTCATATACAATATATTTCATTGTTTTTTTAATCCTTTTATACTCCTTGAACCCACTCAACTTGTCTGGTATCTTCTTTATTATGTGCCATAAACAAAGACGGTGTCGGGTATTTGGAAACACCTCTGCAACTCCTGCTTGAATTGATTTGCACTGATCAGTGACAATAGCCTTTGGCGCACGCCATGACATGCATTCCAACCAACACCTGCAAAAAAATAAGATAAAAAACACGCTCCCATTTATTAGTACATTCGATTCCTCAACATGTTATCTTATAAAATCAGGAAAACAAAAAGTCAGAAATTATCTTAAAACTAATAACATGACAATAACCCTAATCCATAACTTCTATATAATATGAAGCACATACCTGAACAGCCAAATATACGAGTCAATCGTTTCACATGACAAAAGTGCGCAACCAAGGAGAATGGACTGTCCGTGGTGGTTTACTCCAACAAATGGTGCAAATGGCATTTTGTAACGATTTGTCAGGTACGTTGTATCAAACGAAACAACATCCGAGAACGATTCATATGCAGCTCTAAACCTCGCATCAGCCCAAAACAAATTCCTCAAACGACCATCCTCATCGAAATCAAGCATATGGTAAAAATTAGGATTTCGTTTTTGCATCCTCTTGAAATAATTAGAAACAGCTTCAGCATCTCCTACTCCCAGCCTAGAATCCCGAGACTCTGCAATAAAATTCCTAGCATCCCTCTCACCGAAATTAACGCGATCATAGCCCCCATTCCCAATTACAAGTGCCCTATAACTTTTAACCAATGGAATCGCAGCCCTATCGTTAAGCTCTAACATTCTTTTAGATGTTGGGTCTACAATCCTATGTGAAGGAAAATGCCAAGACTTACCAGGACTTAGTCCATGATTATGTATGAGAAAAACTTTTGAAATTACATAATCGCACGCACTTCTCACAACAATATTAATCTTCGCCTTACATCCAGATTTGACAGAAGGCTTAGGATTTAAAGTATTTTTCCCCTTTGATAAATGTTTGCCATTGCGCGAGCAAGCTAGACAAAAATACTTTACAACGCCATCTTGATCACATTTCACACTGCATTTTTTAATTCCAAAACCTTCTTTCTTTGCAAATTTACTAAAAAATTGACGTGCATCATATTCGCTCCTGAATACCATGCCAACTTTTGGCTCCTCGCATTGTTCTCCATCCACAATTTCGACCCCATCCATATTCTATAATATCGACATATAAATAAGTATTAGAAGTAATTCCATATTGAAGTGGAGATGTAAAAATGAATCAATGCAATTCCAAAAATTGCACACAATTGAAAACGATTGTTCAAATATATAATCAAGATAATACAAATGAGTTTACTTGTGGTTCACTTGACAAACCCATGTCCATGGAAGGCTCTCCATAACCATCATGCTCATTTGATCCTTGCATATCGCCCACAAACGCGCTAGTATCCATTTTCTATAACACAAAAATATACAAAAGTGATTAAAAACACACATGTTCCAACTTCTGCAACTTATCTTAAAAATTTGACAACAAGTTTCCATGCCACTTCATCAAGTTTTAATCTTCTCATATTGTACGATCACGATAACATCTATAATTGTTTAAACTTTTGCATTTATCTTGAAAAATTTACCAAAGGAACTACAATTATTTGGCATATCTATCCACGCAAACTCGTCAACTATATGCGCAATCAAGTTGACATGAATACTTGATTCTAGCTTGTGCAATTTACCTTGAAAAAATTTGATAATTAAAGTGCACCTGTATTGCATATCTAACCATGCAATATGTTGTTCCAACCTCTGGAAATTATCTTGAAAATTGTGCAAAGAGAAACCATACTTCTTCAACAAGTTTGATCTTCTTACATTGTGCTATTAAGATAACATGAATAATTGTTTAAACTTCTGGATATTATCTTGAAAATTTTACCAAGATAGCTGCATTTATTTGGCATATCTGTTGGAATCAATTGAAAAATCAACATACGTATTATTTCTCAACCACTACCATCAACTGCTAGGGGCCAAAAAAAAAATTTTGAAGAGTTTTTCAGTCCAAACAAACCTTGAATATGGCGGTCGTTGCGATTCTATTGTCGGAATACTTCAACTTCCGGAGATGAAACAAAAGCCCAGAGGCAAACTCTCACGATGCCAGGACACAAATCAACTTCAATCGATCACATAATCCCAAAAGAAAACGTTACTGATTTCTTTGGCAATACCGTTTAAGATAGCAAATATGGAGACCTTCATCAAAAAAGAGGCAAAAACGTTAAAAAAGGGGGCAATATAAGGCAGTTAAGATATCACCCCACTTTCCCTATTATTCCTCATATTTAGGGATTCCAATAATGGAATAACTTCAGCACTTTAAAAAACACTAACGTCAGTCACATGGTGTTAGTCGTCCCCCCATATTCGTCCTCCCATTTCGTCCCCCCTAGCATTTTCCAATGACCAAGATGGTATAAAATATTATTTACCAAAACATGAGAGTTAAAGTGTTTAAAAACAAACTAAAGGTATATATATAGAATCCCTTTCTTATAAGATTAACTTAACCTAACTTTGCGTTAGGTCACCCTTCAAAACTCTACTTGTAACTTGAATTTTGCAGAGTCAACCGTTAGATTAGATTTATTTCATATGAAAAGCATGCATGATAAAAATCAAGTTGATCCGAAATTAAAAACTGCTTCATCTATAAATGTCCAAAATGAGTGATTGTTATTGAAGAAAAAATTGTGAGTTTTTGATCAAATAGTAATCAATCTCGGATCAACTTGATATTTGGTATGTATCACTTATATGATAAAGCTATTTAATTCAACAGTTAGTTTCGCAAAATTCAAGTCACAAGTAGGGTTTTGGAAGGTGACCTAACGTAAAGTTAAGTTGGGTTAACTTCATAAGAAAGAAACTCTCTCTCTCTCTCTCTCTCTCTCTCTCTCTCTCTCTCTCTCTCTCTATATATATATATATATATATATATATATATATATATATATATATATATATTTATATATATATTATATGAGTAAAAGTTAAAATAGTGAAACTGTAATTCCCCTTTTTCTTCCTTTATTTCCCTTTTTCTTTTATGCTAACAGGAGGTTTAGTGAGGAAGTGAATATGACGTGATAATGTAAGCTTGATTACGCACCAAATAAATAAATAAATTATGCACACCTTCATTTTCCTAACCATCAAGCTCATAATAAATATCATCAACACCATCATGTTTCTAGAAATCTCATCAACCGTTTACTTGGCTGACTTAGTAACATGACAATATTCGCTCTTTTTGAGTTTGGCCACATACATGGAAAAAGGGGAACTTTAAAAACAAGAATAGTCGTTGAAGGAAAAAATAAAATAGAAAAAGAATGGTTATGCCTTTCCTTTTAAAGGGTCCTATTCGGATTTACATCATTGAATGGTCCTCAAGACCAACACCATGGGAATCTCATAGTGCACCTTCTTCTATTAGGTAAGGGACCACAACATGTAGACCTGCCCCCTTCTTGATATTTCCATTTAAACCATTTTATTTGCTAGCTTGTCCTTCATCAAATCATATACACATTTTGGGTATTGATGGATCCATCGATTTACCCATCATTTTGCGTACCCCATGTCGAAATAGAACAACTTTCTTCACACAAATGCCCGAAATTGTTTGTGGTCACAATCACATTTTGTTACATAAATGCAAATCACAATCCATCAATTTCACTCAACTTCAATATTAAATTCAAGACCTATTACTTGATTGTCACATTTAGTGTATAAGTTAGTTTTATCAAATATATACCACAAACCAAGTGACTAGCCTGTGTGGGTCAAACTAAATGAATGAGTTAGGTATAGGGATCTTAAGCTGGGGAGAGACCCAGTTTGTTAAGTTTTCAACCTTAATAAGTTATCTAAAATGTTGAGTTATTAGGTGGACCTGCCCCCTTCTTGATATTTCCATTTAAACCATTTTATTTGCTAGCTTGTCCTTCATCAAATCATCTACACATTTTGGGTATTGATGGATCCATCGATTTACCCATCATTTTGCCTACCCCATGTCGAAAATAGAACCATTTTCTTTACACAAGTGCCCCAAATTGTTTGTGGTCACAATCATATTTTGTCACATAAATGCAAATCACAATCCATCAATTTCACTCAACCTCAATATTAAATTCAAGACCTACTACTTGATTGTCACATTTAGTGTATAAGTTAGTTTTATCAAATATATACCACGAACCAATTGACTAGCCTGTGTGGGTCAAACTAAATGAATGAGTTAGGTATAGGGATCTTAAGCTGGGGAGAGACCCAGTTTGTTAAGTTTTCAACCTTAATAAGTTATCTAAAATGTTGAGTTATTAGGTGGACCTGCCCCCTTCTTGATATTTCCATTTAAACCATTTTAATTGCTAGCTTGTCCTTCATCAAATCATATACACATTTTGGGTATTGATGGATCCATCGATTTACCCATCATTTTGCCTACCCCATGTCGAAAATAGAACCATTTTCTTTACACAAGTGCCCCAAATTGTTTGTGGTCACAATCATATTTTGTCACATAAATGCAAATCACAATCCATCAATTTCACTCAACCTCAATATTAAATTCAAGACCTACTACTTGATATCACATTCAGTATATAAGTTTTGTCAAATATATACCATGAACCAAGTGTCTAGCCTGTGTGGGTTAAACTAGATGAACGAGTTAGGTATAGGGATCTTATGCTGAGGGGAGAGACCCAGTTTATTAAGTTTTCAATCTTAAAAGTTATCTAAAAGTTAAGCTATTAAATGGAGAGTCCAAACATATATAAAAAGTCATATCAAATTTTATATTTAAATAATGTAGGATGTAGTCTTTTTTCAACTATGTCTCTTATATGTAGGCCCAATAAGACAAGAACGAACTTGTAACGTGGACAACCAAAACGGACTTGTAAAAGAAATAAGATCAAGATCGATATACTATAATATTAAGTTTCTAACCTTTAAAAACTTAAATTATTAGATGAAAGATCCAAAAAGATTTATGAAATCCCATCAAATTTTATATTTAGTCAAATGTAAGATGTGATATTTTTTCAACACGGTTTAAAAGTACACCAAAAAAAGAGTCAATGCGCGTAGATCGAGTAGCTTTCGTGCCATCTTTTTCCACTTTTCCTACCTTCAATTATGCTCATTCTTTGTTGACTCGTGTTTCACGAGTTATTGGAGATGACTTAGCTTCGTGAAGCATTCAGACTGCACACTGAAAATTCGGTTTTGGATTGGTCTTGTAGGACTAAAGTATCTAAATTCCATATTTAGCCCAAGTAAGCAGAATTTTGCAATCCCCAAGTTTATTGAATGTTCAAATTGTTTATTCATTTCTTTTTCTTTTCCCTTCCAAATTTCCCAATTTTTTCCACTAGAAAATTTCCTAAATAGACTAAAAACTTAAAAAGTAAAACAGCCAAGTTTTTCATTTTTCTCATCACGGGCAGGTAACTAGGCTATATATGTCATTGTCTCATGGCTAGAAAATAAAAATAAATATAAAAATAAGGGAAGGTATCCTTTTACATCCGGTGTAAAACTCTTTACTCTTTCATCCCTTAATATCTTTTTGTGAGAAATATATTTCATCAATCTAATCGTTAGATTAGGTTCTCTATTCATACACATCATGCATCTAAATTTCAAGTAAATCAGATATCGGAAAATATGTCATTCATAAAGTACCCCAAATTATAATTTTATTTATAAAAAGAAAAGTAAGTTTATAGATCAAACGTTTTCCGATATCCTATTTTTTTGAAATTTGACTTATATGATCTTTATGAGAACAGTATTTAATCCAACTGTTGGTTTTGAAAAATATTGATTTTACAAAAAGTTATTAAGAGGTGTAAGATAAAAATTTTTACAGCAAGTGTAAATAGATCCCTCCACTAAAAACAATATTCCTTAGAAACCTTTTTTTTTTTTTCTTTTTCTTTGGTGCATATTCTTTGGAGACTATTATACTTTTAGAAATGTGATTCTACTATACTACCAACTACCAAGCAGTCAGTTCAGTACCCCTTCATATCCTTATGTTCGTTTTCTCTCTTTTTCACAGGACCCCTATCCCATGCGCGCGCCTCCTTTACCTTCTTATTCTACTTTATTTAAGAAGGTAATACTCTCTTAATTTACTTATTTTTAATTAGCCAGGAGTATATATATATATATATATATATATATATATAGAGAGAGAGAGAGAGAGAGAGAGTTCTTTTATTATTAAATCCACTTGATATAACTTTGCATCAAATGTACTTTTAAAATTCTTAGCCGTAATTCATATTTTTTGTTTTTTGTATTAATACATTTGTTGATATAATTTACATTAACACATGCTGGCATGATCACGACTGTATAAATATAAATTGGTACAAGAAACGAAACCTCTCACACGATCCGCTGAATATTTTGCCATGTACTCCTCCTCGTTTTCATTTCAATGGCTTTCATTGCTCCTTCTACTCTTCCCAACTTCTCTTACTACAGCACAAGTGAACATACCGAGGCTCAGTGTGCTTGGAGAAACATTAATCCTACAAGACCAATCCAAAACCGAATTGGCATCCATTCCCAATGACTTCAGAACATATTTTTACACCCAAACACTTGATCACTTCAACTACAAGCCTGAAAGCTACTCCACTTTTCAACAGAGATATGTGATCAACGATAAGTACTGGGGCGGCGCAAATGCTAGCGCCCCAATCTTTGTTTATCTTGGCGCAGAATCGCCTATTGATGGCGAATTAACTGTGGTCGGGTTTCTCACAGATACCGCCCCTATGTTCAATGCTCTCCTAATATACATAGAGGCAAGTCACAGAGACTAGCTTTTCAAGATTCTAATATCCTTTTATTTTGGTTTCTTTTGTAATAACTATGCAACAGACGTATTTTGTATTTGTTTTGTCATGCAGCATCGGTACTATGGGGAATCAATCCCGTTTGGATCAAGGGAAGAAGCCCTGAGGAATGCTAGCACTATTGGGTATTTCAACTCGGCTCAAGCTATGGCAGACTATGCGGCGGTGATCATAAATGTAAAGAAGAAGCTGTCGGCGGAGAATTCTCCGGTGATTGTTATTGGAGCATCTTATGGGGGAAGTAAGTGCACGTGGCATGGCTCCACATTTCTCTTCGGAAACTACTGAGTAATTTACTTAAAATGTTTTGATATATATTGGGTCTTTTCCGTTTTTTTTTTTCATTCTCTCTTTTCTTTCAGTGCTTGCTTCATGGTTTCGACTAAAATATCCCCACATCACCATTGGGGCCCTGGCCTCATCGGCTCCAATCCTTTACTTTGATGACATAACGCCGCAAGATGGATACTTTTCCATTGTCGAGAAGGATTTTAGGGTACTAAACGAACGCGCACACACACCCACGTATGCATTAGGATCAGGATCGAGGGTTACTCTTTTTGTAGATAATTTTTTATCTAAGTTGATTTGTGTGAAGTTCGGTCATATCAACTTTTTTAAATCCTCATTTGGATCTTGTGAAACTAATGACTTAAGAATTGTGTAAATTTAAATACAAAAATCGTGCCCCTTGATCCTGATCTAATATGTTTTTTTATTTTAAAATTTTTTATTTTTTCACTTCAAATTTCAAACCCTTCAAACGATTCTTAAGTATGATGGAGCACGTGCATGTTGTAGGAAGCTAGTGAGAGTTGCTATGAAACTATTCGAAAATCTTGGTCTGAAATTGATAGAGTTGCTTCCGAGGCCAATGGCCTTTCAGCACTTAGCAAGAGATTCAAAACTTGCAAGTAAGTAGCATAATCATTGCCCTATGTTAATTTTTTAGGTCAACACGTGCTGATTTTCTTATATTAGTATCACACATTAAGGAGTTGTACCCTTTGCATAGATGAGTTGTATCATACAACCCAGACATGTATGTGGTACAACCTCAATGCATAATGTTAATGTTAATAATATCAACACATGGCATGGTGACTGAATAAGAACTCTAGATGTAAAATCTAACCTGTTTGTTATTTCTGTTCTTTCTTTCTTGTTTCAGTCATTTAAACGATAGTGTTGAGCTAAAGGATTACTTAAGCCTAACGTACAGTGGTGCAGCCCAATACAATCAACCACCAAATTATCCGGTCACCATGGTCTGCCGCGGCATTGATGGAGCATCGGAAGGGAACCGATATTCTTGGCCGAATCTATGCCGGCATTGTTTCTTATAGAGGAAATAGGTCATGCTATAACACAATCAGTTCTCCGACTGAAACAAGTGTGGGGTGGAGATGGCAGGTAAACTTCATACCTAGCATCAGTAGCGGTCAATTGCCCAATATAAATTATGGGCCTGGGACTAAAATTGTAAATGAGGCGTAAATCAATGGGGCCTAAAGTGACCACTTCAAATACTACCCTATTGAGCCACCCTGTCTTGTTTTGTTTTGTTTGTTTGTTTTTTTTTTTTTTTTTTTTTTTTTGTTGGTTTGACGGTCAAGGTGTTTGGGTAAGATTGTGCACACCTCGACTGATCCCTCCCTTAGCGATCTTAAGGGTGTATTCCCCCACATCGGCCTAAGTGCATTCAGGAATAAATTCCTAAAGTGCTAGCATAGCGGAAAATGGAACCCAAGATGTCTGGGTTTACAGTTCATCCCGAAACCATTTGAGCTGGGCCTCTTGGGTTAAGAGCCATCCTGTCTAACATCATGTCTATCTTTCTTAATTTCTACTACCAAAAATAATTGTACATACTATTAGTCTATTAGTAATAATAAATTTCGGGACCTAGCAACAACAACAATAATTATAATAATAAATATAAAATATCATAAACCTCTCATGATACTCTGACAATTTATCTGATCATCCAAAATTAAAATTTGCTTCACACTTAATTCAATTTAAATATTGACTAAGAGAATAATTATGACGTCATTCTAGGCCACTAATCAACTTTGCTTTGGATTACCTTTCATTTATTTCACACTAAATGAAGATGACTACGCTGTGTATATAGACGTGTAGCGAAATGGTGATACCCATTGGCATTAGCGAAAACGTCACTATGTTCCAGACGGAACCTTACAATCTGAGCAGCCACATCGAGCATTGCAAGACCATGTTTGGTGTCCCGCCTCGTCCTCACTGGGTCACAACCTATTTCGGAGGCCATGTATGTGTTTCATTTACTTTCATAATATATTTTTTTGAGCACTTCTGCTATTTCATAACCTATTTCTGAGTACGGTTTGGTTGCATTTTTTAAAACATCCTTTTCATTTATTTAAACAAAAAGTAAAAAAAAAAAAAAAAAAGAAAACACCTTTTGGTTACAAAACTAATAAGCAACTTTTATAAAGTAAACAAGCTTTTCTTACTTTTTGCTTAGAAAGCAAAAAAGATTTTTTTTTTTTTTTTTAATTTTTAATTTTTAAATGATCTAAAAAATACAACCAAACGGTTAAATAATTACATATTTAGTAGCTAATTTTACTTTCGCTCTGAATATGAATATATAAATGCTTCATTTTTATGCCAAATTACAGGACATAAAATTAATTCTCCATAGGTTTGCTAGCAACATCATTTTCTCAAATGGGTTGAGAGATCCTTATAGTAGCGGCGGGTAAACATAAAATCACATCTTCTTCTTCTTCTTCTTCTTCATTTTTTTTTTTTTCCAATTTTTCTTGGGAATATGTATACTTGGTCTGTTTGAATTGGTTTAATTATATCATTTTATGGTCTCATATTGTAGGGTGTTGAATAACATATCAGACAGTGTCGTTGCTGTCTCTACAGTTAATGGTATGCACTCAACTCTATAATCTTCCACTAAAAATGAAAAATAAAAAATTTCTCTAAGCTACTATTTAATTATAGAAAAACCCTATTCATATAATATTAATTTTTTTTTTTTTTTTTTGGGTTTATGTTAAATATTATTATATTGGGCTAGTTATATAGCCTTATCATCGATAATGCCTACTCAATTTATATGTTATGTTGAAATGTCATGTCCTCTGTAACGAGCGACCTTTTCTTCTTAATAAAAGTTTTTGATCGTTTTTCTCATTAAAAGAAAAAAAAATCTTAAAACTTATGACTATATTATATCATTAAATCGTATGATTAGTTTAATCAGGAAATTATGCAATAATTCATCAATAAAATGAGCTTGATTTTGCAGGATCTCATTGCCTAGATTTACATGCAACAAATCAAAGTAGCGATCCGCAATGGTTGGTCACGCAGCGAAAAATTGAGGTTGAAATCATGAAGGGATGGATTACTAAGTACTACGCCGACCTTGTTGCTTTCAAACAATAGAATCATGTTTGATCAGTACTTTTTATTGAAACCACACAAATGTTATCCAATGAAATAATGGAGCTGCAGACTAATTAATGGCCAAAATTGCATATTCTCCAATAATTATTGTAAGGTATGATTTCAAAATAATTGGACATCACTTGTGGACCATTAAAGAGATAAACATGAATTATATAGAGGCCTCTATTGGCACCCAAAGACTTGCTTTTCATTCCCCACTTATTTTATACTTTAAGATTTTATGAAAAATATATAAAATTTTCATAAAAATTGATTGCACTGTCTATTAAAAAACATCATTTCGAACAACTTTTTGAAAGAAATTTTTTCCAAAATCTATCGTTTAAGTAGACTTTTTAGTCATTTATGATGAAAAGACTATAAATGGCAAAAATATCTACTTAAACGATAGATTTTGAAAAAACTTTCTCCTGAAAAGTTGTTCAAAATGATGTTTTCTAATAAACTAAGCGATCAATTTTTATGAAAACCTTTTATATCTTTCGTAAAACGTTAAAATGTAAAATAAGTGGGGGATGAAAAGCAAGTCTTGGGTTGCCAATAGAGGCCCTCGAATTATATATATTTGATCCAACTCCATTAATTAGTCTTGTGGCTTGGGCTGGCAATTTGCGCCCAAGCCCACAAACCCACCCAAACCGGCCTAAGTTAAATGGTGTATACAGATAATTTTATTAATTGGGTTGTAAAGATAATTTTATTAATTGAATTGTAAATGGGTACTTATAAGAAACCCAACTAATAATTGGGTTTAATCGGTTTTACATCAAAATTGTTGGGTGTTAAATAAACCCGAAACGTTTGAAGTCTGAACGTTAGGTCTCCTTCACATAGTCGCTCCTCTAGGTTTTCAATCGACCTCCACCGCTGCTCATTCCCTTCAACCCCGCTGGTCATCTCTTGTTATGCCATCGCTCATCTCCTTTAACACCATGACTCTCTTGCCACATTGCGCATCTGGATCGAGCTTCAGCGGCTTAGGTACACCACCACCTCTACCTTCTTCTCTAGCAAACCATAGTTAATCCGTCTTCACCAGAAAAATTAAAAGCTCTTGACTTCACCTAGCCGCCGCCACCAGAATCGCCATAAACTATTTCGACCTTTAAAAAGCCAACCCACACTTTTACAGGATAACCCATCTGCTCCATTTTCTTTGACATTTTTTATTAAAAAAAATAAATATTTGACGAAGCTTTGACCTGACGTTGTAATGTTGCCACTAGAACGGTTGTGGCAGTGGTACTAGAGAATTTTATTGCTTTGTTTCCTTCTGGTCATAAGGGTCTTTGAGCTCTGGGCTTTTGTGGGTTGTTTAGTTTTTTGTGCTTCGGATTCTCTGTTCTGGTTGTCTTGGAAATGGTTAATATAGTGGCTGTAGTGATGCGGATGGGTGGGTGGGGGAAAATTGGAGAGAGTAGGTGGCATGGAAACAGTGGTAAAAAAAAAAAGTAAAAAAAAAAAAAGAAAAGAAAAAGAAAGGTGCCATTGGAAGGGGAAATTCCATATCAATGTGTTTCTCTTTTTTCTTTTCTGATTTTGGTATTTTTGGTAGATATGAAAATGAAATGTTATAGTAGTTGAATTTTTTTTTATTAAATGCGGGTAGCCGATTAAAATGGGCTTAGGTCAACCTAAGATTTTATATTTTAGAGATCTAAAAATGAATTGTTGTGGATAAAAGTAGCAAAAATAATGGACAAATGTTTTTTTTTTTTGGGTCTATATATATATATATATATATTATAATTCAAATTCACCCAATGTCGAAAGTTAGAACAGAACCACGAGCCCATTTAACGTGTAAACAGGTGAACAGAGGTATGCGGGTTGGGTTGGGTTTCTATTTGCAATAAATGGGTGAGTTTGGCTTTTGCTTAAATGGGTTGGGTTGGGTTTGGGTGATATTCTAACTAAACCCATCTAGACCCACCCAAACCCACCCAATTGCCAGGCCTACTTGTGGCCCATCGATTGACAAAAAGACCCTTTTATTAGTTTTGTAGGAAAAACGAGTGAACAAAAGCATCTCCATCTTTTTCTAACAATGGTATGATCGATGTTGGAGCCTTGGAGGTTAATTGAATTATCTATTCCACTACTTATTTTAGTGGGATAGGTTATGATTAAATGACACAATCTCTGCATTTTAATAGTTCCAAATAATTTTTTGGGTCTTGTTAAATCCAAAAGTTTTCAAAATAAAAATAAATAAACTAACATAATAATGAGAATACAAGATTCAATGGATTAAAATTATGTAAAAAAATGAGTGCAAAAATTGTGTTTCTTGATACTACATACATCTAGAAAAAGGTTGGGTAAGAGAAACCCGTCCCCAGCCTCCCTCATAAAATTTTGAAATAAAAGAAAAGTCAACAAAATATAAAGGGTAAATTAAAAAAAAAAAAAAAAAGGTTTTGAACTTTGAGTCTTTGACGGTTGGGTTTGTAGATGGACTCTCGGTTCTTCTCGATAAAGGCATTTGAAAGGGGTTATGACGTGGCGACATCTGGATAATCAAATCCAGCCTTGATGATGTGTCATTTTCTCAATTGTTAAATCAGTTAGAGGACTGGAGAGGATCTAGACCCAATTTTCTTCAGGAGGGTTACGTAAAAAAGGGTTAAACATTAAAGGGTTCCTTATAATTTATCCAAATATGAACAGTCAAAATGCAATAGCATGATCAAGGATCAACTTATGGATAGAAAAATGGATGCAAACACATGACATGAGGATAAAAGTACGTGGTCAATATGAATCTTACATACTGCTTCTATTCCCAATTGACGGTCGCCTTTGCCATGGTTGTGGGCTAACTGGAGTCCATCAAGGATATGATAGCCCAAAGTTCAACCGCCACAGTACTAAGCCTATAACCCACATCCCCAATATATCCCAGGATTCATTGTCTATCATGGTCCCCAATAATGTGACACCACTAGCATCTGCTGGACCTGGGTTACCCATCTGTTTTACCCATGAGGAAGGGCATCACACTGCACGTAATAGCTAGGGTAGGAGGACATGACTGATCGATTTGATAAGAGTAAGCAATGGAGAGAAATTAATATTACCTTTTCTTTTTTTCTTTTTTTTTTAATAAATATTTTGTGTAAGAAATTAATATTGCTTCAATTACATGGAAGTAGCTTACTGATGCTATCGGTAAGATAAGCATCGCAACATTGGGACAAAAGTAAATATTACTTCAATTAAATATCCAGGTTGCTTAGGTTCTTGCCTTGAGGTTCTAGCCTTGTTCTAGGATTTTATGGTTTGTATTTTGATTTGGTCTTTTTCCTTTTGTTGTCTCTAGGTTTATTAATGAAGCTCTTACTTTTTACCCAAAAATAAAAAATAAAAACAAATTCATTGCTAAAACATTTATCTCTAGCGTTGCAAAATAAAAACCATCGCCAGAACTTTAATTTTAGCGACCTGGCCAAAAAATTTCCAAATTTGTTTTGGGTAACCTTGTCTAGTGTTTTGGGTAACCTTGTAGGAAGCTAGTGAGACTTGTATGAGACTATACGAAAATCTTGGTCTGAAATCGATAAGGTTGCTCCTGAGCCCAATGGTCTTTCAGTCCTTAATTAGCAATAGATTCAAAACATGCACGTAAGTATAAGAAGCATAGTCTTTGCCATCTTCTTCATGATCTTAAGCTTCAATTAAAGATTCAAAACTCTTAACCAATTTGTTATTGCTGTGTACGTTGTTTTCTTGTTTAATTTCAGTCACTTAAACTACTCTTCTGAGCTTCAGTACTACTTAATTAGAAGGAATATATATATACTCATGCAGCCCAATAAAATGAGCCATGCACCAACATATCCTGTGACCATGATCGATGGGGCATCAGAAGGAACTGATATTCTTAGCCAGATATTTGCCGGTGTCGTTGCTTATAAAGGAAACAGGTCATGCTATGACACAAATGAGTTCAGTTATTCAATTGAAACAAGGGAGGGGTGGAGATGGCAGGTAATAAACTCCCATCCTTTCAAACTTCTATCACTAGTACCACTCTTAAAAAATATATATAGAAATAATAGTAATGAACTTAAAAATGAAAAAAATGCTACTTGCACCAATTTTTTGAATCAACTCTTTGCACCAACTTAGGTGGGAGATAAAATGGTGCCAAATGATTTGTTATATTTTTGGTTAAATATCCCTCATAAAAATAATTATATCCAAAAACCCATAAAATAATTTTCTTATCAAAAATTTTTTTAATGAGTCAAAACCACATTGTCAGTCACTTGAATTAGTGCAGAAAGTTAATACACGTACATATAACACTCCTCCTTAAAATGTAGACCATAAACCTCTCATGATATCATGACAACTTATTGATAGGCTGTGGCGTATGTGGCCAAAGATTATCGATCCCATCATCAAAACATTTTTTTTTTTCTTTTGCTTTACTCCAAATTTAAATATCAACTTAAAAAAATTTAAAAACAAATTATACTATTCACTGCTCTTAGCTAAGTTTTTGCTTCATATCAAATTATGAGGATGACTTGGCTGTGTATACAGAGCTGTAGTGAAATGGTGATGCCTTTAGGCGGTGGTAAGGACACTATTTTCCCATCAGAACCTTTTAATCTGAGCATTTTCGTGGAGGATTGCAAACGCTCGTATGGTGTCCCGCCTCGGCCCCATTGGGTCACAACTTATTACAGAGGCCATGTATGTGTTTTTATATTTCTCCTGGCCTTTTGTGTAGAATATTATATTAGTTTTTTCATTTTGGTAGCTAATATTCTTTCACTCTAAAAATGAATATATTTGCTGTATTTTTTCATGGATGCCAAATTACAGGATATAAAATTAATTCTCCATAGGTTTGCTAGCGGCATCATTTTTTCCAATGGGCTGAGAGATCCTTAGGTCATGTTTGTTTGGTTGGAATGGAATGGAATAGATGGGAATGAAATATGATTCCATAATAAAAATAGTCTGGAATGGAATGAGATTGAAACAAATATTACGGAATGAATATCATTATAATTCATTACTACTGGTTGATTCCATTCCTATCTTACCTCATCCAAACATGTTGTTTGAAATGAATTGAAATGAGATTCTATTCCATTGCAAACAAACAAACATGGCCTTACAGTGGTGGCAGGTAAGACCACCTTATCTCTCTCTCTCTCTCTCTCTCTCTCTCTCGTGGAAATGTATATTTTAGTCTAGCAATTTTGACATTTTTCAAGTATTATTATTATTGTTATTATTATTATTATTATTATTATTTTGGTATCTGATGATAGGGTGTTGAAGAATATATCAAACATTGCTGTTGCTGTCTACACAGTTAATGATATGTCCTCAACTCTATTGCCTTTCACATAAACAAAATGAAATAGTCATATAGTAGTGACGGAGCCAGGAATTAGATTCAAAGAAGCCAAACTTTCAAAGAAAAGCCACGAAGGAAAGAAAGTTAAGAACGAGTGTCATGAAACCATAGTGATCGAATGTGCTTAACTCTTTTTAACTCTTCACACTCTAAGAAAACAAGAAGCTCAAAGCTGTCATCGGATCGTAGGGCTCGTTTTGTCGGGAAATTATGTGGTAGTTCATCAATAATTAATAGGAGCTTCATATATTTTGCTGCAGGATCGATCTTGTTGCTTAGATTTACATGGCGCAAACCAAAGTGATCCAGAATGGTTGGTCAAGCAACGAAAGATTGAGGTTGAGATCATCAAAGGATGGATTGCTAAGTACTATGCTTATCTCCTTGCTTTCAAATGACACAATTGAGCATCTTAAGCATTTTTTTTTTTTTAAAATTATAGAAACCATGCTGATAAAATTGTTTTCCTTGTTGTTGAGTCCTCAAGTGCTTTATATATTATTTTATTTTGTTTTCTGTGTGCTAGATTGTGTCATTATAAGCTACTAAAATCAGATAATTTGGTTTTTTATTATTTATTTCCTTGTATGCTTTCTTATCTACTTTAGTTTTTCTTTTTTTAATAAAATCTAGAGCCAAAGGCAAATAATAGTGAGTGCTTAGGGTGTCAACTCAGTTAGGATTCTTTACTACTCTTTGATACTTTTAGTTTTCCATTTGGGTTAAAAAAAAAAAATCATAAAAAATGATAAACCATGGACCCGTTGAACAGAAGGAGAATTATTTGATTGAATTATTGTTAAACAATGATTAATAAACAAAAAAGATTTTTAAAATCAGAATATATTTTATTTTTTGTTAAGCAAATAGAATACCTTCTAAGTTTTAAGAAAGACAATTAAAGGTGGACGTCTATGAAGGCGGAGTCAGGAGTTATCTCCAATGGGAGCATCGTGCTGTGATTCTGTAAAGTGGGAACTGAAAGTTCTGGAGTCTTTTTCTTTTCTTTGGAAAAATTAGTTTTTGGTAATTATTCCCAACATGATACAAAAGAAAAAAAAAAGGATATTTTTTGTCAACTTGTTACAAATTAACTGCATATATGCTCCAAAATGGCTATTATCTTTTTGTTTTTGGCATTATATCTAGAAGTGGTTATCAAATGGTAACTTCTCCCCCCACAAAAGAAATAATATTTGAACCAATGGGAGCACATGCCACCAAAGGCCCCCTGGCTTCGCCACTGGACGTATAGCGTGTTTTTTTTTTTTTTTTTTTTTTTGGGGGGAGGGCGGGGTCAAACAAGGTAAGGGTATCTTAAGCCTAGTCTGGTCAAGGTCAAACAAGGTAAGGGTATCTTAAGCCTAGTCTGGTCAAGGTTTGGGTTTAGACCTATCCCCATAATGCATAATTTATCCTAAAGCCCATACATTCTAGTGAAGGAGTAAAGATTTGAACTCAAATTCTTTGATTTTTGTACTGTGGTCCTTTGCCATAAGCCCGTTTTAGGAAGGAAATTTTTTTTGGTTCAGATGTAGCATGTGGAGCAGTCCCATGGCCTCCCATACTCATAATTGGTTAATGATGCACCCACATTGCACTAGGCTCATGTCGGCATCCTAAGCCCCTTCACATTCGTGGCACATTTCCTTCTAGATATTTTACCTTCTGTCAATTCTTGAGTATTCATTCGCTTGAGTTTAAATCGCAGCTGGCTTCATTTTGATTTTGAATTTTGAATTTTGAATTTTGAAAGAGGAATTACAATTTTATCTTCTCAACTTTCATTCAAAAATACTTTACACTTTATAGTTTCTTTTCAAGTACTTTGATCCATTCATGTTTGGAAAATGAATATAACTCTAGCTTACTATATGTTGGGGAAAAGAAGAAATTATTCCTATTTCCAGGATATTTTTGCCCCGGAAAATGTTACTCCTTTCGTTTCATATTTATTGTCTTCATTTCTATTTTAGGCCGTTTCAAAATTATTGTCCTCTAATAAAGAAGTCAATAATTCATTTTAATTGATTTTCTAAAATACCCATAACAATGGTATTATTTACATGATATGTACAAAATTAAACTTAACTAATGATTGTATTACCTCGAGGGCAAAATTGAAAAATTTAAGGTATAAAGATGCGTATGAAAGCATTTAAAAGAGATTCTTAAAAAATATGCTTTTCAAACAAGACAATCAATTGAAATGGAGTGAGTATGATTGGATCACATGCAATCTTTTTTTTTTTTTTAATAAAAAAAATAAACCTAATGACCAAATGGTATAAAATATTATTTAGCAAAACATATGGGTTAAAATGTTTGAAAACAAATTAAAGGTATATATATATATAGTCTCCTTGTTATGAGATTAACCTAACCTAACTTTGCGTTAGGTCACCTTCCAAAACTCTACTTATGACTTGAATTTTGCAAAGCCAACAGTTGGATTAAATTTACTTCATATGAAAAGCATGCATGATAAAAATCAAATTGATCCGAAATTAAAAATTGCTTCATCCATAAATGTCCAAAATGAGTGATTGTTATTGAATAAAAAATTGTGAGTTTTGAATCGAATAGTAATCAATCTCAGATCAATTTGATAGTTGGCATGCATCACTTATATGATAAGCTATCTAATCTAACGGTTGGTTTCGCAAAATTCAAGTCACAACTATGTCCCTCATGTGTAGGTCTAATAAGACAAGAACAAACTTGTAACGTGGACAACCATAACGGACTTGTAAATGAAATGAGATCAAGATCGATATATTCTGATATTATGTTAAGTTTCTAATCTCTAAAAATTTAAATTATTAGATGAAAGAATCCAAAAAGATTTATAAAATCACATCAAATTTTATATTTAATCAATGGAAGGTGTGATATTTTTTCAACATGGTTTGAAGGTGTACCAAAAAAAGAGAGTCAATGCGCGTGGATGGAGTAGCTTTTCTGCCAGCTTTTTCCAGTTTTCCTACCTTCAATTATGTTCATTCTTTGTTGACTCCTGTTTCACGAGTTATGGGAGACGACTCAGCTTCGTGAAGCATTCAAACCATCATTTTCATTTCTCACTGCCCTCCATGTTTCTTTATGTTTTTTCATTTTGAGCAAGGAATAGTAAATAAATGAATGCGAGGATTTATATTACTGGGACAATTCTCAGGAAATTAAAGATCACAGGCATTTCCCTTCATGTCATTGTATGCTCTCTCCACTAGTTTCTGAGCTTAAGGGAAATCATATGTTGTTGCATTCGTTTTGTAAAAGATAATGCTACATGTAATATCATAATAAAGCACCACATAGACGACATCCGATGTGGCAATGGACTTCTTATGACAATATTAAATAATTGGAGAGTGTTTTTGTTATTTGACTCATATCACGTCAAATGCTATAATCAAGTGCTGTTATAAGATTTCCCTTTTTCAAATCAGTTTTCCACAAACACTAATTTAAATGAGAGATGAGTTAGATAAGTACTAATATGTAATTCCTCCATATTTATTTCCTGATTTAATTTCCCCAGGGCACGCTCACATGTGTAATAATTCTTCGTTTCCATGATTTCCAAAAAATTTTAGAAATTTCAGGCATTTGAACGAGGGTGCCCGTATTGCCAAGCAGTTTTCTTTATTTTCACAGCAGCCAAGCCATAATTTATTGAATAGACCATTTTACCCCTTAAAGGCAACAAAAGTCAAATTTGAGTAACCCAAATACCAATAATACCCCTAGTCAGATCAACCCACCCAAGGGTGGCGTAATGTTGCTCTCGAACTTCGTTTGGGTTTGTCAGTTTTTTCTCTACTGTGTTTGGCTGATCTTTCGGGCTTGTAGAATACAAATTCATGTGTATATATATATATATATATATATACACTAGTATGAACCCGTGTAATGCGTGGGAATCACAAATGAATATGAAGACAGCAAATAGTTTAGCTTACGCCAACATGTTTTTATGTATGGTTCAACTTTTTGCATCCCTACTTGTAAAGCAGTGTATGTCCATCTTTTTATTGGTTGACTTGAACAGTTAAGGATTATTACCTATACCCAACTTCTATATATCTTTCCCAAAAAAAGAAAAAAAAAAAAAGTAAAATGGGACAACTTGATTAATTGAAAACAAAATCTAGAAGAGTATAAATCGAATCAGGAAACTATTGGAAAAAGTATTTAATTCTTAATTGAATATGTTGTCAAATATGCTTAAAAACCTATCAAATAAAACAATTGCTCATCTATAATAAACCAAGCACTCAAGATTCTCCTCTTACATGTCCGAGGCAAAAGTGTTATAAACTTATTTTGATAACTAATACAAAAATGACTTTATAGGATCCCATGATTACTTATTGCTTATCTAGTCACTAACTGGTTATTTAAAAAATTAGCAAAAGGAAGCGCATACTAAATAATTACTTATCTAGTCACTATCTTCCTTCAAAAAGCAATAGAAAATCTATAGTAAATAATTTATTTTTTAATATTACTCATGTCCTATAAATTTCATTTCATTTAAAAAAATTAGTTTATAAGGAAGAAAGAGGGAAAGGGGAGAATAAGGAGAGAGAAAGAGGAGAACAAAAAAAGGGAAGGAATTAAGAGGAAGAGGGAACTATTGGGAAGGGGAAGGAAAAAATAAAAAAAAGGGATAAGGGAAAGGTAGAGAGAGAGAGAGAGAATTTTAAAAAAAAAAAAAAGGGAGAGGAAAGGATAGGGCAAAAGTAGAGGAAGTGGGAAAGTTATACGGTGGGGGAGGAAAGAAAAAAAATTACAAGAGGAATTAGTAGTAGTTGACATCATTTATGGGGCTAAGGATGAGAAGAAGAATGGATTTTGAAGGAAAGATTTAGTAGAGAGATACGTCACAAAGGGATGAAATAAGTAAAACTCTTAATTATAATATTAGAATAGATATATATATATATATATATATATATATATATATAATTGTTATATAGAGAGAGAAAAAGAAGGGAAGAGTATCAAAAAGCAGAGTGGCAGACGTGAGTGGATGGCCGGGTTTGAGGGTATTTTTGGTACATTAAGTTTTGACTTTTGTTGCCTTTGTGGGGCAAAATGGTCCGTTCAAGAATTTTTGGCTTGGTTGTTGTGGAAGTACGCAATAACGCCACCCTTGAACAATAGTAATAATTCGAATCCAAAAAGTATCTAAATTCCGAATTTAGCCCAAGTTAGTAGCAGAATTTTGCAATCGCCATGTTTAATGAATTTTCAAAATGTTTATTCATTTCTTCTTCTTTTCCCTTCCAAATTTCCCAATTTCCCATTTTTTTCCACTAGAAAATTTCCTAAATAGACTAAAAGCTTAAAAAGTAAAACAGCCAAGTTTTTTATTTTTCTCATCATGCGCACATAACTAGGCTATGTCATTATCTCGTGGCCGGAAAATAAAAAGGGGCATCTGGGGGTGAAGTTCAAATTTGTTAACTTATGGAAACTCAAGTTCAAGTAAAAAACAATTAAAGTCGTAAGTTCACATAATTATTCAAGGACAAATACGTCCCTTACATATAATTTGAAGACATCTTAAATGCTACATTCCGCTTTAGTTTCATGATTAGTGGAGAGGATTGTGCCCAGATTTTATTCTAGATTATTCTTCGATAACCGCCAAATCAATTAACTCAATTATATGTGGTAACGTCTTCCTCCTTGTATTTTCAAATTGTTACATCGAACCAAACAGTTATATCAATTTCCTGTATAATCTCTTTAATTAGGAGCATGATTGCTCAATGTGTAATTCGAAAATTTTGAAACAGTTACTTCCATATGTAACAGTTTCAATTAAATATTACTTCAATTAAATATCCAGGTTGCCTAGGTTCTTGCCTTGAGGTTCTAGCCTTGTTCTAGGATTTTATGGTTTGTATTTTGATTTGGTCTTTTTCCTTTTGTTGTCTCTAGGTTTATTAATGAAGCTCTTACTTTTTACCCAAAAATAAAAAATAAAAACAAATCCATCCCTAAAACATTTATCTCTAGCGTTGCAAAATTAAAACCATCGCCAGAACTTTAATTTTAGTGACCTGGCCAAATAATTTCCAAATTTGTTTTGGGTTACCTTGTCTAGTGTTTTGGGTAACCTTGTAGGAAGCTAGTGAGACTTGTATGAGACTATACGAAAATCTTGGTCTGAAATCGATAAGGTTGCTCCTGAGCCCAATGGTCTTTCAGTCCTTAATTAGCAATAGATTCAAAACATGCACGTAAGTATAAGAAGCATAGTCTTTGCCATCTTCTTCATGATCTTAAGCTTCAATCAAAGATTCAAAACTCTTAACCAATTTGTTATTGCTGTGTACGTTGTTTTCTTGTTTCAGTCACTTAAACTACTCTTCTGAGCTTGAGTACTACTTAATTAGAAGGAATATATACTTATGCAGCCCAATACAATAAGCCACCAACATATCCTGTGGCCATGCCATGATCGATGGGGCATCAGAAGGAACCGATATTCTTAGCCGGATATTTGCCGGCGTCATTGCTTATAAAGGAAATAGGTCATGCTATGGCACAAATGAATTCAGTACGTTATGCAATTGAAACAAGGGAGGGGTGGAGATGCAGGGAATAAACTCCCATCCTTTCAAACTTCTATCACTAGTACCACTCTTAAAAATATAGAAATCATAGTAATGAACTTAAAAATGAAAAAAATGCTACTTGCACCAATTTTCTGTACCAACTCTTTGCACCAACTTAGGTGGTAGATAAAATGGTGTCAAATGATTTGTTATATTTTGGTTAAATATCCAAAATATCTCTCATAAAAATAATTATATCCAAATGATTTGTTATATTTTGGCAGGTAAACTTCATACCTAGCATCAGTAGCGGCCAATTGCCCAATATAAATTATGGGCCTAAGCCAAAATTGTAAATGAGGCATAAATCAATGGGGCCTAAAGTGACTACCTCAAATACTACCCTATTGAGCCACCCTGTCCTGTTTTGTTTGTTTTGTTTGTTTGGTTATCGACTGAACCCTTTTCGAGCAATCTTAAGGACACATTCCCCTACATTGGCCTAGTGCATTCAGGAGTAAATTCCTAAAGTGTTAGCATAGTGGAAAATGGAACCCAAGATGTCCGGGTTTACAGCTCATCCCAAAACCATTTTAGCTAGGCCTCTTGGGTTAAGAGCCACCCTGTTTAACATTATGTCTATCTTTCTTAATTTCTACTACCAAAAATAATTGTACATACTTAATCTATTAGTAATAATAAATTTTGGGATCTAATAACAACAATAATAATAATAAATATAATTAAAATATCATAAACCTCTCATGATACTCTAACAATTTATCTGAACATCCAAAATTAAAGTTGCTTCACACTTAAATCAATTTAAATATTGAAAAATTTCATTGTGACAAACATGAGATACGGTGTACATCACTACACCGTATTATTTACTTTAGGAATATAACTTCTAGGAGAGAGAATCCCAATTTCCCATGTAGGAAATATGTTAGGGTGTATGATGGTTCATTATAAAGAATGAACCATCACACCCTATTGGTGAATGAATAGGTATGACTATTGAGAAGAGGTCATAAGTCATCATAGGTGTCTAATGACCATTGAGATCATCTCAATGGTCATAATTGATGCCTTTTAAGTGTTTATAAATACACCCTACAACAATCCTTCTCTCATTCATCATAAAATAACAGTTATGTATGTATTCTCTCCTTCCCAAACTCCTACATGTGATACATAGTCTAACCACAGTAGGGAAATCCTTCATTGTTCTACCTTATAGAATCCATCAGTGGTATTAGAGCCAGGTTCACATGTTGATGAAGAGAGTTGGTAACACGAGAGAGTACGCAGAGAAATTAAGGGTTAACCATTCAAGAGGATTGTTGGATGATATTCGTTGTATTCTTGATAAAGAAATTTCAAGTATAGACACAACAATTCGTTTTTATAATCATCATTTGAGTGTTGTTAATCATCAAGCTTGCCCATTGACAATGATTATTATTGGTACGGATGCAAGAGATTTGAAAATCATTGAAAGTGAATACAACGAGAAAAGGAAGGCTCAAATTCAAGAGGGTTTAAGAAAATCTTCAAATTCTTCCAAAATTTTTGAAGAAATTCAAAGTTCTAATAAATGGAAGAATATAATTATTGAGATTTCAGACAGTGATTTTCAGAAAAATCTCAATTTGGGTGATTCACAGAAGTCTTTTTTGCAGAAAAACGTCAAAAACACTGGTTTTTTGCAGAAAATCGCAAACAGTGGTGAAGATTTCCGTTGGACCCGACCCGTATCACTTCCGGATCGCAAAATAACCCAGTTCAGACCCTTCACGTGCTCACACGTGCCCTGAGGAGTGCCCACGTGCCGCCACGTGCCGCCACGTACCCAAGAGAGCCTTCACGCGCCAACCCCACGTGCCACGCGCCACCACGTGCTAGCCCCGTTTGCCACTCGCCCATACATGCATGGCCTGCGCTTCACGCGCCTGCACGCGCCAGTTTCCAGGCCATTTTGGCCCGCCGCTCCGCGACCCACCTTTGGCCCGCCCGTGCTTGTTTTTGACCGGCCTGCCTTTGACCCGCCGTTTCGACCCACCTACCCATCAGCCCCTCTCAGCCCAGCCCGCTTCTACGGTCCAAATTGGGCCCGGTTTGGCCCAATTGGCTCGGATCCGGCCCGTTTTCTTGGTTTTGTTCAAAACTAACCCAGATTACTGATACATTGGGTTTTAGCCCAATTAGAGGTCCAAACGAGCCCGGATTTGCACCAAATTTGGTACCCCAACAAATTTTCGCGTTCCGGACGCAACCGTGGGATCAAAATCAATTTTTGGACGCAGCAAAAGTCACTTCTGAGCAGGTTGTACAAAGTGTATTACAAAAGGAAGTTGGTGGACAAAAGCACATATTGCCTTCCGAGGGTGAATTAATTCAGGCTAGTTCTAGTAGTTCTAGTAATTTTAATTTTATTTACTTAGAAACACTTTTTTTTTTTACACATTTATTTATTTATTTATTTTTTTGTTCTTTTTAAACACAATTTCTGTAATACACAATTAGATATTATATTTGTTTTTTTTTTTTTAATTTATGGCAAAGGCTATGTTTGATACAGTTAAAATAGAAAAAATTAAATAATGTAAACTTTTGAATTTGGAAAAGGAGAATTTCATTTCTCTTAATACATGAAAAGACCCTATATGTTCTCACAAAAGAAAAACCAATAGAAATTTCAAATGACCCAAACACTTTGAAATTAAAAGAAAAGTGGGAGGAAGATGATATGCTCGCAAGAGCATCCATCTTAAATCATATGCAAGATGATTTAATTCCTCTCTATGAGGATTTTAAGTCTGCAAAAGAAATTATGAATGCTCTTGAGGATAAATATGGACCAAAATCCGATACTTATATACAATTATTGTTAGATAAGTATACAGGACTTCAAATGTCCGAAAATGATAGCGTAGGGGATCATGTGCTAAAGATGGAAATCATAGCAAAAGATCTATCTATCGCTGGGCATTCAATTTCCGACAAAATACAAGTATCCACTATCCTTAATAGTCTTCCAAAATCATGGGACCATGTAGTGACTTCAATAACTTATGGACAAGGAAAATTGTCCATGAACACATTACCTGCACTATTGGCCCTTAAAGAGGAAAGAATGAATAGAAGAAAGAAAGAAAAAGGACGTGGAAACTTGTTGTTAGCAGAGGAAACCTCAAAACAACAATAAAAGAAAAACTCTTGGAAACCAAGAGGCAAGCAATCAAATTCCAAAGTGTCCAAGTCAAAGAAAGATAAAACTTGTTTTAATTGTGGTAAGAAGGGTCATTTCCAAATCAATTGTCGAAAACCAAAGAAAAAAAAGTCAATGATAAAAGATAGATGGTCATGACAGTCTCTGAAGCAATGGTAACACAAGAAGCGGAAGATCATTGGTGGATCGATTTAGAGCTACAAAACATGTTACAAAGAACAGAAATATCTTCACAACTTACAAAGAGAAGGCACAAGGAGAGCACCGACTCTACATGGGAAACGATACATATGTAGATGTACTAGGCAAAGGTAATTGTAAAATTTCTTATAAAGAATCTAATTTAATACTTCAAAATATATTGTATTCTCCGAATATTCAGAGAAATCTAATTTCTGTGTCTGTACTTGAAAAAAATGGGTTTGAGGTTCGATTTAAATCTGGTCATGTAACTATTGGAAAGGATGGACATATCCTTCTAAAAGGTGTAAAAATTAATGATATGTACTCAATAAAGGATATTCCATTTTTCGATTATATTAATATCTCTACTATAAATAATGATTCTTATTTATGGCATTTAAGATTAGGACTCATAAATAAAGCAAAAATGACAAGAATGTGCCAAATGGGATTACTACCTAAAATAAATCCGATTGAATATTATACATGTAAACCATATATCAAAGGTAAACTAACTAAGAAACCTTTTTCTAAAAGTTGGAAATCACCGGATTTACTTGACGTAATACACTCAGACATATGTGGACCTTTAAGAACAAAAACACATAGAGGAATGGAATACTTTATAACATTTATTGATGATTATGCAAGGTATGGGTATATCTATTTAATAAAATATAAGTCAGATGCTATCGACAAATTTAAAGAATTTAAAATAGAAGTAGAAAATCAATTAGGTAGACCCACAAAAGCTTTGAATAATGATAGAGGAGGGGAATATGAAGCTTTTAATGGATTCTGCAAAAACTGTGGGATAAGGCATATTTACACTATGCCATATACTCCAGAACAAAATGGAATTGCAGAAAGAAGAAATAGAACTCTAATGGATATGACAAGATCCATGATGGCATATGCTGATTTACCTTTGCATTTTTGGGGTGAAGCCCTGTCTACTACAGCATATATTCTTAATAGAGTTAAAACAAAAGCCAAACCCTTAACACCTTATGAGTTATGAACTAGTAAAAAACCTGACATTTCAAACTTAAGAGTTTGGGGATGTAAAGCGCATGTGTTGATACCAAAACATCTTAGAAATAAATTAAGTAATAAGACATGGGAATGTCGATTTATTGGATATCTTAACAATGGTAGTGGATATCGGTTTTTCCATTCAGAAAAGGGATTAATTGAAAGTAGGGATGCTCATTTTATGGAAACCACTAATGTGGTGACACCTTTGGAAAATATAAAACTCTTAGATGAAGATCAAGAGATGCCTACTTTACAAGAAAATTTCCCTATTAATCAAGAAATGATTAATAGTGAGGAAATTAATGAACCTTCTTCAAATGTTCAGAATAGTGGGAGGAAAAGACCAAGGGAACCATCTGTAAAATTGAAAGATTATTATGTCTTCAATATAGAAGATATTGAAGATCTAAGTGAAGACCCTAAAAGTTTCTCTGAAGCCATGAAAATGGATGATAGTAAGGAATGGCACAAGGCTATGAAAGAAGAACTAGACTCTATAGAAAACAATGGAGTATGGGAACTTGTTGATCTACCAAAGGGTAGAAAATCAATTGGATGCAAGTGGGTTCTCAAAAAGAAATTAAAAGCAGATGGAACTTTGGATAAATATAAAGCAAGATTAGTGGCAAAGGGTTACACACAAAAACCCGGTATAAACTTTGTGGATACATATTCACCTATGGCAAAATTTACATCCATTAGAATTCTTATGTCAATTGTGGCTAGATTAGAACTAGAGTTACATCAGATGGATGTCAAAACCACATTCCTCAATGGGGAATTAAAGGAAGACATCTATATGAATCAACCTGAAGGTTTTCAAATTGAAGGACATGAGAATAAAGTCTGTAAACTAAAAAGATCTTTATATGGACTCAAACAATCTTCAAGACAATGGTACTTGAAGTTCCACCAAGCTATCCTCGGATTAGGATATGAGATGAGTCCGCTAAATCACTGTGTATATATATTAAAGTCTAAAAAAAAATTAGCAATATTATCATTATATGTTGATGATATATTACTAGCAAGAAATGATATGGATATAATGAACAAAACAAAGAAATACCTAGGATCTAGATTTGAAATGAAAGATATGGGAGAAGCTTCCTATGTATTAGGAATTAAAATTTCTAGAGATAGGAAGTCAAGATTATTATATCTAGATCAAGAAAAATATCTAGAAAAAGTACTTAAAAGGTTTAACATGGAAAATTGTAAACCAATAAGTACACCTGTTTGCAAAGGCTTAAGCCTAAGCAAGTCTATGTGTCCACAAAATGAGGAAGAACAAAAAGATATGATACAAGTCCCCTATGCCCAGGCTGTGGGCAGTCTCATGTATGTTATGACAAGCACAAGGCTTGACATATGTCATGCCATTGGATTGGTAAGCAAATATCAAGCCAATCTAAGAAAGGCACATTGGCAAGCAATAAAGAGGATATTCAGATATTTACAAGGAACTAAAGGTATGAAACTTTGTTTTAGTTTAAAAGATCTAGAGATTGTAGGCTACAATGATGCAGATTTTGCAGGTGATGTAGATGATAGAAAGTCTACTAGTGGTTACATATTTATGGTAGGCGAAACCGCTATTTCTTGGTTAAGTGAGAAATTAACAAGGTTATGTTGCAAAATTCACTATGGAATCTGAATACATAGCATGTAGCACAGCAGCAAGTACTGCAGTTTGGATAATGCGCTTTATGGATAATTTAAAATTAGGTATACCAAATAGGCCAGTCAATGTGAATTGTGATAATCAATCTACCATCGCTTTAATGAAAAGGGGAGTAAATAACTCAAAAGGAAAACATATTGACGTGAGCTACCACTATATACAAGATATAGTGGAGAGGGGAGAAATCAAAATCGAATATATACCCTCTGAAAGGATGGTGGCTGATCCCATGACCAAGGGATTATCTCTGGAAAAGTTCAGAGAGCATGTGGCTACAATGGGATTAAGAAACACCTAAGTGTTGTAGAAAAGCATGCAGTATAGTGCATCATTGGATAGATCTCGGGGACGCCTGAGAAGAACAAAATGATGCGACTCTATCTATTTATGGGGAAAAATATTAGTCAAAGATAAGATAGAGGACACTAACGAGGTAACGAGGTTATAACGAGAACGATTGAGGATGTAAAGTTCACAATAAGCACCCAATTGATTCTGCATAACACTTAGGCACATAGTGTTAAAGTCGCTGATAAACTGTATCAAGGAAAACCTTTGCGATGACCTAGAAGAAAGTACTTGATCTAAAATTCCAGCGCAGGTCAACACTATTTTTGTTTTGGCTGAAGTCGCCAATAGTAACTAGGGAGGTGAACTATGGTTCCCTGTTACAGGTATATTGATGCAATTCACTTAAAATAGAGTGAATAGAAATCGTCTATAACATATCAAGAAATTGATATATTAGGAAATAGACGCGGTCAGAAAAGAATGGTAAAAGCGTGCGCACATATGGTCATACCATCATCTGACACCGATCTGAAGAAAATTCAGATGAGAGTTAGTGCCCAATTAAAGAATTTTGGAGGATATTCAACCGTAGTAACTAACTGGAGGAAGTTATCGTGTTATCTCATATTTGTCAAAGGGAGATTGAAGAATTTCATTATGACAAACATAAGATACGGTGTACATCACTACACCGTATTATTTACTTTAGGAATATAACTTTCAGGAGAGAAAATCCCAATTTCCCATGTAAGAGATATGTTAGGGTGTATGATGGTTCATTGTAAAGAATAAACCATCACATCCCATTGGTGAACTATTGAGAAGATATCATAAGTCATCATAGGTGTCTAATGACCATTGAGATCATCTCAATGGTCACAATTGATGCCTTTTGGATGTCTATAAATACACCCTACAACAACCCTTTCTCATTCATCATAAAATAACAGTACGTATGTATTCTCTCCTTCCCAAACTCCTACATGTGATACATAGTCTGACAACAGTAGGGAAATTCTTCATTGTTCTACCTTACAAAATCCATCAAATATTGACTAAGAGAATAATTATGACATCATTCTAGGCCACTAATCAAATTTGCTTTGGATTACCTTTCATTTATTTCACACTAAGTGAAGATGACTACGCTGTGTGTATAAACGTGTAGCGATATGGTGATACCCATTGGCATTAGCGAAAACGTCACTATGTTCCAGAAGGAACCTTACAATCTGAGCAGCGACATCGAGCATTGCAAGACCTTGTTTGGCGTCCCGCCTCGGCCTCACTAGGTCACAACCTATTTCGGAGGCCATGTATGTGTTTCATTTACTTTCATGATATATTTTTTTGAGCACTTCTGCTATTTCAAAACCTATTTCCAAGTACGGTTTGGTTGTATTTTTTAAAAGATCTTTTTTATTTTAAAAAAAAACACCTTTTGGTTACAAAACTAATAAGCAACATTTATAAAGTAGACAAGCTTTTCTTACTTTGTGCTTAAAAAGAAAAAAAGATTTATTTTATCTTATTTTATTTTTAATTTTTAAATGATCTTCTAAAAAGTATAACCAAACGGTTAAATAATTACATATTTAGTAGCTAATTTTACTTTCTCTCCGAATATGAATATATAAATGATTCATTTTTATGCCAAATTACAGGACATAAAATTAATTCTCCATAGGTTTGCTAGCAACATCAATTTCTCGAATGAGCTGAGGGATCCTTACAGTAGCGGCGGGTAAACATAAAATCACATCTTCATTTTTTTTTTCTTTCAATTTTTCTTGGGAATATGTATACTTGGTCTATTTGAATTGGTTTAATTATATCATTTTATGGTCTCATATTGTAGGGTGTTGAATAACATATCAAACAGTGTCGTTGCTGTCTCTACAGTTAATGGTATGCGCTCAACTCTATAATCTTCCACTAAAAATGAAAAAGAAAAAATTTCTCTTAGCTACTACTTAATTATAGAAAAACCCTATTCATATAATATTATTTTTTTTTTTCTTTTGGGTTATGTTAAATATTATATTAGGCTAGCTATATAGCCTATATCATCGATAATGCCTGCTCAATTTATATGTTACGTTGAAATGTCATGTCCTCTGTAATGAGTGATCTTTTCTTCTTAATAAAAGTTTTTGATCATTTTTCTCATTAATCCTTTATTTGGTTTGTGGATTTTACCATGGAAAAAAAAAAAAAAAAGAAGGGAAAGGAAAAAAAATGTGGAGGAAATAAAATGAAAGGAAAAGATTTAAGCCAAAATTATTTCAATTATTATTCTTTTGCCAATTTTCCTTTACAAGCAAATAAGAAAAAGTATAATACCTCATATTTTATTTTATCAAGGAAAATAAAATAAAATATAAGGAATTCTACTTTTTTTTTTATTTGGTTGCAATGGAAAATTGGAAGGAAAAAAAAAATTAGAATAATTTTGGCTTGATACGATTTTATCTTTTCTTTTTATTTTCTTTCTTCCTCAATTTTGTTCCCTCCCTTTTTTTGTTTTCCTTAGTAGAATCCATGAACCAAATAGAGGGTAAAAGAAAAAACAAAAGGAAAAAGAAAAAGAAATCTTAAAAACTTATGACTATATTATATCATTAAATTGAACGATTAGTTTTATCATGAAATTATGAGATACTTCATCAATAAAATGAGCTTGATTTTGCAGGATCTCATTGCCTAGATGTACTTGCAGCAAATCAAAGTAGCGATCCGCAATGGTTGGTCACGCAGCGAAAAATTGAGGTTGAAATCATGAAGGGATGGATTACTAAGTACTACGCCGACCTTGTTGCTTTCAAACAATAGAATCATGTTTGATCAGTACTTCTTATTGAAACCACACAAATGTTATCCAGTGAAATAATGGAGCTGCAGACTAATTAATGGCTAAAACTGCATATTCTCCAATAATTATTGTAAGGTTTGATTTCAGAATAATTGGACATCACTTGTGGGCCATTAAGAGATAAACATGAATTTTATATATTTGAAACTCCATTAATTAGTCTTGTGGCCCATCGAATGATAAAAAGACCCTCTATTAGTTTTGTGGGAAAAAAGAGTGAACAAAAGCATCTCCATCTTTTTCTAACAATGGTATGATCCATGTTGGAGGCTTGGAGGTTAAATGAATTATCTATTCCACTACTTATTTTAGTGGGAATAAATTAGAATTAAATGACACAATCTCTCCATTTTAATAGTTCTGAATAATTTTTTGGGCCTCGCTAAATCCAAAAGTTTTGAACTTTGACAGTCGGGTTTGTGGATGGACTCTCGGTTCTTCTCGATCGATGGCATTTGAAAGGGGTTATAACGTGGCAACATCTTGATCATCAAATCCAGCCTTGATGATGTGTCATTTTCCCAATCGCTAAATGGAGGAAGCTAGACAGTTAGAGGACTGGAGAGGATCCAGACCCAATTTTCTTCGGCAGGGTTATGTAAAAAATAGTTAAACATTAAAGGGTTCCTTAAAATTTATCCAAATATGAACATTCAAAATGGATGCGAACACATGACATGAGGATAAAAGTACGTGATCAACATGAATCTTACTCTTTCCATTCCCAATTGATTATCCCTTTGAAAAAACACGTTTTTTTAGGAGACCCTATTAAATGATTTCACATCAACACATATGTTTTAACAATCCAATTGTACCCTCAAATGTACAAAACATTATAAGAAGAAAGAATACCCTTTCAAGGGTATTTTAAGAAATCAAATAAGAAAAATCATTGATTTTTTTAATGTGACAATAATTTTGAAACATCCTAAAAAGAAGAACAAGCTACATAAATATAAACGAATAGAGTATTAAATAAAATATCGAATGTTTTCTAAGTCTATCATTCTTAACTTTCGTAATAATTCTCATATTCTTATAGAAAAAAAAGGTTGATGAGGGGATCTTTCCATAGCTTCGTAAAGATTTAGTGGCCGGGGAGTGGTGTTATGGAGAATTGGAGAGCATCATTTTGTTTTGGGAATTTAGTGGTGTCTTTGAAATCATGGCCACTACTCTGATTTTTAATTTGACTTGAAACTGTCCATGGGCCGATTGGTCCATGAGTATCGCATACTTTTCAATACCAAGCATGATATATCGGTCCCATCCATGGGGTCATGAGCTAATAACTGCGAGTTTGAATTCAGTGCTGAATTAATAAAACTCAGTATCGTATTGAATTCATCCACAACGTTGAATGAAAGGTTGGATGGTTCAAATTAAAAGTGTATAAAAAATAAATATATAAAAAGCTATTAAAATAACCAAAAAACCCCAATTGGTAATTTTTTCAACTTTTAATTCGAACTATCCAACCCTTTATATCCTAACTTTCCCTCATTGATTTTTTTTTTCTCTCTCTCTCCCAGACGGATAGAACTCGAAAGAAAATTTATTTCTAACCAAAATTTAATAAAATTGATCAAAATTGAATGCAAAAATCATCCAATTAAACTTTGTGATAGCAAATTAATCTATTAAGCTTTCATAGGTGTTTGTTTTCCAGAACCACCAATTAATTCTAATGAGATTTGCAGTTTTATTTCCTTTCCTTTGTGCATTACCAACGGAAGACCTAGCTAGGAGAAATTATTCGGCACGTGTGCCGAGTTTTGCGTGTTAGCACAAACGTAACTGGAATCTGTGTTAGCACCCCCAAAAAAAAAAAAAAAACAAACAAACAAGAATATTGGATTTTACAAGCTTGAAATTTGTTTCTAACACAATAAACCCCCACTCACCCCACCCCCCCCCCCCCCCCCCCAAAAAAAAAAACCAAAAAAAAAAAAAAAAAAACCATAAAAAAGTACATGGTTTCCAACATTTTAGTGGGTGCATGTATACACTATGTGGACCTAATCTATAAGAATGATCATGGTGGACCAAAAATAAACATTATGGATGAAAATGGATTTGTGAGTCACAATCTAGCCAGGTCATGTGTCCCCCCTCCCCCGCAAAAAAAAATATAAAATATATATATATATATATATATATATATATATATATATATATATATATATATATATATATTTTCACATATGAGAAGTTTTAAAATCCACACCGCTTAGATATTAGGTCATATATGTTTGACTTTATACTTGTTTACACCCTCTTCTTAATTATTATTATTTTTTTTTTTTCCTCGTGCTCTTGCATAAGCTATGACTCCGGTCAAAAACGATATGTTTTGATATTATATTAAGTTTTCAATTTAAAAACCGACCTAAGTTGTTAGGTAAAAGTCAGGCCCATATATATATATATATATATATATATATATATGAAATCAAATCATATTAAACTCGATATTTAATTGATGCAGGACTCTATCCACTTATTGTAGAGTCACAAATGGAATGCACGCAATTGTGTAACATCTAAGGAAATATATGGAGAAAGAGAAATGCTATAAACATAACTTAATTACAGCAACTAATTAGAGGACATGATGTGGCATAAATTAATTGACAAAAATACCCTCCAAGCTATTTTATATCACCACAAGAAATCCATTATCACATCAGCTACTATATATCTATATGATATATGTTGTTTTATATATAGTGCTACGTATAGCATTACCCATAGAAAAAAATAATTGGAGAGATACTTAGAGAACAAACCAGGTTTTCAAGAACCGTCCAGGGCTTCAGGATGTCTCTCGAACATGACACTACTTGTCCAATTTCACATTATTAATTCATTACTTTCAATTTCTTTTTCTTTTTAATTTCCGTTTTTTTTTTTTCTTTTTGTCGAGATAATGACCTAAATTTTAATATTAAAAGAACCACTAGAAAACACAATTTTTAAAATATTATTCTGAATTTCCCTTTTTCTTTGATTGGAGTTTTTAATTTGTTTGGGGTACGATCCCCATCTAAATCAAATTCCGGCCGGCTAGTCGCCTTAAGTGACCAAATCCAAAAGTCATGTTTGGACGTCCCTGGATTATGTCATTGCCATTTTATACGTCTAGAATGTGTTTACCAAACAACTATTCAATTTTTTTTTTTTTTTTTTTACCCATGTATTAGATCCACATAAGCCTGTTTCATCATCTTATCCAACTTTATTTAATTGTGATTAAGACTATAAAATATGTCGTATCAGTGAAACCAAGATATATAATTAACTATATAATGTCATTAAGTCAACATATACGGTTGTATCTTCCCTTTCTCTTTTTATAGACCATATAATTTTTTTTATTTTGGTGTATTTTATTTTATTTTTTATTATTGGTTGAAAGAATCTTTTATTTCCCACCTAGAAACAACCACAGAGAATCTTATTTGGTCTATAAAGACATACTTTTTCTTTTGATAGGCCTCCTCCAAAGTATGCACTTACTCGAGTCTTTGTAGGTCCAAAAATGAAACCTCAAATACGTTCTGCTCAACACATTGCCATGAAGTCTTTTTCATATCAATGGCTTCCATTATTGCTCTTTCTAACCTTCTCAACTCGTGTTGCTGCAAGACAGTTTAGCAAGCCAAGACTCAGTGCCCTTCGAGAAACAATCGTACGAGACCCCCAAACCAAGTTTCCATCCATTTCCGATGATTTCAAAACATATTATTACCCCCAAACACTCGATCATTTCAACTACAGGCCTGAAGGCTACTCCACTTTTCAACAAAGATATCTGATCAATTATAAGCACTGGGGTGGCCCAAATTCTAGCGCGCCCATGTTTGCTTATCTTGGCGCAGAAGCGTCTTTGGACTGGGATTTAGGTGGCATAGGGTTTCTCAATGATAACGCCCCTCGCTTTAATGCTCTCCAAATATATATAGAGGTTAGACATGCATAGACATACTTCTTCGATACATGATAAGTTGCTGTGAACTGTTTTTGAAATGTATTTTTGTATTGTTTCTCATGATGCAGCATCGATACTATGGGGAATCAATCCCGTTTGGCTCAAGGGAAGAAGCCCTGAAAAATTCAAGCACTCTAGGGTATTTCAACTCGGCTCAAGCTATAGCAGATTATGCGGCGGTGATCATACATGTAAAGAAAAAGTTGTTGGCGGAGAATTCTCCGGTGATTGTCATTGGAGCATCTTATGGGGGAAGTAAGTGGGCATGGCTAGCTCCAAAACCTTCTTCGGAAAGTACTACAAATAAGTGCATGGCATGGCTCCAAAATCTTCGGAAACTATAAAGAGCCTGTTTGATTCTCTAAATATAAATTAGACAATTATAGTGCATTTTATAAAGCACTGAACACATACTTATTATAATGTATTTACATAGCATTGAAGGCACACTTTGACTGCATGTCCATTAAATATTATAAAAAAATACATTATTATTGTTTAATTTTCATTCATACGGCCAAACGAACCCTAAGTAATTAACCAAATCCTTTTCATGACGAGTCTAGCTTAATTTTATTTCTAATTTTTATCAGTGCTTGCTTCATGGTTTCGACTAAAATATCCTCACGTTGCCCTTGGAGCACTGGCCTCATCAGCTCCAATCCTTTACTTTGATGACATAACACCACAAGAAGGATACTATTCCATTGTCGCTAAGGATTTTAGGGTAATTAACAAAGCAAACTTTGATTTTATTTATTTGTTTGTTTGCTTATCTTCTGATATTTGAAATTTGAACATTTCATAAAATTAATTTTGGAAGTATGATGGGCACTGTACGTTGCAGGAAGCTAGTGAGAGTTGCTCTGAAACTATACAAAAATCTTGGTCTGAAATTGATAGAGTCGCTTCTGAGCCCAATGGTCTTTCAGTCCTTAGCAAGAGATTCAAAACTTGTGGGTAAGTAGCATAGTCTTTGCCGGCCATCTTCATTATTCAAATGATATATAGCTAGATTTTTAGAAACTAAAAATTAATTAACCACATTTTTTTTTCTTGATTTATTGTCTCAGTCACTTAAACGAATCTTATGAGCTCACAGACTACTTGGACTCAATATATACTTCAGCAGCACAATATAATCATCCACCAACATATCCAGTCACGGTTGTTTGCGGCGGGATTGATGGAGCAGCAGAAGGAACCGATATTCTTAGCCGGATATATGCAGGCGTCGTTGCTTATATGGGAAATAGCTCATGCTATAACACAGATGCATTCAATGATCCGAATGATGAAACAACTGTGGGGTGGAGATGGCAGGTACTTAAGCTACATATTTAACATTATCTTATGTACGTGCCAAAAATCAACATTTTTGGCAGGTAGTTAAGCTACATATTCAATCAAATTTGATTGAATATTTTTTCATGGCATCCCAACCATTCTCCAATTGGAAACCCACACCAAAAACACCATCAAATTTGCCTAGCTTATAAAACATTTTTGCTCTAAGTCATTCTCTCTTTTGAGTGCACTGCCTAGAATTGCCTTTCCTTTCAAATTATTTATATGAAAGATGCATGACTAGGGTGTGTATTATATAGACATGCAGTGAGATGGTGATGCCTATTGGCATTAGTGAAAACGTTACTATGTTCCCGCCGGCACCTTTTGATCTAAACATCTTCAATGAGTGGTGCAAGAGCACGTATGGCATCCTGCCCCGCCCACATTGGGTCACAACTTATTACGGTGGCAATGTACGTGCGTTTTTTTTTTTGTTTTTTTTTTTGGTAAATAATTTTTAGCACCTCTAGTATTCCACTTAATTAACAATTTAGATTTCAAATATACGTGTCGTAATTTCGGTCCTAATATTATGAGTATACAAGCTAAAATCTTAATTTTATGCCAAATTGCAGGATATTAAATTGATTCTCAATAGGTTTGCTAGCAACATCATTTTCTCCAATGGGTTGAGAGATCCTTACAGTAGTGGCGGGTAACTAGAAATCAAACCACAATTTTTTTCTTAGAATATATATATCAGGTTAGCACATGTTGATGTAAGTTATACCAGTACATGCTGTATTAAGAGTTGTATGTACTCTATGCATTGGCTCAATATATCTCGTAACCCAATAATCCACTAATGCATGAGATACAATCCCCAATGCGGGCGTTGATATAAGTTATATCAACATATGCTTACCTGATTATCATTCTATATATATATATACTCTATTTAACCTTTTTCAATTGTTTTTTTCCTATATATCTGGTTATAGGGTGCTGGAGAACATATCAGACAGTGTTGTTGCTGTCCATACAATCAATGGTTGGTGTTGAACTTTATTATTTTTTTTCCACATTAAAATGGATAGAATTTTAAAATAAAACGATATTTTTAAGAATGTCTTTTTCTTTGGGTTTGGCTGCTATATCATTGGTAACGCCAACTCAGTGAATATCCGGCCATTACCAAAAATAAAAAAAAATAAAAAAAAAAAACAAAAACAAAAACCAAACCAAAACAAACAGATGTGTTATTTAATTGGAGATGTCATCTAACTCGATGGTAGCAAGTGTTTGACACATCTGCCCAAAATTAAATGAAATGATCGAATAACCAAGTAAATACGAATACATAATTTTCAAAAAAAAAAATTTCTAAGAAGTTTATTGCATGTTATCACTCAAACATATATACATTGACTAGATTTATGAAGAAATTACGCAGTGATTGTCAAAAATATAACTAAGCTTCACTCTATATATTTGCAGGATCTCATTGCTTAGACGTGCTTCCGCCAAAGCAAAGTGATCCAAAATGGTTGGTCGATCAGCGAAAGATTGAGGTTGAGATCATTGAAGGATGGATTGCTAAGTACTACGCTAATCTTCTTGCATCCCAACAATAGAAGCATGCATGTTCAAATCAATACTTTAATCCAATGTTATCAGAAGAAATAATAGATCTTAATTAGAATAAAACTTTCATTACACATTTCTAATGTTCGAGCATGCATCTCTGCTATGGTGTAGCTCATCTGCGATGTATTCGTTATCTCTAATGAAATCTTATTTTATTTATCAAAATATAAAAATAAAAATACTACTGTCGGCATGGAGCATCTCCAAGAAGGGTTTCCATTTTTTTTTTTTATAATTTAATAATTAATACTTTGAAGAGAAAAAATACATTTTGTAAAATAGGGAGCTCCCACTCAATTGGAATAACTGAGGTTTCCCTCTCCAAAATAAATATATATTAAAAAAAAAAAGAGGAAAAATTGAGCCTCTAATATAATCCAAAAATATTACTATAAGGTTTGAATTCAGAATTATGGGACGTCACTCTTAGACAAGTGAATGGCAAAGACCCTCTACCTTCTCTCCAATTATTGATTTTTGTGTGGGACAAAGAGAGAAAAGTGCTTCTTAACTTTTCCTTATTGTTATCATTCAATCCTGTAATCTATAATGGGATCGACCAAAGTTGATAGGAATCTAGCATAATGTTGGAGGTTATCTGGGTCTGCCACCTCACACTAGGGCCCGCATACCCAATATAATTGGCATGGAACCTTCTCTTAGCATGCACAAACCACTTGCAACCTATGCATTGAGGTCATTGGGCTTAGAGTACTAATGCCTACGTCAAGCACAAATCATCATTTGCAAGTCTCTGCATTCGTCAATGAGGAGATAGAGATTCAACACTACAAAAATAATAGTTATTGCCGGCTAGTGTTCATCGGCTGTTTTTGTGAGGCCGGCACACAGTTGATTTCCCGGCTTGCTTTACAGCCGGCACACGTGTAACAGCTATCTTCATTTAGTTACCCAAAAATAAAATAAAAACAAGGGGAAAGTAAAATGAAAAAAGGCAAACAGCTCTCATCATTTCTGTCTAGAGTTTTCTATCAGCTCTCAACCCTTCTCTCCCTCAAGCGTCAAACCCTCGATCTGCTCTCACTCTCAAATCTGATTTCTCGCCCTCGATCTAATCTGATCTGATCTCTCTTCTCTCTCACTCTCGCACGATCTCATCTCTTACTCTCAGAAATCGGTAATCAGAAATTTCTTCGTTTCTCACCAGCAATGATGAAGCTCGAGGTCCTCTCTCTCTCTCTCTCTCTCTCTCTCTCTCTCTCTCTCTCTCTCTCTCTATATATATATATATATATATATATATATATATATATATATACATATATCATTTTTCTTAAATTTGTGTTCTGATTTCGAGCCTTTTTGTTCTCATTCAATCTCAGAAATACTAGAAGTTGGATTGCATATTTATATATCACAGTCGCTTGATTCTTTGGGTTGCATTTCAAACCCTAATTCGTAGTCGCTTGATTACAGAAACCCTCACAAATTTGCAATCTAGATCGCAAAATCTGATCTCCACTGTATGTATCTCAAACTCTGTTTGCTTTATCGAAGTGTTTTAGTTTTTGAAATTTGGTGATGGATCTGAGCTTTTGCACAAGGGAAGCTATTAATTGGAATTTTAGTGTTTGGATTTTGATTTTATTGTGATTTTTGTAGCAAAATCAACCTACATTAGAAGAAAAACCCATGTTTGGTTGCCGAGAAGGTTGTTAAAATTCCACACACTATTCTCTCTCCTTTGAGATTTATGAACTTTGATGTACTGATTATTGCATAAATTGGGGGAAAATGACTAAAAATGGAGCTCAAAGCTGCCACGGGTAGAATCTAATATTCTTCTACTGTTATAAGACAAGGTGTTTGATAATATTCTTCCACTGTTAAGGTTAGATCTCATTTTTTGATATTGATTTAGTGTTATTAGTGTTAGTTATGCTTATAGTGTTTTTCTTGGAGTGTGAACTGTGTAGCATAGTAAGATTTCTTGAAGATTGCTCTGCCTGTTTAGCTTCAGCATATGGCTACTTAGAATTCATGTCTGTGTTCTTTCTCTTCAGTAGCAGATATCCAGGCCGATTAATACTAATTTTCTTTTTAGTCTTTCATGCCTGGACATAGTTGGCCTCTTATCTCAACCTTGGGATCAGTTGGATCACTTAAACCACCTACACTGCCACAGGACAAGTATAGTAGTTCTCTGGATACTTGCTACAGCATGTAGCTTCTGGAAAACAAGTATTTTATACTCAATTAGCCTTGTAGAGATCATTTAGCAAGATAGACAGGGCATTTGTCCCTCCATTAAGTGATTTTAATATTCATACAGTCCACATTTCCAAAAAGGGCACACCGCTCTACACCTTGTTTGGGCTTGCAGTAAGGTTTTATTTTTTGGTTTTCCTATAGTTTCTTGGGAATTCAATGGAATTTCTATCGTATTTTGATGATTGGCTTTGTTTTCTGATATGCATGTTTGTTGGATTCGTGATAGTTAGGAACATACCCTATGATGCCACTGAAGAACAGCTTATACATGACTTTATATAATGGTTCCTACTGCAATATGAAAGCCCTTCTGTTATTGAAGTTTCAAGCTGTTGATATATAGTTAGAAGTCGCAAATCTGTCTTCTAGTCCAAGTTGTTGAATCAATGATCAATAATTTTTTCAAACATGACTTTTAGAAAATGGTCTTCACAAGATAGCTCTTATTTAAGAACTGTAACAAGTGGTTCTCAAAAGCTTTCATATCGTGAATATATGCCTCTTGTCTGGCAGGCAATTCTATCATTAGTTCATTATCAACATGTGTTAAGAAATTATATCTTGAAGAGTTGACTGCATGTCATTTTACTATTGCTTATTTTACTGGTTGCAAAACGCAATAATCTAATCTTGCATGCAAATGTCTAACATATTGACTCAAGTGAGAAATTTCTTAGTTTTCCAGTAATTTTTTCTTCTTGTTTCTCTTTTCTAGTTTTTTAATAAATGTTTTTGGTATATCTTATTCTTTGTACCCTTAAGTAGCTCATCTGGGCATTGCTAGTGTTAGACTATGTCCTGTAGTTAGTCCTTTAATGAGTCTTTTGAATTAAAAAAGTAAGCATCTGTGAAGTATCCATGATTGTACTTTTACCATTTCTTCTACTTGTACAAATTAGGAATTACGATTTTTCTTCCCTCAAAGTTCTCTTTAAACGATTTAGTTTCTTTTTGTGTCAGTGTGAATTTTATTACTTAGATAATCTGCTTTTGAGTGCAATGAGCTTTAAATATTGTGGGATTTGTAAATTATGGCATCACAAATATCTATTGGGGTGCTCAAATATAGATTAGAGTTTTGAACTTGTGTCATTTCATAGAACTGCATTTGACTCTTTGCGGGACTCTCTTGTTTCAAGAGACCTAAAATTGCTCAAGTAGATATGCTTTCACTTGCACCATTTGTTTTGTACATTTTCTTTTTCTTGAAAAGGTTTGGACACTCTTCATTAAAAAAAAAAAAAAAAAAAAAATGAAAAAAGAAAAAAAAAAGGTTATCTTTTCCAAAACGATGACCTTCTAATTTTGGATTGTGATTGCTATGTCTCTATGCCCAATATATAGGTCCTTTATTTTAAAGTCACAAACTATGCTCTTCACTAAAAGCAACCGAAATTCTAGTTCTATGTTTAAGTGTACAATGGTTATCTTTCTTTTGCTTAAAATCTACATTTTGAAAATCGTATGCATTTATCTTTTCACCTATAAATGAATTTTACCATGGAGATTCATCTCACTTTTGTTTTTGTCATCAATAGGTTGGGAATAAGGGAATCATAGCTGTTGGAGAGAATTGCAGATTTCTCACAAATCTTAAGTCTTTGATTTTGTGATAGGTAAAAAGTTGTTTTCAATGTCTTTTCTTATCTTTATTCTCAAAATCTACATTCTTCTTTTCCCCTTTTTTTAAGCAAGATATTTCTACTACTAGCTAAATTATCATTTTTCTTTATATTCTTCTAGTTTTCTCTTGTAGAATAATCATTTTGGTTGACTATCTCACATGTAAATTTTGCAATGCCATTAGAATGATGGCATAATTTAATTTCTTGAGATTAACTAAATTTTCGGTATAAATACTATCATGCTATCATTATAGTCCTTTTCCCATTTGATTATTTACCAATTAGGAAAATGCTATAAACTGTATATGGTGATGGTGTATAGTGCTATCAAAGGCTAGTTCTTGGCTTGTCAAGTATGTAATCCACTTCTTAATTTTAATAATATTCAATTCCTCGGCAGTTCTGATAATTTTTGCTTGCTGTGCTAATACAACTATTACTAGTTTTGCCTTTATGAACTGAATTTTGTGTTACTAGGATTTTAAGACCTCAATATGTCGATGACTCTTTCGATGCAATATTCTTTTGACCTTTGGGTTGATTGTTGCACAAAACTCTAACCATTGCTTTGGATCCTGAAGTATTTTAAATATCACTACTTATTTGTTTTCACTCATTCTTTCAACATCACTTTCACTTTGCACCTTGGTTGTAATTTGCTATATCAATTACATTAATTTCTTCAAAGCTTCTGGGTTAGACATTTGCTCTTAATTTGCTATATCAAGCTAGTCTCCATTTTGTTCATGTAGATTTTATAGAATGCAGAAGAAAGTATATTCAGACGGGTTGTAGAGGTATTATTTTTCTTTTATTTTCTTTTATTTTCTGTACACTATGGAGGAAGGAAAGGAAAAGGGGTTGACAAGGAGAAAACCTTTTTTTTCTGGTCTTATAAGCAAATGTTGATCATTGTGTGGGGAGAATGTGTTCCAATTAAAATCACATAAGCAAGGGAAAAAAGCTTGTCATTTCTTTTTGCATCTTGGAGCATTGCAGCATCTGTTTTGAAGGAAAAGCTTTCATTCCTGGGTTCATCTGGAATTTTAGCTGGCCATCAACTTGAAGCACAATTACAAGGCATCATTTGAAAGGGTGAGTTGGAAGAGTAATTTTTTTGCTGTGTACGTTTCTGTTTTTGGCTTTTCTTCTGTAACTCATGGCTCTTCTTTACTTATTTTGGTTTAGGACTCTAAAATTTAGTTTGTTTTTGGCTTTAATTTTTTAACAGGTTTTGAAGGGGTCATTTGTTAGAAAATTGGCAGCAAGCATGTTGAGCCGCGTTTTTCTTTTGTTGTCATTTTAACTTTTTCAACTTGGTTGGAATGGTTTTTTTTTTTTTTTTTTTGGTAGCTAACTGATTTTATTTTTTTTTGTGCTTGGAATAATAAAGGATAAATGATTTTTTAAAACATTTTTAGCCTACTTGGATAATTTTTGGTTTTTAGATATATTGTGGTTTTTATGTTCTTGGGTTATGTTATAATAAGTTGGTTGAGAATGCACATTTTCAATTTTCGAAACTTGCAGGTTATGTTGAGAAGTGGATAGGCCATTTGTGGGTTTGGGTCAGGTTAAATAAATTGGGCCAGACCTTTAGTAGGTAACATGGGCTGACAGCATAGCCTATTAAAATTGTAGCTTTGCCAGCCTTTTTGTAGAAAGGTTCCCGGCTGTTTTTTATGCCAGCAATAACCACCTTTGCCGGCTGTAATTTTGTTTACCAGCATAACCTTTGCCAACAGCAGCTTTGCCGACTGATGTTGTGACAGCCGGTAAAAGTTTTGCCGGCCGAAATAAGTGCATTTTCTGGCTGTTTTATCAGCCAGCAAAAGCCAAAATTTTTGTAGTGCAAACTCAAAATCCCTATAATTTATGAGTCGCAGTCTTTTACCATCTACGCTATCTTTGCGAGTTTTCTTTTTTTTTTTTCAATACACACTGATTTATAATTTATAGTCAACAAATTATTGATTTATTCCATTTTTTATTCCACTAAGGACCGTTTAATCACACGGTCAAAGTTCGTAACACGGGCCCAATGTAAGTGCGTACATGGATTTTGTTCGACAAGTAATCAGTCCAAGACTGCATGGGACCAATCGTGCTTCGTGACAAAAATATATAGTCTATATATATTTCCCAATCCTCTGCTTTGATGCTTCGTGACATAAACCAAACCAATCACTCTTATCTTTTTTATCTCTCCATATTGGCCTTATCAATAGCTAATAAACTTTTATATTTTTCATTTACAAAATCACAAATTTTAAAATAAAATGATTAAGATTTGATCAAAATATAAATGTTTATTAGCAGTTGATAGGAGTAAAATAAGTTTTTCAAATCCATAAAAATCACAAAGTAGGAATAATATATAAATTCTGATGGCATGCTCTAAATTTTAGTTCAACTAATAATTTGAGTACTGAATTGACGCAATTTAAAATTTAGATTCTAAAGTAAAACTTAACCCAAATTTTATACCCTAAAGTGTAATTTATTCAAAAAAAAACAAAAAAGAGGGGGTAAGTTATAAAAAGTTGCTCTAAAGTTTTTGTTCAGTTTCGCTTTAATGCCATCGACCAACTTCAACATTAATTTAAATGAACCCTTTTACAATACGAGTGTAGCAATTTAATTAGCACCCCAAACTTTATAACAGCCAAAATGCACCCTAAACATACGAATGTATCAATTTAATACCCTCCGTTAGTATGGATTCTTTTTGACAATTTCTTGAATAACGTCCTAATAGAGGATATTAAATTGGCATACGTGTATAATTTAGGATCTATTTTGACTTGTTTTGGATTTGAGGGTACTATAGAATTTCCTTTCAATCATCACATGCCTAGTTTATCAAGAATTGACACGGTATGTGATCAATATTATGTGCTTCATTTTGCAGGATCTCATGGTTTAGACACACTTCCGGCACTGCAAAGTGATCGATCAGCGAAAGCCTGAGGTTGAGATCATCGAAGGGTGGGTTTGCAGTGAGTACTATTCTGACCTTCTTGCGTTCAAACAATAGAAGCATGGGTTCAATACTTTAATTATTGAAACCACACCAATGTTATCAGAGGAAATGATGGACCCGTAGAATAAAACCAGATTGATCGACTTCCACATATCTAATGTTTTGTCCAGGAAAAAAAAAAAAAAAAGAAAGAAAGAAGGAAAGGTGGTGGCTCACATGTTGCACGTGTGCATGTGTAACATCATAATTATCGATCTTTCCGGAGAAAATTGTGATATAGTAGATCAATAAAATTGAATTCAAATTAACATGATGATATTACTAGTAGCTTTCAAAGAATAATAAGGGTATTTTAGAATTTAAGAGGAAATGGAATACATATACATTGGTAAGAGACTAAAGCTTCTCTAGTAATAAAGTTAGTGGAACATCCGATGTGTGTGCACCCTTAACACCCTCGTTATCCCACCATCATTCTACCTTAGAATTTTAGAGGAAATATAATACAAATATATATATATATATTTGAGAGGTCAAGGCCTACCATACACATCTTATATATACGTGTGCACACTCAACAACCGGCCACATTATCCCACTATCATTATACCGAGGACTTTCGGTTTAGTATATGAGTTTTGATTGGTATGATATTATTTGTTATATCCCCTTAATTTTCTACTTATTAGGTAATTTAGAAGTACATTTTTTTTTTCTCTTCTAAGCACACGAAAGAAACATACACATAACACACAATGGCGAAGCGCACATAAACGACATGGATCAAAAAGAGCCTAATTAAGAACCCATAAAGTTAACTCACACTCAACCTCCAAAATGACCTCATAGTAGTACTTATCATATTTAAAAAGAAATAAAAATTATACATAAGAGTGAGAGACCAAAAATCTCCCAACTGTATTTTAACAAATTTATAGATAGATCATAATAATGGATTTTTAGGGTGAATGAAGAAAGAGCTATGCTAGTATAACAGATTGTCATTCCTTTTAGCAATAATAGTCAAATCATGACCATGAATGGATTTTTATCCACTTAAAAAAAAATTAAGGTTTATTATTTTTTGTAACCATAGTTTGACTATCATTACTTTTATGCTATCATTTTCCATTTTTTTTTTTTTTTTTAAAAAAAAAAAAAAAGAGTTGAGCAGAGAATTTTCCTCCGTTTTAATGGAGCGTGGAGTGGTCATTGCCATACGTTTCTCGTACATGCCCTAAAATTTACACTTATTTTCTATTGCGCATGTGTTGAAGAATTGGATCAGTTATTAGACCCAAATAAAGAGCCACCTATCTAATACCTAATACGGTTAGAGCATCTCCAAGAAACTAGCTATTTTAACTTTTTAGTTAAAGTAGAGACTAGCATCGGCCATTTCCAAAAGATTAGTTATCCAACTCTCTAAGATAACTAGACCCTTTGAAGCTCTCTAAATATATATAGTTAGCCATCTTGACTCTCTTAGTTAAATTAAGTAGAGAAAAAATAGCTAATTCACTAAGGAAAAAATAGCTAACCCTGTTGGAACCTTCATTTAAATAGGGGGTTTTCTATTTTAACTAGTCCTATTAGAAAACCCTCTAGACTTCCTTAGCTAAATAAGGAAGAGCAATACTTATCAAGTTCTCCAAAATAGAGAAAAAATAACTAACCCTATTGGAGATGCTCTTAGTGGAATCCTTATGCAACTACTAAAATAACTTCCACTTGTTTGTCTTTTCTTTTCAAATTCAAAGGTATCTCACAAAATTTTAAAAATTCAAAGGGCAACCTAAAAACTAGCTTTAAGTGGAATGACTTCCACAAGGATTATAAAAGATGACTTTCAAAATGGGACTATTTGACTATTTGATTTTGTAGGAAACAAGAAGCAATTTTAAGAACATGTTAATTTCAGTAGTTTTATGATTTTTTTTAAAAGAGAACAAAAACCACAAGAACATTTTTTTTTCTTCTTGTTTTTCGAAAATGAACTGGTTTTAAGAATTAACAAAAAAAAAACAAAAAAGGATTTTTAAGAATACATTGTCTAACATGTTTCTTGCTTATTTTATATATTTCATATAGATAACTTTTCACACAACGAGGCTGCATCAAGGATGCGCTCTTTTAATTGCGACTACAAACTACAAAGGTAAGGGAGTGGATGTTGCCACCCTTCAACTTTTTTGGCACTCCTACTTATTTTAAACTTCTCAAGATTTTATAAAAAATATAAGAGGTTTTCATAAAAGTTAGTCATTTTATTCACTAGAAAATTGGCTACTTTGTTTCACTAGAAAGCATCATTTTAAACAATTTTTTATAAACGGAATTTTTTCCAAAAACTATCGTTGAAGATGATTTTTTTTTTTTTAATATTTTAATATCATTTACAAATTTGGTGCTCTTCATAATTGAATTTGGTTCATATATCCATCATGACTTAAAAGAAACCAAACCGGAGTTCTATGCTTGTATTGGAGGAGGGGGAGCCCCTCCCCACACCCACTATTTTGCATTAAATTAAATATCATGCCCTTTGCGCGTTTCCGCGTTTATAGGCTCTCTTAATAAATTCCCACGCAATGCGGTCAAACCATTTTGCATTCGTTTTTCTATAAGGTCTCCCAAGAAACGCCATGGAAAATGCATTTTGCTATTAAAGCCATTATGCATCATGCACCCATGGGAGCACTACTAGAGTAAGAGGCTCAAACGTGAGATCTGATGACAAACTCCTTTTCATGGTCCGACGTCACGTTATTATGTCATTGTGGTAGGCTAAAAGTGAAACAATTAAATTAAGAAAAAAAAATGGGAATTACGGATTGGTCCCGTTGATGACAAATAATAACAAATCGTCATAAGTTAGTAATGATTTTTTATTAAGTTAATAGTCACTTACTATGAAGTTAGCAGTCATTCGTACTTGGACTAATTTGTAATTCCCCAAAAAAAAAAAAAAAATGGGGGAGGGTTTCCTACCAAGTGAGTGCGGTTTGATGTAATAGAGTTGGCAGACCAGATGTTGGCATGATTAGAAGATTGGGAAATTTATTTGGTCAAAATCTATTGGGATGTGCCAGCCGGTTTGGCTGCATATATCTTCATTCACAATACATTTATATGAAAGGAAGCTTTTCTTGTTAATGAGTTGACTGAAACCTTACACTAAGGCCACTTTGATAAGTGGCCATGTTAGTGTGCATATTTATGAGCCCGTTTAATAGAAATTAAATAATTTTTGTGTATTTTGTACCAAAGACACAAATTTATCACATCAAATAAAAAAATTCAAATGAATTAATAATAATCATTATCACCAATGAAGGTAGAAATTCAAAATAGTGATTTTTTATGAATTTTTAAATATTTATTATAAAAAAATCGACCCTCAAAACATCTGACTTTTTAAAATGGTCTCTCATTCTTTTTTTTCTTTTTTCTTTTTTCTTTTTTTTTTATAAGCAAATCATTATATTAAATTAAGAAAAAGAAGGGTTATTGCTTTCATCCCCTTCATCTCTATCTGCTAAAATAACAGTATCCAAAAAAAAGGTAATAGGAATGAAACCGAAGCGATTACAAAGGGTTACGCACTGGACAAGGGAATGGGCTACTTTATTAACCAGCTTAGGAACACATCTAACGACCCACAAAGGAGTATAATTAAGAAGAGCTTTGACATCACACAAAATAGATTGGATGGCCCAGTAAGGAGTCATATCCCAGTCAAGATCCATGACTAGAGAAGCATCACCCTCCACCATAATCGACAAAAATCCAAGTTTGAAGCACTCAGAAAGTCTACCATGTAAGGCTTTGGCTTCCGCAACCTTGGGTTCAAGAGGACCATGCCATCCTTTGTAGTTCAAACAAACACAAAAGATCCCAAAGAATATATAAAAGGCGATAAATTTGTCCTTTTCAAAATATGTAGAATATATTATAATTTCTATTGGACAACCAAATAGACCCTTAGTGTAGTTTTACTGTTTGTCTACATTGCTCTTTTAGTAGTTAGTCAAATTCTCCCAAATGGTCCTCAAATTAGAATAGAACCATATATGTATATATTTGACATGAAATTGAAATTGAATATATTGAGATCCGAATGGAAAGAATATGGACTTCCTTTGGCTAAATTTCCAAAATATGTTTATTTAATTTCAAGAAATTAAACTCATAAGATATAGCTATTTTCTTCGTATGAACCCACTAAACAAATAATGTTATATATTGTGTTTAGACTGATATGCACATCAAGTGCATCTTATAATAAAATTTTATTAATTCTGCTTACGTAGTACAATATTGTGGTAATCCTAGCACATCCTCAAATTGTTTTTGTTAAGTCAATATCCTCTCACTATGCCTTCCCAAAGGAAAACCTACCAGGATCTTGTAAGTGATGTGTGTGTGCATAGCACAATCCTCTGAAGCTTTTAAATAGAAAGCTCCCAAACATTTTTTTTGCCTGAGGAGATGGCCATGGACCCTCACAAATTCTTGTTTCAATGGCTTTCACTGCTCTGTCTCATCCTCTCGTCCTGTGTCTCAGCAAAACAATTTTCCATGCCAAGGCTTGGTGCACTCAGAAGAACAATCCAACATGACCACCCAGCCGGAACTCTTGTGTCCCCATCTGTTTTGAAGGAATTCAAAACGTTTTACTTCACCCAAACATTAGATCACTTCAGTTTCAAGCCTGAAAGCTACACCACTTTCAAACAAAGATACTTGATCAATTTCAAGTACTGGGGTGGCCCAAATGCTAGCGCCCCTATCTTCGCTTATCTTGGCGCAGAAGCACCAATAGATGATGATTTAGCTGATGTTGGGTTTCTTACTGATAACGCCTTTCGTTTCAAAGCTCTCCTGATATATATAGAGGTAGAGAGTGAAATGTTAAACACACATGTACTGGATGAATTAGCCATTGTTCCCAGAGTTGTGTTGTTACTTTTATTTAGTTTTCTTCATGCAGCATCGATACTATGGGAAATCAATCCCATTTGGATCAAGGGAAGAAGCCTTGAAAAATTCGAGCACTCGTGGCTTTTTCAACTCGGCACAAGCTATAGCAGATTATGCAGCAGTGCTTTTATGTGTCAAGAAACAATTATTTGCGAAGAATTCTCCTGTGATCGTCATTGGAGGGTCTTATGGGGGAAGTAAGTGACTACAAATTAACCCTTTTTCAAGAACTAGTGGATTAAGTAACATTGTTGACCCATTAAAAAAAAAATTATTTATTAACTTTAATATTTTACGAACTGTCCTTATTTTTTATATTTTATTTTTAAAATTTTCAGTGCTTGCTTCATGGTTTCGGCTAAAATATCCCCACGTCGCCCTTGGGGCTCTAGCGTCGTCGGCCCCAATCCTTTACTTTGATGACATCACACCACAAAATGGATACTACTCTATTGTCACCAAGGATTATAGAGTAATATTTTTTTAACCTTTTTGTTTTTTTAAGAAAAAAAAAATGAAATTGTGTTAGACTAAATTCGTAACTGTGAGGGGTATATGCATGTTGCAGGAAGTTAGTGAAAATTGCTACAAAACCATACAAAAATCGTGGGCTGAAATCGATAAAGTTGCTTCTAAGTCCAATGGTCTCACAACCCTTACCAAGAGATTCAAGACCTGCGAGTAAAAATCTTAATATCTGCTGTTTTCTTGTTTAATATCTACTTAAAGAACTCTAATATATATTTACCTGTGAAATTAACTTCTTTTTTTTTTTTTTTTTTTTTGGTCTCCTCATTTTAGTCATTTAAACAGTTCCTATGATCTCAAGGACTACTTAGACTATTTATATGCCGATGTAGCTCAATATAATCACCCACCAACGTATCCAGTCACTGTGGTCTGTAGTGGCATTGATGGAGTGACAGAAGGAACTGATATTCTTGGCCAAATATTTGCCGGTCTTGTTGCTTATAAAGGAAAGAGATCATGCTATGATACAAATGAATTCAATCATCCCACTGAAACAAATGAGGGTTGGAGATGGCAGGTAACTTAATTGACACATACCATTGTCTCATCTTTTTCAATACCACCTTAATTTTAGTCCTATAATTTCTTAGAATTGTCGTTGGTTTTAATTTATGTGAAGCTGAATAATTGATCTGCACATGAATAGACATGTAGTGAGATGGTGATGCCCATAGGCCGTGGTAGCAACGATACTATGTTCCCGCCAGCACCATTCAATCTGAACAGCTTCATGAAGAACTGCAAGAGCTTGTATGGCATCATGCCTCGGCCTCACTGGATCACTACATTTTACGGAGGCCATGTATGTTTTCTTGTGTATCTAGCTAGCTCTATTTCAGGGGCCATTAATTGGCCAGTTGTTAATATTACCCTTCATTACTAATTTATACACTGAGTTCAAATATTTCCAAATTTCAGGGTACAAAATTATTTCTTCAAAGGTTTGCAAGCAATATCATTTTCTCCAATGGGCTGAGAGATCCATACAGTAGCGGCGGGTAAAAATTAAAAAAAATAAAAAACATTTTTTTCCCCTTTCTTTTCTTTTTGGAATATGCACACTCAGTTCACTTGATCAGCCTAGCTTGATTGTTTTTTGTGTTTATGAACATAGGGTGGTGGAGAACATATCAGAAAGTGTTGTCGCCATCTTTACAGTTCGTGGTATATGCTCAATTCCATTTTCCTTCATCTCCCCCCCCCCCCCCCCCCCCCCCCACCCCAAAAAAAAAAAAAAATGAAAGAAATGAAAGTAGTTTATATATCTTTAAAAGACCAAGATCCCAAATGGCTTTACATGAATTGATCACTAATGCATGCATGCATCACTTTGCGCTCAGGATCTCATTGTTTGGATATACTTCCTGCAAAACAAAGTGACCCTCAATGGTTGGTCACACAAAGAGAGATGGAGATTGAGATCATTGAAGGGTGGATCACCAAGTACTATGCTGACCTCGGCCTAATATGATAGAACAGTGTATTATCATAAAACCCACTCCAAAGGTTTCCAAAGAAATAATGGTAGTGGACATGGCGGATTAAAACCAGAATGATGTAGTTAATGTCCATTTGAAATCATTGAAAGGATCATCATAATATGTTACTGCAGATGAATATATATATAGCTGTTCAAGTATTTCAAATTTCTCAATCCATGTAAACTAGCTACAAATAAGTTTAGGCCTTGTTTGTTTGCCTAAAATAGAATGGGTGGGAGTGGAATCTAATTCCATACTTGAATTAATCTGAAATGGAATGAAATTTGAAATAAATATTAGGAAATGAATATCATTACGACTCATTACTGCTGTTTGATTTCATTCCTATGTAATTACCTGCTCCTAATATGTTGTTGGGAATGAATTAGAATATTCCATTCCACCCTTTCCATTCCAACCAAACAAACATGCATCACCTTAGGGCAATGGAAATGACAAATCAAAAGAACAAAGGAGGAAAGTGAATCCTTCAACCCGAATTAAAACCCTAGCATCCATTAGCAAGGAAAATAAAAGAACCTCTGAATTTTGTACTAATTATTAATATAATCTTCAACTAGGCTACAAAGTGGGTACGTATAAATAATTAATACCAATTAAAAGCCTAATGCTTAAATGCTTACACAGTAATAAATATAGAATAAGCAAAACTTATGAAAAATTATCAAAATGGCAAATCTGAGTCGATCTTACATGAAGTTGACTTTCTTAACCGTAAAATAACTTATTGTTAAAAGTCCCAACTCCTTAACAGATTGGACCCTAAAACATCAAAATAACATTAAAACAGTAATTACTAAAAATAAGGACCTTTATATATATATATATATAGGAATTCTAAAAAGTAGTGTTTGAGCCTTAAAACGGCCTTATTTAGCCTAAAAAATTATCCTTTGTTGGATACCGGCGAATTGCTTCAAACTATACTTTGGATACCACATATTTCTTCCAATTCCAATAATTGAGCAAAAAGTTATAACATTTTAGAGTTACACTACAGAATTAATTAGGACGCATATAAGGGTGCCCCTGCTTCATCATCAAATTGTGGCCATTAGGATATCATTTAATCATCTTATGTGGTGCTCATCAATGCCTAATGGAATTTTTAAAACTCCTATGATTAGCTGTGTACATTGTTATACCATTTTCTGATACAGGCCCTAAAAGTTATAATAATGCCAAGGATATTTTTATTTTTATTTTTATTGGGCATTTGTTGGAGAATGGAGGGTATTCAACTCCCATTAAGGGCCACTAATCCAATACCCAATATCGTTGGTGGAGTCCTTAGTCGATCAACTGAAATAACTTCCACTCATTTATCCTTTTCCAACTTCAAAGGCTCTTAAAATTAGGGGAAAAAAATATCGAGTAATTACCAAAGAGAAAATAAAATAAAAGCTCAAGCAGAATGGTTTTTTAAAGACAAATAGACGATAAAAGATCGAATTTCAGAACCTAGCCTAGTGTCATATGAAGTATGCTGTCCCTCAATTGGAAACAATATATGCAGTAATCAGCTAATCAATTAACATTTTATTTTTTTAAACAATCGATAGAATTTTCCCATACCCTTAAGGCCGTAACCCCCAATATCAATAAATAGGTATCCATACTTCTTTATAAGTTTGAATCCAAGATCGCTCATTCAACAGAAAATGCCTCTGGACTAATTAATATGCCATTTGCAAATCAACTAATCACGTTGAGAGCGTATTTTGTTTGTTGTTGGTCCATTTGGACTACAAAGGAAATTCAGTGTTTTCTTTAAAAGCACAACCTGATATATATACATTTGTAAATTATTTGAAAAATAATGTGGTAAATATAAATTGAGTAAAATCAAGTAAGCCTTTGATGAAAGAAGGTGGTCTATAAGGTTATGCCTTACCAGAACTTGTCTTGTTTTTGAGATATCCTTTTTAAATAAGATTAATGAACCCCTAGCTAGCTACCTGAGCTAATCTTCTTCCTAAGAAATTCATTTCGAATTCGATTAATGATGCATCCCAACTCCTCCCATGATAAAGAGTAGGGTGGGTGGAGTGATGGGACTGCCTGCAAAGATATGTTAATTTTTATTTCTTTAAGCCTTTTCATTTATCAAGTATTAATGTATTATGTCCTCTTTGGGAAATTCGGAAACTAGATCATATTTGGTTCACTCCCTTAATGCTATCTAGTTATATTAAGCTAGCTGACCCAATTTCAACCCCTTAGGTTGCTTGGTTCATGTGTAAGAAAATTGAACAAACTCATTTATATTCACATTGATTTATATTATACATTTTCATAGTTGCATATAATCACCCCCCCCCCCCCAAAAAAAGTAATAATAAAAACAAAAAAAGAACAACCCTACTAAATAGGACCAAAGTGGTAAGACCAACATGTTAGCCTACTGATGCAGCGGAAATTACGCAGTCAAGACTAGCTCACCAAATCAACAAGCTTCCACCAATCTGTTGATTGTCGCAAGAACAATGCCAGATAGTAGGCAACCACAATCAATATTCTCTCAAGAACACGAAAGTAAGAAAATAAAGGAGAACTCTCTCTCTCAATATCATTAATCTCATAAAATAATCAACTTAAAACTGTTTGTCATAAGGCTTACATCCTTTTATATAGAGAACTAATAAGAAAAACCTAGTTTTACTAGAACAAGAAAACCTAATTCTACTAGAACAAGAAAACTTAGTTCTACTAAAACAAGTAAGAATTAACTAGGAAACTAGTAAAGCAATAATTAAATAAAATAAAATAATTAAAACTAATAAAAATAACTAAAATAAAATAGAATCCCGATTCAGCAGTAGGGAAGAAGCCCATTGTGCGTACGCCGATGCAATCTGCATCACCTTCTCTCCAGTAATGAAAGAAATCTTCTGTTGTCTTATTGCACGTTAAACTAACATTATCCTACTTGACTGAACTGACCAAAATACCCTACCCCATAACTATTTCAAGCCCTTTGGTCAATAACGATTTTCAATGAAGATAGGTGTGGAATATTTTCAAAGTAAATTTAACTTGATTTTCAATGTAAATTTAACTTGATTTTCAAGTTATATTACACTTAATTTGATTTTTGATTTAACTTCAATTTTATTTTTTTTTTTATATATAAAATTTCCTAGTCAATATATAAAATTTGTTTTGAAGCTTTTGATGAGTACAATCCAAAAATATGATTTTTATCGAAATCGGACTCTTCAAAAAAAAGTTATTACATTTTTAAGGAAAAATGTTGATATCTCCATGATAACAGGAAACTATTTACATTAATTGTTATATTTACAAAAATACCATGGTCTTACTCATTGGGCTAACTGTAATGTCTTAAGAATCATTTTCCAAAAACGAAATGCTATAAACAGTTCTTAATTGTAACTCCTAATTACAACACCTAATATGACATAAGTTGATTGACAAAAATACCCTCTAAACTATTTCAAGAGATCCATTACTAGTTTGCCACATTAGATATTGTCTATATATATGGTATTACGTATAGTATTGCCCAAAAAAGAAATAAGGATCATGGAAGCTTTGAGGGAGAGTACCGGAGGCCCTAAGCCTAGTAATATTTGGGTCGGGAAGTTCTTGCATAGGCTGAGCCTGGAATTTCAAGTAGGCCTAGCCCAACCTACTTAAATCTCTTTCCAGCATATCTCAGACTCTGGTAAGGCAAGCAGGCCCATATTAACAGCCCTGGAATAAAGTATAAACTCAATAGTCAATAGTCAATACTGATTACTGAAGTTAATACACTAGATCCAATGAGTTTAATTAGATTGCTTGTCATAAAGCGGAAAGAGAGAACCTGTTGGTTTGGGATGGACCCGGGTTGGAGTTGAATCACCCTATCAGTCTTCTTCATATATATATATATATATATATATATTGTATGTGTGTGAGGGAGGGTGTGTGGGGTGTGGAACCGAATTATATATATATAGGATGATGATTAGGTAAACACGTGCTAATATAATTTATATCAACACTTGTATTGGAAATTGAATCTTATGCATTAATATGTTACGGGGTACATTGAGCCAATGCATAAAGTATAACCGCCAATACAATGCATGATGCTGATATAACTTATATTAACACGTACTAACCTGATTAAAACTGATATTTTGTTACATTATTTTTTTGACTCTACGAAGAAAGAAAAAAATATTGCATCTATTTAACCTAGGCTCACTAGGAGTAACGAGAGATTCAAGGAAAAACTTCAATGGCACACTTCATTCATCACAACCACAATCTTTTTTCTTTTTCCTTTTTTTTTTTTTTTTTTCTTTTTAGTTTTTTATTTTTGAGTGAATTTTAATTTGGTTTCTTTTCTAAAACATTTTCAAGTTAAATGATTTTTTAAAACATTTTCAAGTTAAATGATTTTTTAAAACATTTTCAAGTTAAATGATTTAATTTGGAGTGAAACTAAAAAATAAAATAAAGTTAAGAGTGAGGCTATTGTCATCACATAAAATACTCAAAGTCCCCTATTAGTTTATACATTTTGAAGTTTTATGAAAAATATAAAAAATTTTTACAAAAACCAATAGCATTATTCACTAAAAAATATCATTCTGAACAACTTTGTAGAAGAAATTTTTTCCAAAATCTACCATTTAAGCAAACTTTTTGGCCATTTACAATCTCTATTTCATTTTTCATGGAAAATTTCTAAAAAATCTACTTAAATGACAAATTTTGAAAAAACTTTCTTTTATAAAGTTGTCCAAAATGATATTTTCTAGTAGACTATATAATTAGTTTTCATAAATTTTTTTATATTTTTCATAAAATCTTAAAAACTATAAATTAAATAAAAGACTTATGGTATTTTATTGGTGTCAATAGCCTAACACTAAAATTAATAGTGTCGAGTTCTTCATTTTGAGTCTTAACAAAATAAATAAATAAATAAATCATTTTGAGGTTAGAGAGAGACAGGCACAGGCGCAGAGCTCCAAGGAAAACGTTCAAATCTTTTGTACTTTGTAGTAGGTTTTCGGAGAGAGAGAGAGAGGGGGATCGAAGATGTTGAGATTCAAGCGATTGATTCTCAGCCCTTCATCGACCACACCTGCGATTCTTAGTTCCCAGCTCCTCGCACACCATCACAACCCTACCGTTCTACCTCCTTACCATCTCGCTCAAAGAACCTCCGCTCGTTTCCTCGACATTTACCAGGTTCGCTTTCTCCATTAACCTCCGTTTGATCACTGAGAAAATGTACGAAAATGAAGGAAAATTGTTCAATCACCCCCCAAAACAACTAATTCCAACTAATTCCTCCACTGGGTTTTACATGATACAGCTGCTTTAGCTTAGTTGGGTTGAGTTTTTTTCGAACTTCCACAAATTTTATTTTTCTTTTCTTATTTTCCTCTGTTTTCTCACTGACAAACCGAGGGTTGATCTTCTTTTTCATCAATTTTCGGTTACGGTTTCAATCCTATCTTCCTTTGATTATGTGAATTATTCATTTATTAGATTTTAAAACTCCTTTGATTGCAGATTGGAAACAAAGCGGCCATCGAGAAAGAGCGCGCTCGGCTGTATGTTTTGATATTTATTTATTATTATTATTTTTTTTTTGGTTGACATTCTTAGGGCCTGTTTGGTCGTCCAAATGAAAATTGAAGGTCATAGTGTACTTTACATGTTATTGAAGGCTCTCTCAATTTTTACGATGGATTTGTGCTCTCAATACTATGTAAAATGCACTTTAACTATTGAACATCTATTTGGGCGACCAAAAACTCCCTTTGGATATGAATTAGGTTTTAAATCAATATTGATTTTTCACGTGATTTTGGGCAGTTCAGATGAGATGAATAGAGGTTACTTCGCTGACATTTCAGAGCTTAAGCAACATGGTGGTAAGGTAAGATAGTGATTGAATTTAAATCTGGGATCGTGTTAGATATGAATTTCATGCTCATAATTCGATTTGTGAGGTTACATTTTGAGGGGGCCATGAAGTACGGACGGTTCAGCCTGCACATTTATTTAGCTTCTCATGCCATGCTAGCATGAAGAGAAAGGTTCAAGACCTTTCATTTGATGAGTCCCATTTTATGTATCATGTTCTAAGACTTAGCTAAGATTCAACGACCTTTAACTATCCAATTTGGGGCATTGTCTTTTCATTTCATTTGAAGGTTTTTCCATTGTCCATCAGAATGATAGAATTTGATTAAAAATATATGCTAAGATAACCAGATTGAGTTCATTTTTAGAATAATGAATCTGCTACGGGGGAGCCATCAAATGCTGTCTCCCATTCTTTTGAACCATAATGACTTGGCATGATTCTATTGCAACATAACTATGTGTACAGGACAAACTTTATGAAGTGTATAAGAATTGTCTATTTAGTTTATAGTTTGAATTTGTTACTGGTATTTGTGCAGATTGCAATGGCAAACAAGGTTATAATTCCAGCAATGGCTGCAATGAAGTTTCCTGCTTTAGAAGTGAACTATTCGGATGGTAGAAGTATTAAATTGCCCTTTAGTTTCAATAATAATGATGTTGATGCCCATGACTCAGCTATCCCAAAGGCCTCTTTACTCTGTCTTTCATTTCGAGCAAGCTCTCAGGTTTGGAAATTGTTGTGATAATTGGTTTGTACATTTTTGTTCAGAACATTATTTATGTTTATAGCACGTCTCAGTATTTTATTTGTTCATTACATAATGTGTATATCAACTTTAATATTCAGGAAAAAAAAAATCACATAAATAATCTCCAATAATAATATGTTTAATTATTTTGTGATAAGAATGCATTGTCATAGAACTCAAAATTCAGTGTTTGAGTTGTATGATTTCTTGTAATGTATAGGCACCTAAACTTCATTTATATAAACAAGAGTCTAGTAGATCCATGAGTACAATACCTTGTATGCCATCAGACATAGGATAGCATGAAGCCAAAAACAATACCTAGATCCAAATACCAACTATATCATACATCAAACCAAGACTTTACATCCATCATATCCAAGCTACCAAAAAACAAAGACCGAGTCTCCAACAATACAATCCCACTAAAGAGCTTCACAAAAACTCCATAAGCTCCTCCCCAACCTATCCATTAAATCAGTGGCAATCCATATTTGCCATGAGCTTCACAAAAGAAGGGCTAGGGTTTTGCTATACAACTTTCAGACCAATGACTCTAGTCTCTATTACGAGATCAAGTATACATAGTTCAGCTACATGGATCAACAACATAAACAATATACGACCAATTTTCAAGAAAGCCATGTGGATCATCCAAGGAACTTTAGAAATCATCACCACCTGTGCTAAGAAAATTCAAAAGGAAGAAAAGTGACAGATTATATAACTCCACTTTCCACATTCTTTTTCTGAAGATTAACAAGCAAGAATTGGAAACGTAGATGTCCACCTCTCCCTCCCTAATAGATGTGTGATGTGCAAAGCAGAATTGGAAATGGTAGATCACTTACTTCTCCATTGTGTTGTAGCAGTAGAACTTTGGGCACATTGTTTTAGCCTTTTTGGGGTCCAATGGGTAATGCTACCTTGTTTTAGGGGGTGTTGGACTCTTGGAGGTGTAGAATTATAAACAAGAGCGCACTGCTGGTTTGGAAGATCACTCCCCATGCTATTTTTTGGATAATCTGGAAGGAAAGAAACAAAAGAACTTTTGACAACTCCGTGTCTAACTTAGAACAGTTAAAAATCAACTGTATAGGTCTTCTTTTTTGTTGGAGTCACTTAGAATTTTTAGAAGATAGGTCGACTTTCAAAGACTTCAAAGAGTCCATGCACTTATAGTTTTGTGTTTGGTGGTATACTTGTACATGGGTTTACCCTTTTTTTGCTAATATAATCTTAACTTTTCATAAATAAATAAAAAAGATTAACAAGCTAGAAAATTGTTATGGTTTAGCCTCTTGATTCCTGTGTAAGAATCATTATGAACTTTACAACCACTCCAAGTCCAAATCCAAAACTCCATCGTAAACTCAACTCACAATCAATCCAAAGCACCAAACTCAACCCACAATCAATTCAAACCAACCCCAAACCCAAACCCAAACCAACATCCAATTCCAACTTAAAATTAAGAAGAACCCATTACTTCAAAGAGAGAAACATCATAATACCCATTCAATATAACTAAACATCATGTAGTTGTTCACCAAACCACCCACACTATGTATGTTGCATTGCATTTATGCTTGTTAATGTAAAGAAGGTGCATACTACAAACCATTAGTGATGATAGTTAGCTAGAGGGAGTATGGATTGGTAAGGTTGAATTCCAGTCATAAAAGTAGAACTTAGACTGCCATTCACTAATCTAAATCATTGTAGTTTTTCAAGATTAAACTATACATGAGCACTTCCCATTCTCATTTAAACTTATACACCTATTTTACAAATTGATAAACACACAAATATATAGATATTCATTAACCTTATATAGGGATGTAACTTTGCAAATACATATTCTAAACAGTTTTTCCATACTCCATCTAGCTATCGTCAAGTATAGTTTAAGTTCAACAAGCTAGAATGATTTGTTCCATCACGAAATATAAATATATTTATGCATACACATCCACAAAAAAAACTTCCACCTCGTAATCAACCCAATCTCAGTAACCCAAACCTTTTCTTAACAAGACAGCCTGTTTCTTCTACAACATCAACAACACCCACAATAAAAGACGACAAAAACAACAATTTTGGCAATAACAGCAACAGCATATACCCACCAACTGATGTCAATCCTAATTTCAATCATGAATAGAATCCAATCCAAAAATCAGAGGCCCAGTTCATATATCCCCATAAAAATCCCAAATATGAAATACTGACCAACTTATCTTAATTTTCAAATCAAGAATTAGTAAACCAACACAATCAGAATTAAAAGCAACAACCCAGAAAGACGGAGAACTCAAAGCCAAGAAAATCTCATCTACACCACAAAGGAATGAAAATCAAAGATCAACCATCCAGTTAATAAATAAAGCAATCAAGAAGCATATATATATATATATATATATATATAGTTCTTCTATTATCAGGTGCACCTAATGCAATTTTACATCAAGTGCACTCCAAAACCCTACCTAATAATTTGTATTTTGTGAATCCAATCATTAGATTAGATAGCCTTGTCATGTAGGCATTCCATGCCAAAAAACAAGTGGATCTGAGATTGATTATTATTCGATCCAAAACGTGTATTTTTTAATCAATAACAATCGCTCATTTAAGGACATTTCGAATGAAACAGCTCTGAATCTTAGATCAACTTGATTTTTGGCATGTATGATTAACATAGGAATCAAATTTAATCCAACAGTTGGTTTGGCCAAATACAAGTCGCATGTAAGAGTTTTGGAGTGCGCTTGATGTAAAATTGCATCAGGTGTACTTGATAATAGAAGGGTTATATATATATATATATATATATATATATATATATATATATATATATATAAAGAGAGAGAGAGAGAGAGAGAGAGAGAGAGAGAGAGTGCTATGAAGCATGGATATTTCAAAACCTCCAACGAATCCGTATCGGATACGATACGCCTAGGATACTCCTCGATACGTATTGGATACTCTCTGAACGTATCGGAATAGTAACACACGTTATTACGTCATTGGATACACCTCGGATACTTCTCAGATACATCTCACATACATTTGGAATTCCTTTAGAGTTAGTTTGTAATTATTTATTTTTTAAACAAACGTGGGTAAATTAAAAAAAAGAAGGTAATACCCATACTTTGATTGAAACAATAAACCCTATTTAATTCTTTCATCTTAGTTCTCTTTCTACTATCTATCTTTTAGGGCAACAATTGTAAAGCAATAAGTTAAATGACTATTTTGTAATGTTAATGTCTTTCTAGTTTCTTTCTATGAATGATGAACATGGTTGATGCTTATGAATGTGTTCTTTGTACATCTATTCTTGCATATTAATTGATTTTGTAAATGTTTAAATTTTTTTTTTAATGTTTATTGTATATGTTTTAGACCAAATATTAATATTAATATATTTATTAATTAATGTATTCTTGCCATATCGTATCCTACTTTTTTTTAAATTGCTAAATCGGCGTATCCGTATCGCATCATATGCGTATCTCGTATCCATATCTGTGCTTCATAGATAGAGAGAGAGTGTGTGTGTCGGTGCCACCTTCAGCAGTAAGAATAGACCAGTGGATGAGATGAAACCTTGCCAAACAATGTTGATTTAGTTGACGCTCTTTGCCTACCCCATGGTAGATGAATATCTCGCCATTTAAGGGAAAATCATAGCCCCTTTTTTCTAAAATGATGAAGAGGAAGAGAGAGGATCGGGAGATGAGAGATAGAGGTTGTGGGCAAGAGGAAAAGACCAAAAAAAATTGAGGGTTTCAGCAAGAGTTTAGAGAGAGGTTACAACGGGCGAGAGAAAAAGAGACTTGGGAGAAATTGATCTGGTTGTGATATGCTTGGACATAGTTGGAATTATTTGTTTGTATATTGAAGTAATGAGATCATTGTCGAAATTTTGAAAATTTCTTTAAGTGGAAACTGATTCCCAGTCACTTATGCGAAGCTGATTATTGGAAAGCCTCCCCCCTGGGCACCCTGGGTGGGAAAAAAAAAAGCTTTTGCGTAAAATCTCTTTTTTTTAAGCCAAAACCAATTTTTAGCTTGTACCCAATGCAACTCTCAATCCTATAGATTCTGAAGGCCAAAATCACTTTTTGTCTTTTCAAAAGCTAATCCAAACAGGGCCTACTTACATTTACTAATCATCATTGTGGATAGAGTTATCATATGATCAATAGTAAAGCTTGTCAATTGGAGTATGTTTGGAATAATTGACATAGTCATGTCAAATCCATGCTGAGGCAATTAGGCTATCTTCCAAGCCATGGCAATTAGGGAAGCAATTTTTTTCAGCTACAGTTTCAAGTGCTGTGTGGATTTGGTCTCCATAAACATTCTAAACTGTTTATGCAATTGGATTGTTTAGAATACCAATGCATGTTATGAAATTCCCTCTTTGATTTTTTATGAAACTAAGTTCAACAAACATCTTAATTTGTTATTCTTTTCTTGGACAGGTGATGATTGACTCTTGGAGTGTACCTTTTCTTGATGCTTTTAGCGATTCAAAAAATATTCAGCTGTATGAGGTACTATAACTTTATAGTTTAATTGAAAGATTTGTTCAAAGTTTTGCATTTGGTTTGAGCTCACTATTGAAAATTTTTTGGACAAGTATACTCCATTATTGAGTTCTGGACATAGATTAACTGGATTAAACTAACACTTGTGTCTTTTAAAATCCTGAAAAAACTCTCAGAATAGCTTATACCACATGCTAAAATACTTGTATCGTAATCATATTTCAAATTTGATGCAGGCATGCAGCTTCATTAAGTCTGATAAAGGGTGTAAATTTAGTTGGGGTGTAAACAAGCTGAGCCAAACCAAGTATTAAGGTTTTTGAACTCGGCTTAGTCTATTAGGACCAGTGATTAAGCACAAGCTCATCTGAAATTTTGCAAGTTCTGTTTAAACTTGGCTGCTTGGCTCAGCTTGTTTCCTTTATTTCCAAAATGTCTATGGTAAACTGCATAGGTATGGGTGGCTTGCTAATGAACATGCTTGTTTGGGAGGAAAAATTAACTAATATAATGACTGGGGCATAGTTTTGTTTAACTAATAATTTTGTCTAATTTTTTTTTTTTTCTTCCGGGTGGGGTGGGCTTTGAAAATTTAATTTTTATAGTTGATACTTATTAGCAATGTTAAATTATCAGAATGGCACTCGGAGCATGCATCTTATTATTATCTTGTCGGATATTTCTATTAATTTTTCAATTTTTTATTAACACATTTTTACTTCTTAATTTTTAAACAAGTTATTCATTTTCAGGTTTCTTTTATAGACTCGTGGTTATTATCATTGAATCCCATAAAGCGACTTCTTCTTCGGATCATGAGGAAATCCAATCCTGATGGAAGGAAGGATGCTCTTCAGAGACAGATTGTTTATTCATTTGGTGACCATTATTACTTCAGAAAAGAGCTCAAGATACTGAACCTTCTTACTGGGTACAAAAAATTTTATTTTATTTTCTTCATTTCCATCATGGTTAGCCAGCTGAAGTTGTTGGTTCGAAGTAGGATTTATAACATCATCACTTTACAGGTACGTATTCCTGCTTGACAAATTTGGTAGAATAAGATGGCAAGGTTTTGGATTGGCAGCACAAGAGGAATTGCCGTCGTTTCTATCTTGCACATCACTCTTACTGGAAGAAAAATGAGGTGGCCTAAGCATATAGCATATTTCCTTAACCTACATCTCTAGGTGATCTTGAATGCCACATTTGAGCATACTTGTTTGGGAGGAAAAATTAAAGATTAACAGAGGAAGTTCCCTAATAATTGCAATCCATAGATTTCTTCCAAAGTTGCCTCTGTTTTAGGGGTATTATTTGTGTTCCTCGTTCTTCATTTTTGGTGCGGGGAGTGGTATCCTACTTTCATTTGTAGGACGATTGAATTATTGAGTTAATGTTCCAGTGTTTCTTGTAGTGACATGGGCTTGTGGAGTATTCGCCTACCACGCTTCTTTCTTCCTTGTTTGTGTTTTTTTTTTTTTTTTTTCGTGTTCGTGTTTGAGCATTAATGGGCTTGTAGTTACTTGTAAAACCCATTTTAATATCACTTGCTGGTCATGGAAATGAAGGAAAGAAAAGCATCCATTTCAGCTCAAAATGATGTATCTGATACCCAATTTTGAAATATCTAATGCATATAACAGTTGGAAAAAGAGAAAATTCTCTGCTTTATTATGAGTTCTTTTAAATTTTCAGTAATATATGCATTATATGCCTTTGAATTCCTCATCACAGTTCCTTTTTTGATAAATAAGTCAATAGTATTAATGTCAAGAAAATGCACTACTGCTTTCATTATATGAGAGAAGAAGAACGAAGTCCGGTAAAGAGGTAATGAGAATGAAACTAAAGTGATTACAAAAGCCGCCCACAGTTCCCCACGGTTCTTGATTGGGCTTTGAGTTTCTCGGGAAGTAAAAAGGTGGACTTGGACCCCTTTTTGGCCTTTTTCTTTTTTGGGTTCACGTCCTCTTCCCATTTCATTATCATCCATTCTAGCTAGCGCTATGAACTTTTAAGAGATAGTGAGCAACTGAACAAGTATGGGGTTGAGGACGTGAATTCAATTTTACCTACGAAAAAAATATTAGAATCTCCTCTTAGAATCAGTCTGCTTGGTTTTAAAATTTTAATTGATCTTCATATGGGTCTTCTTTTTTTTTTTTTTTTTTTTTTTTTTTTTTTTTTTTTTTTGGGGGGGGGGGGGGAATGGAAAGTTGCATTAAGATGCACTGTCGAAGTAATAAGGGATTGGGAAAGACTTGGTCAAACAAATTAGAACATTCTTCCAATGCCTATTTAAAGGATAAAGGAGAGAAGAACTTTACCCCAAATATACTTATTTTGAAAAAGAAACAGGAAAAAGATAAAGGAGGGAAGAAGGCAAGGACCACTAGTTAAGCACAAAAGCAAGAATGTGGAAGTTTCTTTAGAAATATTCTGTCACATCTATGAGTTCAACAGCATAAAGGGTTTTGCCCAGTTGGCATCGAGCAATGGTTAAAGATATTTGATCCACAATAAAATTCCATATAATGAGGCATAATGCTATGTACAATAAGAAACTAAAATTTTAAAATGGGGAATTATAGATTGGTCCTGCTATGAATAAATAATTACATTCTTAACTAAGTTAGCAGTCATTTGTGGTGATATGTAATTATTTGCCCGTAACTCCCCAATCTGTAATTCCCTCTTTTAAAATGAAGTATGTTTCTTTCTTTTCTTTTTATTTTAGGAAATCAAGTATGTTTTTAAATCTTAAAGGTATAGTCAAGATATGAAATTTTATTTTGTGCCAATAATATGAGACTATGAGTCAAATAACATTGCCTTATAGAAACTGGGTTAGATGGATAAGTTTCGTTGAATGCTTCATAAAGTTGTGCAGCAATCAGCAGTTTAGCTTACATATGGAAAAAAATAAATATATTAATTAATCAATAACATGACTTTTTTAGAACTCAACTGAAAGGTAATTTAGGTTGATTTTTTTATTTTCAAAAAGAAAAAATTTATAGACTCAACCTAGCCCACTTCTCAGAATTTTCCAAGCAAACTATGGGAACCCGGGCGCAATATGGATGGCTCAACCAGAACCTGATAGAAAACATTGACGTGCCAAAAAAATTTCTTTCCTCTTTCTCCCCAGCAACATGATAACAAATTAAAATAAATAACGTACCCCAAGAAAAAGTAAAGTAAAATTTTTAAATTTTTTCCATTTTTTTAATATTTGTTGGTTGCATGTTTTGGTTAAAAGTAGATGGGAATAATTCAGTTGCCTTTTGTAGTTTCTTCTTATATATATGCAATGATCATCTAGTGGAGGAGTGTGCAGTGGACGCTTGCACTTGAACCCTAAGCCGGGGTATAAGGAATTGAAGGTGCCGAGGTCTTGATAAAAAAGGGTTGATATATATATATATATATATAGTCATGATCAAGTCAGCACGTGTTGATATAAATTATCTGTATCATGTATTGGGAGTTGTATCTCGTGCATTGATCCAATGTATACCGTAACCTACTAATGCACAAGGTACAACCCCCACTGTAGAGTTGATATAAGTTATATCAGCATGTGCTTACCTAATCATCATCCTATATATATATATGAGAGAGAGAGAGAGAGAGAGAGAGAGAGAGAGAGACACTGAGGAAGAAATAGTTCCCCATATAAATTATCTGTGCTTCTTCCTGAAAATGAAGTAAACTATTCTAAATTGCTATTAGACAAACATTATTGTAAATTCACTATCCCCATGTTAAAACTAGGGATAATTTTTTTTAATACAATTTTGTAAATTTGAACCTGCGTAATCCACTCCATAATGGGCTTGCCTTAGGATTATTAGGTCAAGAAAAATGTAGTAAAATCAGGATTTATTAGATGAAAGTTTCAAGAGGACCCAAAAAATAAATAAATAAAAATAAAGGGAATTGGTCAAAGCTTTTGTTTCTCTTTCCATTATTTTAACATAGGTATTATAATTATAATTATTAGTATTATTATTGGTTTTTAATGGGTAAAACACCAGGCAAACCAAAAATCAAACTCCCTGGTGACACAAATATTATTAGTTTAGTTGTTGGAGGATTTGGTGGCAGTTCTCTTGCAAGAAAAGTTCAGCATATGTGGGTACTGCATGAGACTAGGGAATTTTTGCTGGCCAAGTAATATACCCCTTCACTCAATGAACTTATCCCACAGAAGCTTCATGAATATTCATTATCTCATTGCTTAGCCAATTTAATCACACTCTTACCAGAGTTTTGATTTGACTGATTAATTTGATCAAGTCACTGCCCAGCTTAATTGGGCGTGGATGAAGAGTAAGTAAAGAAAAAGCTGAAAAATAAATAAATAAATAAATAAAAATTATGTGGCTGACCTTTATCATCTAGTCAAATATTAAATCTTCATAAGTTGAAGTTGGGAACCAGCCAAATGGTGGGTCGACATCTGTACAAGTCGCTATAATTAAGTCAATGAGCTATAGGAAGCAATTTGGAGAAGCCAGAGGAAAATTACATATTTTGACAAATTTAATATTAGTCAACATTTTGGGCCTGAAATGACTAAAGATGTGCATGCTACAAGGCATGATATCATCAAGGGCTTGTCGACAAACGAAGCATATCTTTTTTTCTTTTTCTTTTTTTTTTTTTTTTTCTACCTTTTTTGCCGAGAAACAAAAAATTCGTATATACAACCCTACCCCAAAGTAAATCCTATTAGGATGGTACCCCAAATTCCAAGGTATTTCCACCAAGACCTCAAAACTCGAATCCTTAAACTCGATTGAATCCCAACAAAGTGGGGAGGGATGCCACTAAGTTATAAGGTCATTGACGAACGAATTAAACCAAGCCACTAATGGACGATCTATGCTCCATACCTAAAGAAGCAATTATATACTAAATCTTGTTCACCAATTAAATGGCTCTCTCAATTGTTTAATGGGCTAAATTTTCATATTTTTTTTTTAATTAATAATAATAAAATTCCAAATGGTAGAAGCACCAAAAACCCAAAGAATTCAACCTCTGTTATATAAGGTCAAGTTCCAACCCTCATGTCTCTCCTGTAGGGGTGGCAATTTGTGCCCAAACTCATGAATCCACCCAAATCCGCTTAATTTAAATGGGTGTACACAGATAATATTTTTAATTGGGTTGTAGGGGTGGCAATTTGTGCCCAAACTCATGAATCCACCCAAACCCGCTTAATTTAAATGGGTGCACACAGATAATATTTTTAATTGGGTTGTAAATGGGTACTCATAAAGAACCCAACTAATAATTGGGTCTAATTGGGTTTAGATAGAAGTTATTGAGTGAGTTTGGGTTTGAAGTGGTGGCCGCAACAGGGGGTACCCACGATCCATCGAAGCCGGCGTAAGATGACACCGCGTAGAACCACTCCGGGTATGCGAGGCCTGAGCTTGCCTTCCATCGCCATTTTCTTTTCCCCTATTGGTTTCCGTTCATTGGTTCGATGCAGATCTCATAACAGGCCGAGGAAGAGATACCACCGACTCTCGGTGGTCTTAAAATGCTAAGCCTGTGCAAAATATTTAAGCATCTAACGCTACCCCTTGAGAAACATTTCCGGGAGAAAAAAACGAAATTAAAATTGACAATATAGGCATGACAATTAATTAATTAGGTTAGTTTGTTATTTGGAGTATGAGTGTAAAAATGACAATAAGAATTGAAGCTTCCTTCTCAATTCCCAGGTGGGGTAGTAGGGGATTTGGATTTGGTGCAGTTAGCTATTTTTACTGCATGGTGAAGGAAACATAGGGTCGATGACATGGGCAAGGAGGAGAAATGCGTTAAGCGTCAAATGCATCTCTCAAACTTCAACCCTTTATTTCTCCTCCTTGTCATGTGTCATCAATCCTACGTTTACTGCACCATGCAGTAACTGCACTACAATTGGAACAATATTCGACTTGACTTGTTTGCACCCACGATGATATTCATCAATTTGTTCATATTCTATACTCAGAAAGCACAGTAACATTTCTCAGAAAAATGATCATAAGAATTGAAGCTTCCTTCTCAATTTCCAGGTGGGGTAGAAGGTGCATGTATCCTTAATTTGTGACACTAATGTGGGAACCATGCATATGTCAAAAAAAAAAAAAAAAAAAAAAAAGGCTTCATGTTGCTGAACCGTGTAGGGAAATTAAAAGTCCTTCTAGAAACTGACTGGGTCGTTCTTTGCAAAGATAGGAACTAGGAAGTCAATGGGAAATAAATAAATTATTTACTCAGCAAAAAATAAATTATTAATTAATTAATTATTCTATGTAGTACCTTGGGTGGTGCAATCAATTAATATATAAAAACACCCACAAAACAAAAATTAAATGGAGTCTTTAGCTGCAACGATTTCTTCAATGAAAAAACAGGCTGTTTTTTTTCCTAGGGAGAGACGTTAATTCCATCACTCCTTGTTCACCAACCTCCTAATTTTCCACGAAACCAATGTCACAATATGAATATGAATGAAACGAGGAAGGTTGACGTCCCAAGCTAGAAAGGGCGGCACGCCTGCAGGGTAACGTTGTTACATATGTCACCAAATTTCCCTAATAAAGAGTCTACGACCATGCCTTGTTTACCTACTACAATACACACAAATCACCAGATATGCGTCATTATCATTCATTAATTTTTTTATTAAATATGACGAGGAAACCCTCTAGACAAACCTTGAAACTCTCCTTAATTATTAGTCAGCTTTGTAGAATTTTTCTCAATTTTAAAGCAGGATTAGTAACAATCTGAACTATTAGATTGTCACATTTCAAATCTAATATCAAATTTTATGGTCTATTTTTGTCAAATTTAACACTTAAACTAATTATAAAATATTAATTTATGCGTTAATTTAGTTTAATTGCACCACTTGATGCTTGTATAGTAGATCATATGGTTTATTTCTATCAGATTTTCTAACCAAAAATAGACAAAAAGATAAAGTGTCGCAATTTAATGATTCAGGAGTAATTTACTATGTTTTAAAGTTCAAGATATTTGAACCACTAACCTAGCGGTACGGGAGGATAAATAAAAGATCGGATTAGGATAGGTTATCGGTTTAAGTCCTTCAATTATACCAAAAAAATGTTCTTAAGATTTTTTTTTTTTTTTTAATACACAAATAACATACACAACACACAATAAATAAACCCACATATACAACAAAGTAATCTTTTGAGATATAGGGTTTGGAGTAGGTTAGCAACTCCTTCCATGCTTAGTGGGAAAAAAAAAGAGAAGATATGGGGGGTGAACATATGCAGTGACGCATGGTGGTGGTGAGTGCTTATCACATGTAACCTAACTCGATGCCATATGCCATGCTTTGAGCCGTTGACCATACAACCGTCAATTTCATTCATTTTTTGGAAACATTAATTCAGACAGAATATATTTGGATAATCAGTACATTATTACTATTATTATAAAAATTGTACTTTGTATTTAAACATGTGGGATTAGTGGGTGGGCTTCTAATTAAGTGGGAAATTAGTGGTCACTTTGGTCTTTTCCTTCCCATGTATGCATTATCCAAAGATGAGATTCCATTGGCACCTCTGGCGGAGCCCAGTCAAATATTGTGTCACTAAGCCCTTTTTTCAGTTTTTTCACTCGTGCCTTCTTCTTTTTTTTTTTTTTTTGGTTTCCTAAGTGTCCCCAGACTGTGTTTAGAGCTAATTCTCTGAGGTACGGTCGGGTACCGAAAGAAGGATCTCTCCCAAGAAAGTTTACTGTATCTACAAGGATTCAAATCCAAAATCTCTTACTTAAGCGACCAAAACCCCTTTTACTCAAGCTAACATTCGTTGGTCACTCGTGCCTTTTTAAATGTTGGGTTTCAATTTTCAAAATAATATCAAAAGATAGGGGCTATTGCCACCACATAAAGTACTCTAAGCCCCCCATTAGTTTACACTTTTTAAGGTTTTATAAAAAATATAAAAAGTTTTTACGAAAACTAATCACATTGTTCACTAGAAAACATCGTTCTGAATAGCTTTGTAGAATGAAGTTTTTCCAAAATCTATTATTTAAACAAACTTTTTAGCCATTTACAATAAAAAATAGCCAAAAAGCGTACGTAAATGACAAATTTTAGAAACAAATTCTTCTACAAAGTTGTCCAGAATGATGTTTTCTAGTAGACTATGTGATTAGTTTTCATAAATTTTTTTTATATTTTTCATAAAACTTAAAAGATATAAATTAAAAAGGGGCTTAGAATATTTTATGGGGTGGCAATAGCCTGGCCCATATCAAAATTGTTTATAAATTATAATGCCAAATAAATAATTGCTGTTATATGGAAAACATTAAATAGTGGTTATAACTTATAACTGATGTATTATCCTTCTTGGTATTTGTTAACAATTAATATTTAACAATATCATATATATCAGTTTGAAATTGAATTTTCTTTTATTGGGATAATTAGAATGTTGTGTTCGTATATACATCCCGCGTACAACCAATTCTAACAAAATAATAATAATAATAATTAGAATATTGTATTCATATATACATCCCCCGTCTGGCGGTCTACCATCAATTCTAATAAAATAATAACAATAAGGAATTTTCCCGGGTATTTCTCTAATAATATAATAAGGAGTTTTTTTTTAGATTTTTCAAACAAGAGATGAAATACCCCTCAACAACTTTCTAGTAGCGTACGTATACAAGAAAAGCTATTATGAGGAGAGACCTTATAAGTGTCTTTGACGAGTTCTTCCCATGTTTTGGAAGGGAGGTATTGAACAAATCTCAAATCATAAGTCATATCATTTAATAAAATAGGTTTCAAATGTTTTCACATTAAATTTCATTACAAAATACCATGTGATTTCGTTGATCAAAATTTGATAATTTTCTCGATATAATAACATTTGATTAAAAAAATTTCTTTAATTGGGACATACATGCTTGATTACGTTAACATATTTTTAATTGAATTTGTCATAATAAAATGGACTCCATGATTAATTCAATGATGTCATTGCAAGTGTCTTGAATTATATGCTCGAAAGAAATTTTTAAAAAAAAAAAATTGCAAAATGAGAGTTTAGGTAAAAGAAAACACGATGGCACCCGTGTGGAAAATAATAAAAACTATAAGGGAAAATTACATTAATCTTCCCTGAGATTTGATCAACAAATGCTGACCTCCCCTAACATTTAAAAAATTACATTGAACTCCCTTGAGAATCTTGAGATTTAATAAATTTAACATTCACTTCCTCTCCATCCATTGACCGATGGTTTGACTAACAGAAATGGATAATGTCATGCATAAGACTCATAAAATGCCAATATTACCCTTAATTAAGAAATAATGTATGAAATAACTAAATTAATTTTAAAATCTTATTTGAAGACCAAAATATCCCAATATAAGCATTAAAGTTCATTTTGCACCTATATACCAGCCATGTAAAGACATGGGTACCTTTATTTATTACTCTCGCTGTTTCATAATTAGTGTCCTACTTTCCTTTTTGGGAAATTTCAAAATAAGTGTCTCATTTCAAAAGTCAATAGACATTTTTTACTCATTTCCTAAAATACCCTTAAAAGGTTTTTTTTCTTTTTCTAATGTTTTACAAACTTGAGGGCAAAATTGGAATTTCAAAATATATCCATTGATGTGAAAGCATTTAAAAAGGTTTCATTAAAAAGCGTGTTTTTTCAAAAGGGACACTTATTATGAAACGGAGAGAGTACCAGATATAGTACACGTGCATTGCACGTGAATATTTTTAAATAATATTAGTTATACAAAATAATAAATACATAAAGATTTTATATTTTTTCATAAAAGATAAAGTTTAAAATTTGAAAGTACAACGAAAGATTAAAAACTCTTTAAATATATATTTAGAATTTGTTTTCTTCATAAAACGGAATATTTAAAGAGTTTATATTCATATATATTATCATGCAACTTGATAGTTGCTCTAAAAAAAGAATTTGAATAAAAATCTAACTTTAATTTGTTACCAAATGATAAGAATGTTTATTATGTGTTTCAATTAAAGAAATGGTAGATATGTTTTTTTATTTATTTAAATAAGGGTACATTGGTCGTTCAAAAGTTTTTATGAGGTTTAACCTTTTATAGGTAATATAGATTTGCAGAGCAAAACTTACCAAAGAAGGGAGAAGTCGCTGTTAATGAAAAAGGTAAAGAGAAGGTTGAAACTATTCTTGATGGAAAAAGTGAAATTTACAATCCGGCTGTTTATTTATTATATAGGAATTATAATTTCCGTTTCCTTTTAATTCCTATTTGTATTTTATATATTAAGGTATGTGTTTAGAATATATTAAGGTATGTGTTCCGGCTATTGTTTTAGAATTATAGTTTCCATATTCCTATATATTTCTATTTATTATATAAGAATTATAGTTTCCGTTTCCTTTGAATTCCTATTTTTGTTTTATATATTAAGGTATGTGTTTTAAAATTGTAGTTTTCACATTACTATATTTCCTATATATGCAGAAGGATGGGTAGTTGTGTATTTAAAAATTAAAAAGGGTATATTAGTCAATCAAAAGTTTTTACTACATTCATCTTTTTATAGGTAGTATAGATTTATTCAATTATTTGTTTTGCTACATCAAAAAGGACGCCAAAGCCCAACAAAGAGGGAAAAAAAGAATTAAAAAAAAAAACAAAAAAACTTGTAAAAAAAGAATTATCTTACTTTGACTTAAATTAATGGCTTTTGAAAAACACCTTAAACTAAGATCAAATATGGTAAATGAAAAAAAAAAAAAGGTAAATTGCACTTAAGGGTCCAAAGTTTCAATCAAGTTTCTCTTTAGGGTTCAAAATTTAAATCACGTCAATTCAGTATCCGAACTATTAGTTGAGTTGCAATTTGGAGTCTGCAGTAAAAATTTTCAGTATTATCCCTATTTTGCCCTTTTTATGAGTTTGAAAATCCTATTTTACTCCTATCAATTTTTAATAAACCTTTATATTTTAACCAGATTTGAATTATTCTACCGTCATATTTGTGTTTTGTAAATAGAAAATATAAAAGTTTATTAGATGTTGATAGAGGTAATATAGAAAAGGAAAGAAGATGAGACTAATTCAGATCTAGTTAAAATATAAAAATTTATTAAATGTTTGATAAGGGTAAAATAGGGATAATACTGAAAATTTTGACTACAGGTCTCAAATTGCAACTCAACTAATAATATAGGTACTAAATTGACGCAATTTAAACTTTAGATCTTAAAATGAAACTTGACCCAAACTTTAAACCCTAAAATGCAATTTACCATAAAAAAATAAAATGTAAAAGATTTAAGTTTTATTTAAACCATAGGTGATTTTGACATTTTACATGCATTTTAACCAAAATAATAATAATAATAATAATAATAAAAAGATCTGTGTAATTTTAGCCTAGAGAAGTTGATTTTTGAAATATCAGAAGAAATATTATTTCACCAAATCGCAGGAAGGTGAAATGTAATTTTACCGAACTAAAATACGCGGCGTACGGCACTACATGGTACCCCACCCGCGTGGCCGCGTGGGCCTGTCTATTCCTCTTGCGGCTTCTGGTCAAACTTGATGCCTCGGTTAAATGATAATGCAATCTCTCCTCCTTCCACCCACCCTATATCCCATGTAAAAAGTAAAAGCCCCTAGGAAACTATAAAATGACAACCATGTCCTCCCAAAACTTATTCAACACATTTGATCCCACCAAAGAGATTTGAAAAAGTTCATGGGCATTTTGGTCATTATAAGAAAGGCATACCAGCTTTGGCTTTAGGGGTGCATATAATTTAATGAAAGTAAAAAAAGGGGGCGGGGGGGGGGGGTGGAACTTTGTGAGAGGATTTTTTCCAGACAGAAACTGACCAAATAAAGTGGGAAATTTTGAAATAATTGAGTTTGGGATCTTTGCTAAAATGCGCACTAGCAATCTTGGAAGTTCAAAAGAATGGTTTTTGGAAGATTTGGCTATATAGGTTGTTTAGGGCATTAAGTAATAGGCCAGTACAAGAGATGGTTGGCCCACCAAATTTAAAGAAAGTTTCTTGGTAGGGTCAACGAAAGTACAATTTTATTTTATTTTTTTATCTTTTATTTTTAATGATATTAAACTGAAGTACAATTTCATAGGCAATTAGAGGAATTTTAGACTGGTGGGATTACAAGAAAATAATTATCATTAAATTTTTAGTAAATGATTATTAATTTAATTAAGAATGACTACTAACTGTAATTATTTATTTGTAGTCCAATCAAAATGTAATTCCCCCACAATTTAAATTCAAGATTTGTTGTAAATTACAAGAATATCTACAAATTTTTGTTTCGAAAATATCTACAAATATTTAGCTCAGCTAAATTATGAGAAATTCCTCTAATATTTGGTCACTTTTCACATATCTCCTTGAAGAAAAAAATCGATGCAATGTCCTATCTCAAGTAGGCTTTAAAGTGAAAAATCGAGTCGAAATTGGGTGGAAAAAAAATACCATATTCCTTTTGATCATGTGCTAAATACGTACTTATCAATTCTTATAGTGTTTTTTCACCTAATTTTTATTTTATTTTTCACCCTGAACTTAATCAACAGAGGACATTGCATTGATTTTTTATTTAAGGAAGTTATGTGTAAAAAGGTTAAACATTAGAGGGATGTTTTGTAATTTAACCTTTTAGCTTTTATAGTTGGTACTTGGTAAGATCATGATACAATTTTCTTACATCATTGTTAAACCGTTGTATCTACAAGATTTAATGATACAAAATTGATATGAACTTAGACATGTAGTAGTATTGTACTACCAAGCTCCACTCATTATTAATAAATTAGCCAATATAGAATTTCTATGTTAAATTTATGGAAGCCTCTAATCAACATATAGTAAAATACTATTAGTCTCCACTTATTTTCGAAATTCAACATCTCAAATAATGTGATAAGTAACTCATAAATTTGAATTTCAGTAGTGATCCAAAAATAGATCCACTACTAAGATGTCACCTCATTTGGCACGTTAAATTTGGAAAGATGATTTAGGATGTGTAGCACTATTCTAGTAATATTCTTGTAACAGGGTTATGTTTATGTATCCAAAAAAAATTATATATGTACATATACTTCCTTCAAATTGATCAATCTTAGCCTCTATAGTCAAGTTTTAGATGTGCTCATCAGATGTCATCGTTTCAACTCCTTACATCTATCACTGCTTGTGTAGATATGAAGCCTCTTACACAGACTATTAGGGGATTAGTTTCGATTCAAACTTTGGTAGGAGTAAAGCCTTAAATACCCTTAATCATTAATAATAATAATAAATATTAAAAAAAATTGATCAATTTTAGTTTAATTCTCATATAGTTTTTGTTTCCTTACCAAGCGTTTCTTATAGTTTCAGGAAATGAAAATATATCATATTATCATTCCATATATATTAAAAATGGAATGGGCTAAACTTAAAGGACTAAAATTACATGCAAGTGAAGGGGGTATGGAGTAAGTTTCGAACAAGAAAAATGAGCAAAACTTGGGGATAAAGGGTGATATTTTTCCCAAATTCTCTATCTCGTTGGAAAATGAGAGAGTTTTCCAGTCAATGAAGTAAAATCATGGCTAAACCATTGTACTAAAATGACTTTGTTGATGGCCTTATAATGTTTTAAGTCAAAGACCCAACAATTCCATGCTCAATAATGGGAACAAAAAAATAGTATGAATTTCTAATTATTAAACAAAACCTCTTCCAAATAATTATTTTATTTGAAAAATTAAAATTGGCCCAGCTTGCTTATTGGGGGGATTTACAGATTGGGCCGGCTATAGGCAAATAATTACACACTACTAAAAATGATTATGAATTTCATAATAAATGACCAATAAATGAGCTAAGAATGACTATTAACTGTAATTATTTCCTTGTAGCTATTCCCCATATTAAAATGCATACATGTCTTCTTTTAAAAAAAATTTAGGAAAAATATATTCTACATTAAGGGAAGGGATGAAGAAGTTTAGTTTTAAATTTTGCATGATCTCTTCTAAGTCATCTGATAAAATTGAGAGGATGCTAAGTCAAAAAAATTTAACATGATTTTTGTTTAGGGGTATTGTTGCAAATGACTAACAAATTTGCTGGGCAAAAATACAAATTTAATATTCATATCTAATCAAAATTAAGAATTTCTTAAATAAATAAAAGAAGAATTGAGAAGAATGGTCATTACCTTTAAAAAACATAAATAAATAAATGAAAGCACCCTAAAAAGGCGTACAAAATACGCACATGATGTATAAAAGGTTTTTCCAAACAAAAGAAGCTATAGGTAACCAGGTAGTTTAATAAAAATTAAAGAAAATAAAAAATGGAAGCCGCAAAGAAAGAAAGCGTCAGGTGACAAGCAGGCACTCTCCCCCCCCCCCCTCTCTCTCTCTCTCTCCTCTTTCTCTCTCTCTATATATATTTATAGATTTATAAACGTAACGTAATCCATGTTTGAAAATTGAAACTTCAGTTATCTATGTTGCCTGGCACGTCTCTCTTTCTCTCTCTAAAACTCTCTCTCTTTTTTTCTCTCTCTTGAAGGATGCAAAAAAATAGACACCTCGATCTTTGCCTCTTAATCCTCTTTGTCCTCGTCTTCTAATTTACCTTAATTGGGCCCTTTGTACTGTTGTTATATATACATATATATATATATAGAGAGAGAGAGAGAGAGAAAGCGAGAGAACCGAAGCGTAAAAAAAATGCCGGTGGGCGTTCCCGCCGTAATTCTGATCGCCGTCGCCGTGGTCTTTCCGGCGGCGGTGGTGCTCTGTGGTTTCCCAGCGACGCTGACGCTCGAGAGGGCTTTTCCGTTGGATCACAGAGTTGAAATGAGTCAGCTCAGAGCTCGGGACAGGGTCAGGCATGGTCGGATGTTGCAGACTGCAGGTGGTGTCGTCGATTTTCCGGTTGAGGGGACCTACGATCCGTACCTTGTTGGGTAAATTTATCAATTCTCTCGTTCTTTATATACAATTGAATTAGTGGTCTTTCTTTATATGCATATATGTGATCGTGTGTGTGTGTGATTTTGGATTTTTGGGGTTTAGATTGGATTTTTGGATCATGGGTTTTGCAATTTGAATTGTTTACTGTCTTTTCAATCTGTTTTCTTTTGTGGGTGCTTGTTAATTTGTGAGATATTGGTGTTTTATGAATGTTTCAACGTTTCCTTTTCTTGTTCTTTGTTTATTGTGTTAAAGGTTATCTGGTTTTGATGCTCTCTGTCCTCTTTTTTTTTTTTTTTTTTTTTTTTTTTTTTTTTTTTTTTTTTTTTTTAAGTAAGGTATTGTAGTCTATATGGGTATATGCTCAATTCTCATTCCTTGTGGTGCCTTTATATCATTTTGGTCAATAATTGATGGGCTTTTGGTGCTCTTGTTTCTTTTCTCTAACTTGCTTTTCGCTTTGGCTTTTGTTTTTTGTTTTTTACAAGTTTCTTTTGTTAGGACTAATGGGTCTTCAGCATTTTTGTCTTTCATTATTTATAAGTTCTTATTTTGATTATACTGTTCTTTTTTGGAATCCATGGTTTCATTCTAGGCTTTATTTTACAAGAGTGCAATTGGGTTCTCCTGCAAAAGAATTCTATGTGCAAATTGATACTGGAAGTGATGTCTTATGGGTCAGTTGCAGTTCTTGCAACGGTTGCCCCCAATCGAGTGGACTCCAAGTAAAATCACTTCTCATTATCTGCATTCTTCTTTTTCACTCGATTTCAAGTTCACCAAGTTTGAGAAAAATGAAAGCAATTTAGTGCTAAAAATTAATTTTTACTTTTCTGTTTACTCAGATTAATCTTGAATTCTTTGATCCTGGGAGCTCATCAACAGCTTCGCTGATCTCTTGTTCAGACCAGAGATGCAATCTTGGATTACAATCTTCAGACTCTGGCTGTTCAACCCAGAATAATCAGTGTAGTTACTCGTTCCAGTATGGTGATGGCAGTGGGACATCGGGCTATTATGTGGCAGACTTGATGCATTTGGACACAATTGTGGAGGGTTCTTTGACTGAAAACACTTCGGCATCAATTGTCTTTGGGTGAGCTATTTTGAATCTGTCAAGAGTTAAGATCAGTCATTGGCTTTTGGTTTGTTGGTTTGAACTCATTCCCTTGGATTGTGAATTTTGTAACAGTTGTAGCATCTCGCAGACCGGAGACTTGACCAAGTCAGACAGAGCAGTTGATGGGATCTTTGGGTTTGGGCAACAGCCTATGTCTGTCATCTCGCAACTCTCTTCACAGGGAGTAACTCCGAAAGCATTCTCCCATTGCTTGAAAGGAACTGATGGTGGTGGGGGTATATTGGTTCTGGGTGAGATTGTGGAGCCGAATGTAGTTTATAGTCCGCTTGTGCCATCTCAGTATGTTTTCTTTCTGTTAGAAGCAAATTCTTTCAATTCATTTTTTGTTTGATCACATCGAAAACTTTGTTTATTGTTGTGAATCTGGGAATATGATTAGCATAAGCTATCAGGTCTGGATTGAACAGATTTTGTTCCTTACTTGATTAAATACATTTTCCTTAGGACTTCGTTGTTCAGCTATTGCATTTTAGCTTTATTACACATTTGATTTTTCTCTGGAGCAGTGTGAAATTCATACATGATTATTGTCCTTCATATTTTCAGCTTCAGTTGTTGATAATGGAAGTTATTGCCCATTCCTTGCTTGAAATTATTTTTTTATTGAAAACTATGGTTACTTAGAGATGGACATATCTGGAAGTCTTGAAGAAAAACTTTAGCGAAAGTAGTGCTGCTTATGAGACACTTTTTGTCATAATATCTACTTATCTTTTATACCAATTAAAAAAAAAAAGTATCTAGTAATCTTTTATAGATCAACTTATGTTCAGTAGCGGGAGGGAAGTGTTTCCAATGCTCTCTTTGAGCTGGCATTAGCTACCTAGAATATTACCTTCAGCAAATTCATGTCTTTAAATGACACTTACATTTGCAACCCTCTCCAAAATTTGGGTTTTCAATTATAAGAATTATGTGTTGGTCATTAGTCCTTTTCTTGGGGCGTTACATTTAGTCGATGGTTTACTGATTGCCTTTTTCCAGATCTGAGTGATAATGGATTCTCAAAATCAATCAAAAAAATATGTTGGTGTCCATTGCTGAATATAAGCATTCTGTAGTTGGTTTTGATTTAACATGGATTAAAGTTATTACAGCTGTCGATTTGATGTATCAGCCCGCAATATTGTTGGTACTTTGAAACATGGATGAAAGTAACTGCAGGATTCTGACTCTAATATTTATGGAGCTCAATTTCTATTTACCTTGAAATAGAGGATCTTTTTCTCTGATTGGTTAAGCTCCTTTGATAAGTTTTTCTTGAACTTGATTTCATGTCCATGTATTGATAGGTTTGAGTTGCTTGAGCTCAGCATGATAGGAGGCTCATACAAGTGCATTCACCAATTTAACAATTAGATCCTAGACTCACTTTATCAATGATCTGACCTTGAACTTTACTTACCAAATTTGGCTTAATTAGACTCATGAGAAATAGATATATATTTATGTTTGTCGAATTGAACTTAGGACTGATGAACCAAAGCACTATGAACTCTTGAAACCAGCTTGTTAGTTAAATTGCTTAAGCTGATTCACTAGCCTTAACATGCAAAACTCAAACTCTGGTGTAAAGTTCGTTTGCTTGAAGAACCAAGCTTGAGCAATACCAAATCCGGCTAGACACTTAAAATAGTTGTCCTGGGTTGCAGATCTATTAAACAAGGGGAGTCTTTTACCTTTTTGGGCTAGGCAACAACAGGAGTCACTTGCATGCTAACTTTTTGGGTATGATACTGTTCTAAGTTTTAGTCCAATTCTGACTTGTTCAATATTGGGGAATCTTTTCCTTTATTTCTTATTTATTAAATTTTGGAAATCTAAAACATATTTTACTTTACTGCAGTAAATTTGACTAATAATTTTATGTCCATGCTTTCAGGCCTCATTATAATTTGAATCTGCAAAGCATTTCTGTCAATGGGCAGACATTGTCCATTGATCCAGCAGTGTTCGCAACATCAAGCAACCGAGGAACCATCGTTGATTCTGGAACAACTTTGGCGTACCTTGCAGAGGAAGCTTATGATCCTTTTGTCAGCGCTGTAAGTTGCTCTAGAGACATTGTCAATTTTTCAATTAATATATTTGGAACATTGATATGTTCCTTAAAAACAATGTTCGGAAACAGCATTCTTTTCATTTTTTTGGACAATTTTTCTGGTAAAAGATACTGCAGTTTGGTATTAGCATGGAACTTGGTTGAATTAATTATTTGTGCAAATTTGAAGTTTGTTACAATTTTTCTGTGCAGATTACAAATACTGTTTCGCAATCTGTACGTCCTGTTCTTTCCAAGGGAACTCAGTGTTATCTAATCACCTCCAGGTCTTCTAGATTTATTTTTTCAGTCATTCTCTTATTAAGTGTCAGACTGTCAATCCTTAGTCTTTAATTTGTGGTTGGCTCTTTATGATAACATCTGAAATATCTGTTCATTTTGTTCAGTGTCAGTGAGATATTTCCTCCGGTCAGTTTAAATTTTGCCGGTGGTGCATCTATGATATTAAAACCTGAGGACTACCTTCTACAGCAGAACTCTGTCGTGAGTTATTGAACCTGATGTCTTTGAATTGTTAAAGTGTTGTTTGAATATCTTAGTTTCCACAAAAATTGCAGTTGACCTTGGAAGGAATTGGGTTTACCCATTCAGTTGAATGAGTCCTTCAACCTTGATTTGACTTGTTCAAGTACTTTGGTCTTGTTGCCGTCAATTTATTTTATTTTTTAGCCTTTTTTTTCTTCATTTTCTCTTGTTTTTTGGCTTTCCATGTTTTGTTTTATTTTAAAAACAGCATGGTGGAGAATTCTGCTATGAATATTTGATTATTTTTTAAAGTAATTTTCATCGACCAGATAAATGGGTGCATGCTATATCCTAATGTCCATCTAGCTGATGCATTTCCCAAATCTTTCTACAGGGTGGTGCTGCAGTCTGGTGCATCGGCTTTCAGAAAATTCAGGGTCAAGGGATTACAATTTTAGGAGGTACAGACATTGAACTGAAGGCTTTCTCTGATTGCTTAAGTAGACTCCTACATGCTAGTTTTTTAGATTTTAGATCTAATTTAAAATATGATTCAAATTTCCTTAAATTCGTACAAGTTATGACCATGTTTGAAACAATTAAAATATAAGTCAAAGTGAAAGACCTTGATTTGTATAAAAAATGTTGAAACTTTGGTGAATTTTACTTCTGTAAGTAACTGTAGTGTGACTAAGTTCAAGGTTGAAACCTTATTTCCACTGTTGCCCTTGTTTTTGTTGAAACCTTCTGCTTGCAAGATGAGCTCCCTTTTCTTGGTGTTGTCTCTGGCATCTGCATGGTTTCGGAAGATATGTGTCACATGTTTTCTTACCTATTGGGTCTATAGCTAGTTTCACTACTTCATTTGTTTCTTTGTTTCTTTCTTCTTTTTCCGTCTTACTACTTACTACTTATTTTTTTCAACTTTCATTATCTCAAAGACACATGCTCTTTGGACTTTTTCTTACGCATGCTTCTGGTTTTTCAACTTTTTTTTATTTATTATTATTTTTGGTCTAGTTGTGTGTTTGTTGTATTGTTACTGGGGCCTTTGATTCTGAATATTTCTTTTAATCATCGTGGGAAGTCCTATCTCACCTATGGCACTCTTGGCCACTCTATGAATAAGAAGGCAATTATTCTCTTCCTTGGTTTTTCTAACAACAGGCAAAGAACTTTTGCCTTAATGATGTTTACTACATTTTCATCTCTCTCTCTCTCTCTCTCTCTATACATATAATATCCATTATCATATGTATCGGGACCAAGATAATTCCCATATCCAACCTGCTAACAACCCAAATCGTGTTTTATGCTATTGTGTGTTCTTGGTGTTATCTTGTGCTTGACTTGTAGCAACAACGTGATTGTTTTTCTTTTTTGCAGACCTTGTTTTAAAAGACAAAATCTTTGTTTACGATCTGGCTGGTCAACGAATTGGATGGGCAAACTATGACTGTAAGTTTCAATGTTCCAACTTCAAAAGGGTATTTGGACACCAAATGGAGATAAAATGATTTCAGTTTTCCTTTCGATAATATAATTTCAATGCACAAGTTGGTGTAAAATTATTGTCTCCACCAAAAATGATACTACAAGAATAAAAATAAGGCCATTGTTTGAAACCTAAAATGACCTTAATATAAGTATTATGTATTAAGAAAATAAATAGTCTCGTTTAAAATGCTTTCAAAAAACAAAGCAGACCTCAGTTCAATTTCCGAATATTACAGTTGAAAGTGGAATGATGTTAACAGTGAAGCCAGATTCTGACTCCTTTTATATGAATCTTTTATTTTAGGTTCCTTGTCTGTAAATGTCTCTACAACTACCAATGCTGGCAAAAGCGAATATGTCAATGCAGGGCAGCTGGGTGAGAGCAGTTCAATGCAGAATGTGCCTTACAAGCTGATCCCAATCAGTATTATAACTTTCCTGTTTCATATATTGGTGTTCCACAGTTTCTTGTTTTTGTAACATGTAGTGCCAGAGGTTTGGACCACCATTCTTTCTTTCATTTTATGTTGCCTTGCGGGTTTTTATTTATATCGATCGGCAGGGCCGTGTGTTATTATTTCAGTTGCAGATAGGTGCTCAGTGTGCAATAGATTTGAGGGCTTTTTTTTTGGCCCTTTTATATATTTCTTCATTAGATATGTAAAATTACGTTTCCCACTTATTTGGTCGGCAACGGTGTTCGCTCTCTTGGCAGCATTGTATTACATTCTTATAGGATTATTGGTTTAACAGAAAAATTTTTGCTTGGAACGTGTTATGTTTATCATGTGTGGCCTTCCTAGTATGTTTATCGTAACATTACCCTTGAGGGGTGGACCGGATGGTCCAAGGCTCTCTTGCAAGTTGCAATGCAAGAGGTCTTGAGTTGCAATGCAAGAGGTCTTGGGTTCCATTCCCACCACTCCCCCTCAAGCTACCCCCCATAGACTTTGGTCCTGTAATTGCCTGGTGCATGTGGGACGGGGGGACTGCATGTGTCCAGAGGGATTAGTTAAGTGCAAAGCATTTGGAACCTCTTCATATAATAATAATAATAATAATAAATGTTTATAGTAACATTAATGATGAGATAACAATTTTGTTACTAAAAATCTTTGGTAATACTCAACTTTATTGCAACAGAATTTTTTTGAAGAGATTCAAAAAATGTGGTATGCTGAATTATCATGCCTGCATGGCTATATTTGACTGTGCCTGCCAAATGGTTTTTATGACAGGATTGTTACCTCATCAGTGCTCGTATTTTTATTTTTTATTTCTTTATCATTTTGCTATTGCCACCCCCTCAACTTTCTTTTCCGATCCACTTATTTTAAATTTTTCAAGATTTTATGAAACAAGTATTATGAAACAAATAAAAGATTTTTATGAAAACCGGTCACAACGTTTACTAGAAAATATCATCTTAAACAACTTTGTAAAAGAGTTTTTCCAAAATTTGTTATTTAAATAGGTTTTTTTGTCCATTTCAATCTTTGTTTCTGTCAAAAATATAACAGACACAATAAATAACAAAAAAATCCACTTAAATGACATCGACATTGTAAAACCCATGTAAGGGGCCAAAAAATACAAAGTTCAACGTTCAAATTTGCAATTTCTTTTTCATTTCTTACATTTTCTCTCCAACCAAACGGATCTTTTAAATTAATACCCCAGTCTACCAAATGAGGAGGGTAACAGAAGCAGAAACTGTTAATGGACTTTTTGACTAATTACAACCCACTGTAGACTTCCTCCATTGTATAATTGTATAAAGTGTATAAACAGCTTGTCCACCAACATTATAGCTTTGCTCTTCGCCATCTCATCTACAACTTCAGCATCTGCCTTCATCACCACGTACTCCTCTTCCTTCCACGTTCTTCCTCAACCATTACTAGGGTAGCTTTCATGCAAGTCACCCATTAAAGTACTCAGCAATATAGGCACAATACACCTTACATTGCCATGCGACTTTTGTTCAGCACTTGTGGAGAGGGCTGCCGATGATGCACTCTGCAAACTTTGCCTAAAGCAATTGCAGAGGTACTCATTTTACCCTTTGTTCCTGTTGAAATTGGACCCTTTGTTTTGTTTTTGTTCCCCTTCCCATATGCACTTGGCAATTACAGCACAAGTCCAAGGAGGTGGCCTTGAGGGGAGTGGTGAGAACTTGACTCAAGACCTCTTATCCTGGCAAGAGACCCAAGAATCACTCAGTCTAGCCCTCAATGTTGTTAACCAAGAGAATAACAGTCTAGTAAATTGAAAACAGAGGGGGTAAATTGGACTCTGCCTTTCCTCTTAATTTTCTCGGCATCCAAACTGCGGGTAAGATGAGCTGAAACACCCAAACCATTAAGTTCCCATCTACCCAAAAACTTGAGTAACTGCAAATGGTTACCTTGAAATACTCAATGCTTTGCAGTCGGAAAAGTATTCATAACTATATAGATATTTAGTGGAATGGAATAGCCCAAAACTACATGCGCATGTTTGTGGAGAGAGAGAAGCCAAACTACCCAAGGTATGGCTCCTACGAATTCAAGGTGTATGTCTATTCTCTGCCACCCTCTGTTGCTGGAGCGTTTTGGATTCCATATTGCAAAACAAAGCTTCGAATGTTGTATTTTAAGTATAAAATAAGTATTTCAAAAATCCAAAGTTTTTCTTGAAAGAGTTTTAGTGGGCTTATATAATATCCCACTTATTATGTATGGTGTCATGTGGTAGGATGTAGGGAGTCCCCACATGCGCATGAGACGGAGCTCAATCGAGTGATTTGCAGGATAGGGGTCCGAAAATTGACTTAGTTGGGCACGTCGTGAGCGTACGACGTGCGCGCAGGGGGGTGCAAATCTCAAATATTTGGCTTCGCGCGTGCAGGCAGGTTGACCCATATTTTGCTACTTTAATTTTTGGTTACTTAGTTATCCACGAATCAATTCAGCAACCCATTTTAAACCAATAAATTTTATGACCGTTTTCTGACCGTTGGGAATTAATAACCGGATTTATTTTATGATTTTATGACTGTTGGAAGTCTTTATTTTTTTACCGTTGGGATTTATACCAAAATTTATTTTGTGTTTTATACTAGGATTTAATGTATTTTATTGTGTGACCGTTTTTTACTGTTGGGTTCTTTTTCCTAAAGCTTAATATACCAACTATTTGGTTTAGCAGAAAATATACAAAACAAAGTCTTTTCGTTTTCATTCTACAATTTCGTTTTCATAGAAAGGAGCTTTCTAAGTTTTTCATTTTTACTCCTACACTTGCGTGTGCACGCTTGTGGGAATCCGGTTGTTGAATCCTGGAGGGTAGAGCGCTGTGACCTACTGCACCGAGTTGAATACTCAGAAAGACGGAACTACTCTTAAAGACAGTGCCTTGTACACGCCTCAACCGACACTGTTTGTATTTCTGCAATTCTTGTACTAGTTTTATTTTATATAGTAGCATCTACTCTATTATTTTCCAACAATCTTAAGAGTATTTCTTCATAGATGCTATTGCTATGACTGAGGATAGAGATGTATCATCTCAAATCTATGATTTCCATGTTCTAGTGAGTGACCTAAAAATGAAAAAAAAAAAAAAAAATAGAACTAGTATTGTTATTCTAACATGATAGTCTTATGACCATTTCTATAGGATTCATTTTAGATTGGCTACAATTAAATTTGTACATACTATTATTTATATAATTCGTATATATGAAGGCATAGTTCTCTTTTTATGCGCTATACTTGTGATTTGTTATTCTCCTTGAACATCCCATAGGTAATATCAAGATAAATATTTTAGATGATATTGATTTGTTATATTGTTGCCCAAGTGAGAGCATATCTAGAATAATTTATGCAGCTTTGATTTTACTAACATGTATTTTATTTATTTACATGAATCAAAGTTTAAAGTTTCATGTTTGAACATTTGGTGTGAGTATTTATATATTATTATTTGGTCGTATGAATTCTTATTTCTAAGAATCCCAAGATATTAAGAATTTGATAGCTTGTTTCAAATTATGCTAAAATTAAAATATAAAAAAAAAATGGTAATTCTAGAATGCCACACAATGCTAGTATCTTTAAAGATAAGAGATAGAAATTCAAGGACCAAGGAATCGTCTTAAAAAATATGGGCCATCATTCAGTTCATAGAACAGAGGAATATTTGAGGGAAAGAAATTTACACAAAACAAATCTTTTATATCTTGTTTAGTGTGTGGTTAAGCTATTCATTTATTGTCTATGAATTGGTTTCCATTTCTCATATTTTTTAGAATATTTATTTTGTCCATGAGAATAATGGAAAGAAGAACCTGGTGTAGATCTCTTTCTTTCTGTGTGATTATATACCTTATGCATTTTTGGGTATGTGTTTTAAAGTTTAAATCATGATAATATATGGTTAGCCATGGAAGGAAATAGTCGCTAAAAATTGCATGAGTTATTATTTCTAAGAGTCTTAGAAAATTTGATAATAATCTCCATTTATTTATTAAGCATGTGGTGTTCCGGCCTGCTGTTGAGTATGAAACCTGTTAGTCCCATAAGTTATCGTTTATGCTAAAACTTATAAACTAATATTTAGAGACCAAGCAACAGTATATAATTTTATATCCATAATTATATTTTGAATATATGCAAATTTTTATTATTGATGAGTTAGATGGATTATATTGAAAAAAAAAAGATGTCTACTGACTTCTTTAAAAAAAAAAAAAAAAAAAGAAAGAAAGAAAGAAAGAAAGAAAAAGAGAATTCTACACTATTATATTTTTTATGTTTCCGTTAGAATAACATGTTTTTGGCAGATGCAGTTCTAACCGATTGGAGGTGAAAATAGGCTTTACATGTAGTGTATAGCCGTTGGTTTTTGGAGTTGATTATGGCTGGTGACTATTATTTTTAGCCTTTATATATTGCTTTAAATGTTTGGTTCTTTATTGCTGATAATGGCTGGAGTTAATCTCTTTTAATTTGGTGCGTTACTAGCAATTTTTCATTGCGCTATGTATGTACATACTTTGATACCAAACGATCACTTGTTCTTTCACCCATGTGTTATGTTTGAAGGTTTGTGATATATATATTTGGTCATCAACATTTTAGTAATATTGGAAGATATTGCTTTTAGTCAATAGACGGTCTTTTGTTATTATGTTAATTTATTTTTGAGCCATTGGTGCATTATCATATTGTTATGCTTTAATGCTATTAACATTTGCAGACTTTAATGGATAATGACTGTCACTCTTAGCCGTTGATAGTTTGATACTAGTGATGAATAATGGCTATGAATGCAGTGTTATACCATTTATTTACCTGGTGGTAATGTTGCATATAATATCTGTGGTTACTTTTTTATGACCTTTTTATTTTAACCTAAGGAAGGTGTTTATTATCCATACATAGTATATACTACTGCACCAACACTTGAGCTATTGGATATTGATCATTTTGGGTGTTTAGAGCTTGATCAATTGAGGCATATTAAAAATTAATTTTAAACTCTTTATTCGTTTTGTATCTATCCCTTATTTTTCTAGCTCAATATTATTCTGGACTATCATATCTTATGCTACCATTTTATTTTAGATGTTGGGTCACTATTTGAAGTGATTGAGAGAGTGTCATAACTCATAAAGTTTACCTGGGTTAAAATTGTACTGGCTCATCTTTGTAAATGCATTGGCCCGATAAATAAATATTTATATTTTGAATTATGGTGGCATACTTGAATGTGAGAATGCATGTTTTTGGTTTAATTTCCACTAAGCCTTCTACAACTAATTAGTCGATCCAAATTAGATGGGATTAAGGCTTTACTAGAGAAAATTATAAAAATGTTAATTTTGGATGATTTTTATGGACTACTTGGAGACATGCATTTATGGGAAAGTGAATATTTTCTTATCTTATGTGTTCCAGAATGAATTGGCGCATAAAGGAGTTTTTATATTTTGAGCTGTGGGAGCATTCTTTAATGTAAAAAATATTGAGTTATAGAATTTTTCTCAATATATATATCATGTGCTGATCTCTTATTTTAAGAGAAGATATAAATATTCTATATTGCAGATGTAGATATATTCCTTTAAATCCACAAATAATGGGGGTTAACGAATTGTACTCGACTTGATATTGCATATACTGTTAGTAGATTAAGTAGATATACTCATAATCCTAGTAGAGATCATTGGACTGCGTTGTATAGAGTATTTCGATATTTGAAAGGAACTATTTATTATGGTTTATTTTATAATGGTTTTCCTTTTGTATTAGAAGGGTATTGTGATGCTAATTGGATTTCAGATTCATATGAAATAAAATCTACTAGCGGTTATGTGTTTACACTTGGTGGAGGTGCAGTATCTTGGAAGTCTACCAGGCAAACATGCACAACTCGGTCTACTATGGAGTCTGAATTCATTGCCTTAGAGAAGGCAGGTACAGAGGCTGAGTGGCTCAGAAACCCCTTAGCAGATATTCCTATCTGGATGAGACTAACTCCATCTGTGTCTCTACATTGTGATAGCCAAGCTGTAGCCAAAGCTAAGAGTAAATCCTATAATGGGAAGAGTAGGCATATACGCCTAAGATATAATATAGTAAGGCAATTGCTTAGTGATGGGGTTATATCCCTTGACTTTGTTAGGTCAGAGTTGAATTTGGCCGATCCTCTGACAAAACCACTGGGTAGAAATCTAGTGAGTAATACATCGAGGGGAATGGGACTAATACCTGTAACAAAGGGTCAACAGTGATAGTAACCCAACCTATGTGAATGGAGATCCTAGGAATTAGGTTCATATGAGTAACAATAAGTCATTGGTTGGCTTGGAGTGCACTATCAATTTTATAATATTTTGAGAGTCCCTTCCTATGGTGTAGATAGTGCAAACTACAACATGTAAAGGTTGAGTTTTAACTCTTAATGGATTCCATAGTCCTTGTTGGGTGGTGTGTTTAGTTGTAGTGCACACTTGATGGATCCACCTATATATAGGTGTGGAAGTGGGGCCGCTTCCTATGAGAACTTGGGTAGGTTCTCTAGAGCATTCATGAATTTCCAGGTATGGCGCATGGCCTATTCATGCCACCCAGATCAGAAGAACTCAGAATTTAAGAATTGGATGTGGGTTGTAAGTCCATTGATTCACGCTAAAGAATTTTGGTTCATAGAAATTTTATATTTCACCAGTTTTCTGTAGGTCACTGCTTACATATCTTAGGTTTGGTTCATAGTCCAAAAGACACCATAACCGATGCATTAAGTTCTCACGCTTCTTTATTTCTTTTTGTATTTTTGAAATATGTAGGGATTGTTGTATTTTAAGTATAAAATAAGTATTTCAAAAATCCAAAGTTTTTCTTAAAAGAGTTTTAGTGGGCTTATATAGTATCCCACTTATTATATATGGTGTCATGTGGTGAGATGTAGGGAGTCCCCACGTGCGCATGAGACGGAGCTCAATCGAGTGATTTGCAGGATAGAGGTCCGAAAATTAACTTAGTTGGGCACGTCATGAGCGTACGACGTGCGCGCAGGGGGGGTGCAAATCCCGAATATTTGGCTTCGCGTGTGCGGGCAGGTTGACCCGTATTTTGCTACTTTGATTTTTGGTTACTGAGTTATCCATGACCCAATTCAGCAACCCATTTTAAACCAATAAATTTTATAACCGTTTTCTGACTGTTGGGAATTTATTACCGGATTTATTTTATGATTTTATGACTGTTGGAATTCTTTATTTTATGACCGTTGGGATTTATACCAAAATTTATTTTGTGTTTTATACCAAGATTTAATGTATTTTATTGTGTGACCGTTTTTTACTGTTGAGTTCTTTTTCCTAAAGCTTAATATTCCAGTTGTTTGGTTTAGCAGAAAATATACAAAACAAAGTCTTTTCGTTTTCATTTTACAATTTTGTTTTTATAGAAAGGAGCTTTCTGAGTTTTTCATTTTTACTCCTACACTTGCGTGTGCACGCTTGTGGGAGTCCGGTTGTTGAATCCTGGAGGGTAGAGCGCTGTGACCTACTGCACCGAGTTGAATACTCAGAGGGGCGGAACTACTCTTAAGGACAGTGCCTTGTCCACGCCTCAACCGACACTATTTGTATTTCTGCAATTCTTGTACTAGTTTTATTTTATACAGTAGCATCTACTCTATTATTTTCCAACATCGAATACAATTGGGTTCAAGCTTAGTCTCACACTAAATCGATATTTGTTGAACCATTGAAACCAACGGTACTTTTTCCCTCGCATAACATTGCAACCCCACGAGAATAGACTCATATGGATGAACCTTGTGGGTATACAAATCTCGATGCTCCCATCAATGCCATGGTCACAAATCAGTCCAAATCGGATCCATGAAGCCATCGAAGTACCAAGGGACTCAAAGAGCCAAATGACCCCATGATTTAACATATGAAGAAATTACAGGAAGGCTCTCACAGAGAGCAGAGGGAGGAGATAGACAAAATGGACAACTACTTCAGGTGTCCAAACCCTCCAAAGGCTAATGGCGAGAACAATTTCGACAAGTTTAAGAAAATTGAAACAATTCAACTCTCAAATTCAGAATCATAAAATGCATCTATTCGAATATGTAATGGCCAACCGCAAGCAAAAACTTACAAGAAATATAGGTGATGTATAAGATCACACGAAACCATTAAACGAAAGAGACCATTCTGACTTCAAAAAATGCACATGCAGAGTAACTTAATTCTAAACAACCACACCCAATGGCCCCCTTCTTCGAGCGCTTTGCAGTGGTTCATGAACCACTTCAATTAAAGGCTCCTGCAAAAGAGAATTAAAAAGACCAACAACAAATCAACTTCAACACATTATATACCTACACTTCACTTACTAATCCATCCGCCTATTTTATAAATATGCTCAAGAATTTGTGGTTCTTGTCATAAACATACACTGCAAAAGGGGGGATAAATTCTGACAAAACTTCTTAAAACACGAGAAATCTATGGTTCTAGTTCTTTCAGAAGCATCACTCATGCATTCAGTTCTTAAAAGTACGAAACAAAAAGGTAAACATTGTGCAGGAATCATCCAAAAAAAAGGCTCATGAAAGAGAATGACTTGATTTTGTCCAATAAACCAAATAGGGGTGGGTGCGGGTTTGGTGTTCATTCGACATCTGCCCACATGTTGACGGGTGAACTAAATTCGCATCCACTTCCGCCCACACAAGCGGATAGTTTTGACCCACATAACACATCTGCTTGTAGATGGGTTGCGGGTGGGTCTATGGGTTGGGATTTTAGATGGATCTTGCTGGTTTTTTTTTTCCCCCCTTAATTTGGCCATACCATTTTATATTTTAAAAACACAAAAAAAAAAAAAAAAAAAAAGACAAGAGGATAAATAATTCAAGACATATGTTGATTATATTATATTACACACACACACACACACACACACACACATATATATATATGTATAGATATGTATGTATATATATGTATACATATATATGTATATATATCTATATATGTATACATATATATGTATATATATCTATACTACCTATAAAAAGATGAATGTGAGAAAAGCTTTTGATTGACTAATATACTCTTATTTTAATTTTTAAATACACAACTACCCTTCTGCATGCATATATAGGAAATATAGCAATATAAAACACATACCTTAATAAGAATTCCTAGGAAACTATAATTCGTATAATAATTAAATAAAACCAAACCCAAATAGGAATTCTAAGGAAACGAAAACTATAACGACCGAACCCTATTTATTGATAAATCCCAACCTAGATGACAAAATTACGCTTCACAATAATTATGCTTTCAGCGTAACCCTCACGGCCGCCTATAGGGTCCCTGTTCATTCTCTTCATTGATCCCCTACAAAGGATGAACTTCATCCATCCATATATTTAAGAGTGTCATCTACATGCTTAGACTATCGTCCATGCGTTTCCGGTGAGTTTAGACTATGAACCTTATTTCTGGTAGTGTTGAATACATTAATATTGCAATGTCATTCTTTGTCCTCTTCTTCATCTGAATGTGTGAGAAACAATAATAATAATGGAGGTGAAAAAAAAAAAAAAAAAAAAACACTGATTTCTAATCCCTCTTGAATTAGGATTTTTTTTTCAATGTTTATAATTTGTCTTCCAATCAATTATGAAATTGAATTATGGCTTCCTTCTTCTGCGTTTTTTATGTGCCTTCATTACGTCTCCTTTCTTTTGGTGCTTTGTTTGGTATGTAGTTTTCAATAAACTTGACTCATATACACAAATTATGTTTAAACATTTAAATCACTGCTTGCATAAACATTTAAATCTCTGCCTGCATTGATGATTGGACTTTTAAATCTTTATTTGAATTGCAAAATTAGTAAGAAAAAGAAGATAATCAAAGACGAATCAGTTGAATAAAAAAAAAAAAGGACGCATGCTTGAACAAAAACAAATGAAAACCCAGATTAAGAGGCCAAAAAAAAAAAAAAAAAAATGGATTGCATAAGTAAAGTTTTGAATAGCACATATAATCTTTGATTATTTTCTAAGGATTCGCATATCAGAAAAAACTTGAATTGCATTATTGAACTTTTAAATTGCTACTATTGCATAATTTTCATATTTTGTTGAGAATTCATATATAATCTCTTATTTTTGAAAATAATCAAGTCAAATTACCAAGAAAAAGAAGAGAATTAAAGACTATTCAATTGAAGATAAATTAAAAAAAGAAGTAGGCTTGAACAAAAATAAAACAAAACCCAAAAAAAAAAAACCATTAACGAATGCACAAGAAAAAAAGAAAATAAAAAGGGAAGGTCTAATGAACCACCAAAAAAAGTCCCTATCAAATCGTGAGGTTCATGAAACTTTACAATATCTACTCGCAAACCCAAAATACCAAACTAAACAAAACAAAACCAAAAAGAACAAAAAGAAAAGAAAATAACTTAGATCATAACCCAAAAAAAAAAAAAAGGCTCAAAATCGTTTTATAAAAAAAAAAAATGTACAAGCCCAAAAAAATAAAATCACAAGTAGTGATCCACCACGCATCGACAAAGAAAATATATATATCAAAATCAAATCATAGTTTTTTTATTTTATTTTATTTTAAATAATGGTAATTTGAGAAAAATGTACAGGACATTCCTTAGATAAAAACCCATAGATTGATGACATCTATTGGTGCAACATTGATTGGTGGTGATCAAGACCCATAGATCTTGCAATTGTCAACCCAAAGACTATCAAGAAAACCAACCGATGAGGATCCAAACCATATAGGCAGACCATTAAGGAAACCAATCGACAATCATCGAAAGCATAGACCCAAACATGCGATTCACGACCAGATGATGGTGAGAGAGAGAGTGAATAAAAATGGGTGAGAGATTGTTAAAGAAATAGAGATGAGAGAAAGTTAGAGAGAACATATTATAAATTTGCAATCAAAACAAATACATAGAGAATGAGGTAAAAGAAAAAAAGGAAAGAGAGATAGAGAATGAGTGAGAAACACATCGCCTGATAAGGGTGTATGCGAAAGAGACAGAGACAATGGGTTTACCCAAATGGATTATTGTAGCAAATGGAGATGACGTAGAGAGAGAAAAAGGGGGAGGGTACGTGATAACAGAGCTAAGATCACCTTATCTAATCTAGATCTATGATAACGTGGGGAAGAAAGAGAGAAAGAGAGAGAAAATGGTTTTGGACTTCTGATGTCAGAAAAAGTTGCTGGGAAAAAACAGCTGATGGGACATGAGGGGCGGGACAGAAAAGAGAACCAGCTAAATGACGTTTTAGTTATCACTTCCAAATGTAGTACTAAACAGAAGATATTGGCAGTCAATTTGTACCATGTTGACAGTTAATATTTAATAAGTTGACAAACAAACTTTATTTGGCATTATATTTGGAGGCAATTACCAAAAAGTCATCTTCTCATCACAGCCATCCAGATTCAACTAGGTTAGCAACTGTCAGAAAAATTTAACATCATCGAGTAAAGTCATAATGCCAACTTGCCAAGGCAATACATAAAAACGAGTACTCCCTCCGTCCCAATAAGGTACGCCAAATTTTTAACTTTTTTTGTTCCAAAATATTTGGCCACTTTAAAAATTCAAATCATATTTTTTTTAAGTTTCTTATGGCCTTCGTTATTTCAATATTTACTTTCAACACAAAACCCAATACAAAAAAGATAAGGGTATTTTTGGAAAGATGGAACTTAATCAATGACAAGTCAATATAATGATTACATTTTCTTAAACTCCATGTTTTGTTGTAACCTATCTTTACAGGACGGAGGGAGTATTATTTTTTAATGAAAAATCAATGGTCCTTGAGTTTATTAATGTGTCACTTTAAGTTTTGCAGAAGTCTTTGGTTTTAGACCCTACGTAAGCTATGTGTGTTCTCCTATCGTTTTCCAAATAAAAAAATCATCAAAAACTAATTTACTCATAAATAAAATGAGAACATCCTGATCCTATAAATACCAGATTTTTAAAAGAAAAAAAAAAATCCTAAACATGTACATATTATAAATATTATTTTTTTAATCAAAGACCAATAGAAGTTCTGGATTTGCGTAAGTCTTGGTTTTGATCTCGCATGGAGTATCTATTTTCTCCTTTGTTTTTCCAATACATATATATCAAAGACTACTTTACTCATAAATAAAATGAGAACCTCCCAATCCCAAAAATACTAGATTTTTTAAAGGTGGTAGTGTAGGCCTTATTAGGAACTTGAGTTAGCTTCTGTATCGGGAGGGGTGTAGATTGTAGTACATCATAAAGAAAAAAAGGATGGCATGTTCATAGGGTTTCAAAGCCGCGTAAGTCTTGGTTTTGATTTTTGTAAGACTAATGTACTAATAATTTGCTATTAAATCTTTCAACTATGGTGTAAATATGTTTTGATTGGAGAACGAGAGAAAGATTGAAAGAGAGAGTATTTTGTTCCGCATTGAAAGTTTCACAAAACCTTCAAAGAACCTATGTGTAATGAAGTTCCAAAGATAATTTTAAGCACTATGATTTGGGAAAGATAATGAAAAAAAAAATAGTAATCATATCAAAAGAAGTAAAGGATTGAGTAACAAAGTCAGGGGCGGAGGGAGGGGGGGCCTTTAGGGGCACGTGACCCCCCTCACTCAAAAAATAATTTTTTTTTTATTTTTAATATTTGACTTTAGAAAGCAAAAGGAGACCCCCCCTAACACTAGAAAGCTGAAGTTGGTGACCCCCCTGCCTGAGTAAAAATTTTTTTTAAAAAAAATATTTGACTCAAACTCTCAAAGTCAAAAAGCAAACTAAAGGCTCCACTACTCCAGAACTAGAAGCTTCTCCCCTGTCCCCCACCCCATTACCCCACGTGACCACGTCACTATGTCAGTGTTCTCACTTCCCAAGTTCGGAAGTTCCCTGTTCTCCAGAGCTTGAAAGGCTCCACTCAGCCAAGCAGTCCGGTTAGACGATAATGGATGGGTGGAGTGGTGGACAACATCGATGGCAATCTCTCATCCGGCATTCGATAACAGCAGCACACACTCAGGTATGATATGCAAAAGAAAACCTCTTTTTCTAGGGTTTGATATGAAAAAAAAAATAAATAAAAAAAAAAAAAAAAACCTCTTTTTCTACTTTTCTATGGTTTGATGAGAAAAGAAAATTTTTTTTTCTAATTTTATGGGGTTTTTATTACTTTGATTCTCAATTTCTCATGTTCTTCTGCAGAAGGCCGGGATAAAATCGATCAATTTGGAATCTCCTTATTTTATTCTCATCTCCCTCTCATTCTTAATCTCTCTACCAAGAATGCACAAGCTCACAAGCCTAAAGCTTTCTAAAATCTGAGAGGTACCAAAATCCCTTTAATTAATTTTTTAGTTGGTCTTGAATTTTTGGACAGTTTAGTTCAGGATAAATTTGAATGTTGACTTGTTGATTTGCTAGATTTTGGGGATTTATTGAGAGAATGCCGAATGCTAAGCATGCTCAAAGAATTCATTGGTTTATTAGCTTGGAGGAATTGCATTTGAAATGTCACAAGGTAATCAAAACCTTCAAACATATTTATTTACAGCACCAAGATGTGTGATTTGAAATTTGGGGTGTGCTGCTATGCTATAGGAATTGGATTTTTGGATTTTTGAATTTGATTTTAAATTGTTGTGTTTATTTATGCAATCAGATTTGATTATTTGAATATAGGGATTTAAATTTCAATTTGAAATAGGAATTTGAAGTATGCTAAATTAGGAATTTGGATTATATATTTATAATGTTATTTTGAAACAAAAATTGGGAGTAATGCCAATTTAGGAATTAGGAATTTGTAGTATGCTATAAGTAATAAGTTTTGGACTTTTGATGTGAATACTTGAATGTTAATTTATGGATTTATACTATAATATTTGAATATATGAATTTAATTTGAAACAACCAAAATAACGGGATATTTAAAGAGAAAGTTGCCTTTGGAGTTTCCAGTCCCACCCCTTCAACCCCCTCCAAAGAAAAACGATGAAGGCTCAAGTCGACCTTTGGAGTTTACAACCTCACCACCTAATGATCAACCCCTTCCACAAAGAAATGATGAAAGCTCAAGTCCACCTTTGGAGTTTCCAGCCTCACCCCCTCAACCCCCTCTACAAAGGAATGATGAAAGGCTTAAAAGCTCAAGTCATATAGGAATCAATGTGGCAGATCTTCCTGCGGATCCTGGGCTACGGACTCGTATTTGGGATTACCATCCTAATGTCCAAGATCAAGTTCGAAGAGCATACTTGCTAAAGGGTCCTTATCAACCTCATGACCATGCTTTTCCATATAGGAAATTAGGAGGAAAGGAGTGAAGATTCAACCTTGATTGGTTTGGTGCACATGCTGATTGGTTGGAGTATAGCATAGCAAAAGATGCTATATTTTGTCTATGTTGTTATCTTTTTAAACAAGAAATTAGAGACCAAGCAGGTGGTGACACCTTTGTTTGTGTGGGGTTTAGGAATTGGAAGAAGAAAGAAAGGCTTCAAGGTCATGTTGGAGGTGTTAGTAGTCATCACAACCAATGTTGGAATCAGTGTCAAGATTTAATGAGCCAAGATCAACATATTGACACAGTTTTATTTAGGCAATCAAGTGAAGCCCGAAAGTGTCATCGAATCCGTTTAAATGCAGCAATTAATTGTGTTCGATTGCTTTTACGACAAACACTTGCATGTTGTAGTCATGATGAACACGAGGAGTCTTTAAATCATGGAAACTTTCTTGAAGTTTTCCAATTTCTTGCTGATCACAATGAGGATATCAAAGCTGTCTCATTGAAAAATGCTCCTGAAAATTGCAAGTTGACTGCACCTTATATTCAAAAGGATATTGTAAATGCCGCTGCAATTGAAACCATAAATATTATAATTGATGATATTGGTGATGCTCTATTTTCTGTCTTAATTGATGAATCTAGTGACGTATCAGCAAAGGAACAAATGGCTGTTGCATTACGTTACGTGGACAAGAAGGGGCATGTGATTGAGTGTTTTTTAGATATTGAACATGTGGCTAATACCAATGCTCTCACACTCAAGGCGACACTTGAAGCATTATTTTCTAGACATGGATTAAGCATGTCTAGGTTACGTGGCCAACGTTATGATGGAGCTAGTAATATGAAAGGAGAGTTCAACGGTCTTAAAACGCTTATTATAAAGGAGAATGAATGTGCCTTTTATATTCATTGTTTTGCTCACCAACTTCAGTTGGCTCTTGTTACTGTAGTGAGGAATAATGATCATATAGCCTCGCTCTTCATGTTGCTTGCTAATATGGTGAATTTGGTTGGGGCCTCATGTAAACGTCGTGATATGCTTCGATTAAGACAATCTACTGCAATTACAGAAGCTCTCCTGAATAATGAGCTTCAAAGTAGGCGAGGATTAAATCAAGAAACTACTCTTAAACATGCTAGTGACACACGTTGGAGTTCACACTATAATTGCTTGATTAATTTCATTTCTATGTTCTTTTCTGTGATTAATGTACTTGGGATAATAGTAGTAGATTGTTCAGCATCTGATAAGAGAGTTGAAGCAAGTCATCTATTGGACTTGATGCAATCATTTGATTTTGTATTCAGTCTACATTTGATAAAAACTTTGTTGGGATTCACAAATGATTTGTCACAAGCATTACAGAAGAAAGATCAAGATATTGCAAATGCCATTAACTTAGTTGATTTATCAAAGCAATGATTGCAACAGATGAGGGAGAATGGGTGGGATTCTTTTCTTGATCAAATTTCTTCTTTTTATAGTAAATATAAGATTGTTGTTCCTAATATGGATGATAGGTTTCTAGCTCGAGGAAGGCCACGATGTAATTCTGAAGATATGACAAACTTGCATCACTACCGTGTCGAGTTATTCTATGCTATCATAGATATGCAACTTCAAGAGTTAAATAATCGTTTCAATGAAGCGAATAGTGAGTTGCTTCTTTGTGTGGCTTGCTTGAGTCCAAATGATTTATTCTCTACATTTGACAAGCAAAAGTTAATTCGCCTTGCCCAGTTTTATCCAAAAAAATTCTCTATAAAGGATATCATGGTACTTGAAGATCAACTTGAGATTTATATTTTGGATATGCGCACTAGAAAAAAGTTTTCAGAATTGAAAGGAATTGGTGCTCTTGCTCGAAAAATGGTTAAGACAAAAAGATACGATACATATCCACTTGTTTACTTGCTAGTGACATTGGCATTGATTTTACCTGTTGCAACTACCACAGTAGAGAGAGCGTTTTCTACCATGAAGATTGTAAAGAATCGATTACGCAATCAAATGGGAGATCAATGGATGAATGATAGTTTGATTGTGTATATTGAAAAAGACATATTTAATGGTGTGGATAATGAAGCTATCGTCCAACGCTTTCAAAGTATGAAGAAGCGTCGTGGACAATTGTAAAGCCACAAAAGTCTTAAGTTTTTTGAAGAGAAAGTAGAGTATGTGGACAATTGTAAAGACACAAAGGTCTTGGTTTTTTGAATAGAAAGTGGACAATTGTAAAGTCGTCAAGGTAGTTTTTTTAATAGAAATATTATCAATAAAATACTATAATTTTTGGAAGTGGCTATTAGTCTATTACTTTAAGTATTCTTGATTTATTAATGTTATTGTTAATTAGAGTTTAAGAACTTTGTAAAATGTTACAATCGACTAATTTACAACCGACTAAAAGGTGCCCTCCTGGGAGAAAATTCCTGGCTCCGCCCCTGATCAAAGTGCTTTCATCTTATGCAAAGGCACGATAAAATTATTAAATTTAAAAAATTATAATCATTATTGAAAAAAATAATTTAACTCAAAAAAATTCACGTGCAACGCACGTGTACACCAACTAGTATATATAAAATGAGAGAGAAAGAGCACGAACAGTAAAATAAAAATTATAAAACATATAATGATTCTTAAAAAAGAAATAAAAATTAAGAATCAATGATACACCGTCACATGAAACATAAAGTATGAAAACATGTGGGCGAGTGGGTTTGAATCGGTTTTTATCTTTCAAAACTGCGAATCACCCACGAAACCGCAAAAAAATAAAATCTTAAACCACTACCCACCCACCCCATCGGTTGAATCCACCCAACGCCTTTGGATTGGAGAGGATTGGTCTGTTTTCGCGGGCCGAGCCGATCCGTGAGCACCCCTAAAACCGAAGACCAGCTTGGCAACACTCAGCAGTAAAACATAACATCTTTCACATTATCTTTGATAATGGGAAGGGGCCGGACCTCTGCATTTCTCTCCTTTGTGCTCCTACCTCCACATCCAAATCCACTGTCAGATGTTTCAGTGCCCTCGATATAATATCTAGCCCGGAAGGCTGCCAAATGCGCATAATGGGCAGGTGGCACTGCAAATATAATAAATATTTTTTATTAATGGTAGTGGAAACAACAAGCATAATTCATGGATATAATAAATGTAATAATGTATTAATAATCAGAAGTTAGGTGGACAAACCTATGGAGATTGATCGGGTGCACCTTGCATACCTGAAAAGGTTACCAAATAACCAATTAATCTCACACAAGAAATGTTTTTGTACTACACAGGATGCATTCACTAATGAAAATGAAAAGGGGGAAAAGTATGAGAAGAAATTACGTATAACATAAATTATTTGTTAACATTTGCAAGCCATCTGCACTGAAGTTGTTCTCATCATAGAGCACGTGATAGTGCTTAGGCCGACTGGTTCCCTACATGGATAATGCATATATAATTCAGTTTGTTATAATGGACACATGTAAATTAAAATCTAACTAGAAACTACAGGTGCTGGATGGGGTATTATGTTAGATTAGCAGGGTAATCCAAGTTTACCTGAATTCCAGCATGACTGTTGAGGTAAAAATCAAACTCATTGGGGTGGCAGATCTTGGTATCAACAACAGTACCTGATCACAGAGACAAGTTAATATAGCTTCCTGAAAAATAAAATGGAAAAATTACCATGTATGGAAATAAAACTGGAAACCTGGTAAAATGTTGCCACTTCTGTCTGTCAGATTACGATCATTATGGTCCGCAGGGAAGAGGCGAGTATGATGCCTTTTCTGCACCACTACAAAGGTAACTCGAGGTAGATATCCCTCCTCTAAAGAAGCACAAGCCTGACAGATGAAAATTTTGAGCATATGAAGAGAGAGAGAGAGATCAAACCCACAGCAAAGAAACCAAATAAAAAATGAAGGCAAAATAATAGTTGAATACAACTCCATTCCTATGCAATCATTCTAACTAAATTGATTTGAATCAGTTACAAGGCAAAATAATAATTGAATACTACATCTTGCATGCTTTGTAACACGCTCCAAATTTAGATTATATTAATCATTTAATCCTAATATCATATTACTGCTAATGTAACTGACAAAATCATGCTATAATTTGAAGTATGTTCAATCATGTGGATGTCAAAATCCTCAAAGAACCGTAATACCTTTCGAATGGCATCCATCTCATGAAGCAACACTTGGCTAAATTGCCCTTCACCCACCCCATCTCTGCCATTTTAAATCAAACAATATTAGCACCAGTGTATAACACATATCAGTCTCCTGCATTCTAAGAGAACAAATTTTACCTGTAAAATATGATCCTATGAGGTTTGTGCCCAGTTGATCGTCTGAATGCAATTAAGAGTTCCCTGCAAAAAAGTGATTGGATGAGAAGAGGAAGAAAAACTATGAAGTCCTCCTTTACAATTGCAGTATTGCACTTGTGAGGTAGGCGTGTTTAGTCCTTACCTGACCAGTCCCCCGTGAACATTACCCTTTTGAGGATCTTGAATTAACTTATAGAGATCTTGGATGATCTCTTCCCGGTGATGTTGTGAAGAGACAAGTCCTCTGTACTTGGTCACCTCAGGCCAGTCCATGGAAGCTACAACCTGGGTCATTTAATTTACTAAGTCAACAACACAAATCAATCAATAACAAGTCAGAAACGTGAAGATGACTAACAACATACCGCAGCTATTGAAGGGCTAGAATCCTCCCCAGGTTGAGGGTGAGTAACATCAGACCCAAAAATAATGGTAGGGACATCAGTGACGAGAGGGATTCGTCTTTGAAGAGCATCAGACAACACAGTGTTTCGACCACCAACCTAAAGAATTGTTGTCGTCGATTTAATAAATTAAAAATAAACAAATATGCCAAAACAAAAATAGTAAAGTACAAAAGGGATATTACAAACCTTCACATTCATCTTAAGGGCCACATTTTCAAAATACTGCATACTGAGCTTTTGTACCTGAGTAGGCTGACAGCATTGCGACACAATGCCCAACTCTGTTTCACATACTCGCTTAATTCTTCCTGTGAGAAGCAAGATAACATTTAAGAATGGAAAACAAATTCTTTTCATAAACTCCAAAATCTAACTTTCATTACTCACCATACGACCCAGTGACATCTGGTAAAATAACAATCAACATCTGAAGTTGTTTCCCCTTCAACCTCAGTTTAGCAGTTGATTGCGAGTGAATATCTGAGAGAGCCTTCTCAATCTGATTAGGGTGAGCTGATTGTATGGGCAGTAAAGGGCTTGGATTGAAAACCTTGCAAAATATTTAAAAAGATCAGAAGTGTTAGTATAGGACAGAAAATGCACATTAAGTTATCAAGAAGCCTTACCATTCCTTTACTGGCGCACATATTGACCAACCCTTCACAGAATCCAAAAACCACATCTGGGCACAATTTCTGAGAGAAATTCACACACGTCCAGAATTCCACATTACCACCATTGACCATTTTCTACATGAGAATTACAAAAAATTAAACTTCACAATCAACTAATAATTTTTAATTCATAACAGCATGCATGGTAAAACATACGCACAAACTCCATCATGGGTGTAATAAGTAGAAAAACCATTCCTAAGAAAAATCGTTCCTTCCTTCCTACACATACATGTTTGAATGTCTCCAACTATGCAAATATTTAACTTCTACCTCACCTTGTCGATCATATTCCACTGACCCACCCGTGGATCAACATTTGCCACTCGCCCAGTATCATGATACTTAAGCTGGACAAACAAAAGAGAAGGGGACAATTAATTATACTGAAATCAACAGTATAATGTTGCATTCACAAAGAAAGACAGATTAAAAGATGCACACTTACCCTTGGGGCTGGAAGAACTCGTGCGTCCACCAATGTAAGTTCATCCCTCACTTGAATCCCAAATTCCTTCCCAACAAGCTCATCTCCACTGTAATTGTTTTGCCTAATCATCTGCAAAAGCATGTTTATTCCGTTCAATATAAAATATATAACTATATTATCTAAAATCCTAAATCATTAAATCAATCTTCAAAAGTACACTACAGTAATAATAAAAACTAATAAAATATAAACATGGTTATACCTGCTTAATAGTTCTTTCCCTATCAGTAGGACGTTGACAAGTTGCCCTCAACAGGGCAGTAACCTGCCTATCACTCAATTTTTTCGAATATCTCTGTCCTTTTACAATCCTGCAAAGCTGTAATAGGAGCAACAAAAAAAAAAAAGCGCACTATACATAAGTAGAAGTACAAAGTGAAAACTCCATTACTAAAACAGAACGAGAAGGAAGGATCGCATAATCATTAATGAAAAAACCTCCATTGGCAAATAAACAGGATTTGAGTGACTCCCAGCTTGCAGGGCAGGCAAAAATGCATATTTGAGCACAATATTGTACTTCTGACGGAAATATTGAACAACTGACATATTTGTTCCATTGTCATCAAGAGGAAACCTAAGGAGAAAAATGGACAAAAAAAAGAAAAGAAGGGAAAAACATTAATACTAAATAGGGGAAAAATAAAGAATTAGAGGGCAAACACTGTTTAGTGGATGATAATATTGCCACCACTGTTAGTGGATGATAAAAAAAAGGGTTTTGGCGCAAATCTCAAGGAATGACACATTGATGAGACATAGCAACTCATGCCATAAGGCTCCCATATCATTATGTGTGCCTCATTCTCCCATAACTACTTTAGACATCAGTGACAGCTCCAAAAAATATATGAACGCAGTAATTGGCATCAAAGAACCCACATTAATTACTGAAAATTTGCATCAATGAATTAACTACTCTTAAAAACTATATAAAAAAATATTAAAAGACTTGAGAGAACAATTTGCAATAAAAGCAAATTTGACCATAAAAAAAGGTTGCACCTTTGCCACCTTAGGAGAACAAAAAACTTTACCACTCTCTCATATACATAATTATATGCCAACGCAAATAAAGTCTTGACTCATATAAACAAACATAGAGCAAAAAGTTACAAGCTCACATTAATTGGCTAGTCGGTTGAGTTGATACACCTTTGACTATGTAAGTTTTTGCATACTCTCTATGAGTAAGCTCTACCTTAATTCCTTTCAAGGCCTTTTTTACCTGGGAATCACAAACCAAAGGGACACAACACAAATAATGATCAAATTTTCAACAGATACAGAAAAACGAAAGTGCCATTAACAGATACATAGCCAAGAAATGAAATTGTTATAATTATTTTTCTTATAAGAGAAATGGTTACAATTCTAAGGGCAAGAAAAGCAATTGGGAAGCTGCATAATTGTTTCTTGAAAAGGAACCAAATAGAAGGCCATTCAGCAGAGAAAATTATATAGATTGTCAAACAAAAATGTAATCACACACCACAATCTAAGCTGTTCAACAGATAAAATAATGAAATTAGGTGACCAGCTCTTTATAGAAAGATAAATGTGCCCAAGTCCAGTATAGTATGATACATTAATTACACAGCCTCGGTTACAACACTTCTCACAAAAAGATTCATCTTCCCTATTTTTAAAGACAGAAATGATCAGTCTTCAATCCAACACATATTCTTTCCCAGGTATTAAAACTACAAGCGAAATAAATATTACCGCTTCCTTAAGGTCTTTGGAAATTCAATTACCCCTTGTCTAGTTAAACGCACATCAGAAAACCCATTAACTGATTATTAAATGCGAGATGAGACCCAATGAACAGCACTAAAATAGAACTAGTATTTTACCATATCATTTTTTTTTTTTTTTTTTTTTTGCCTAGTACCATATCAAATTAATGAAACACAGAACTCCTTTTCTATTCAAATGTCCAGCAACTAGCATAGTTTTCTTCTTTTTCTAGTTAAATCCATTTAAATATCGTGACCCTTGTCTGGACTACTTCCCACAGAATCTCATTTTAAATTGAAACTTTGGAAATAGCATCATGAGTCACTGCATCATTAAAAATTATAATAAAAAATAAAAAGAAGAAGAAGAAAACCATACATTAACACGATCTTGATCAGACAGAGGCCTTGACAACCCTCTAAAATTGAAATATTTTTCAACAAATTCAGTAACTAGAATCGGCTCATAGAAAGATCTGGCCGACGACACATCTGCAACATGAGGACAATATGTTTGAAGGCGCGCAAGTGAAGGTAAATATAATAACAATTGAAACAAAGCAAGAGCTCAAGCTAAAATGCGCATAAAATCTCAAATACAAAAACGAAAATCAACAATTGTGGGAAATTAAAGCATATACCAATATTCAGGGAAAGTCCCATCTGGGTTGGGCGTAGACTTTGGTAACATCCTTTCCAATATTCTAAGCCACTGCCAAGCTCACCAGTTGGCCCAAGGTCTGAGGAAAAGAATGACCTCCCCACTACTGTATAACTGTGACCAAAAGTTTCAGTAGGTTAGTACATTAGTTTTGTACATTATCAAATCTATAGGATAATCAAAAAAGAGAAATACTGTTAATATGTATAGGACAGCTGTGATGGATTACTTTAAGGATGGTGATTCTCTAAGAACTTCATTAAGAACATGAATAGTTTCTTGTGGAACATCCAGCTGTCTGCCGCGTAGAAACTGTTGCAGATGATGAAGGTCAGGCTTGGCAGCAAATTTAATTGCCACCCTAAATTCACGCTCCCTTCTGCATGTCAAGAAAGCAAGGCATCATGCTTAACCACAATGAAGGATAAGGTAATGGCATTTTTTAAAAATATTTTAAACAGTATTGAAAAAAGACATATACAAGCACCTTGATGAACTAGCACCACCATCTCTGTCGGCTAACTTGACAACGAACTCCTTTGAGGTAAATGGCAATGGCCCTGCTGTATAAAGACTCTTCCTACCATCATAAGCAGGCATCCGTTTACCCAAGTGTGATTCACGGTATGACTTAACCCACTCAGTCATTACGTCTCTGTTGAGGGTCTTTGATGTAACTTTTGGAGTTATTGTCACCTACGCCATCCATTGAAATTTTTATTCTACCGCAAAGGATTAAGTGCAAGGAAACCATATCATAATACATCCCTATAATTCCATCGAATCGTGAAACTTGAAAGCCAAAATTTAAAAAGCACTAAAAAATAAGTTAAGGAAAGAATTATAAAGAAAATTTAGCAATGGGTGATTACTGATTAGTCAGCTACTGAACACTGATGATTTACATGATTCCCATAGAATAACTCGAATTCTTTCAAGGTTTGTCTTTCACATCATAAGAAGCACATCTATGGATTATATTGATGTAAGAAAATAAAAATTTCTTTGGTTTTCCTCCCCCTTATACAGTGAAAATCTCACCATATCCAGGAACATCAGAAACCAGAAATATTTCCAGGCAAGAGAAAGACAAACACATATATATATATATATATATATATATAGATGGCAATACAGTAAAAACGGTGACTCATAAACGTTAAAATAATACACAATAATGAAAAGTACACATACACCATATATGTGTGTACAGTGCAACATATGCAGAATCAAGATGACAAAACCCACAAATTTTCCAATAGATAATCATCATAAATCAAATCCGTTTGGTAACTGATAAATTATATAACTCTGTTTGGTTACTGATAAAAGTATCACAGAACAAAAAACAAAACAAAACAAAATGTTGGAATTTATATCTCGGTGAAATGACAGAAATTATAAAACTCTGTTTGATTGTCTGGGTAGACCCAAACAACCGGAAATACAAGACACGAAAATTTTGCATTCTTTTCTTTTCCTTTCCATTTTTCTATATTCTCAGCAACCAAACAGAGTATGAGGGCGACATAAAATAATACTCCTTTCGTTTCAAATTAAATGTCTCTTTTAAAAAAAAAAAAAAACATGTTTTTTACGAAAACCTTATTAAATGCTTTCACATCAATACATATATTTTGAGATTCCAATTTTGAGCTCAAATTTGTAAAACATTAAAAAAAGAGAATACATTTTTAAGGGTATTTTAGAAAATGAATCAAAAAGAATCAATGTTTTTGAAATGAGACAATTATTTTGAAATGAAATATCCAAAAAGGAAAGTAAGACAATTATTTAAGAAGTGAGGGAGTATAAGAATAATGCCCTTAATTCCAAATAATAATGAGAAGAATAAGAAACTTGACACGATTGATTGATGAAGAGCAGCAAACAATAAATGAAGAAGAAAATTAAAATAATTAAACTGTCATTAATGTTATCAACTAGAAACCAAATATCAGTAAATAAAAAATAAAAAAATCAGCTCAATTAATAAAGACATACCAGTAGAAACGATACTAAAAATGAAAAAATATCTATATACGGAGGACATAAATGAATTAAAACTATAAATAGGCCTAAAGATAGCAGCGTTACAGATAAAATGTAAGAAATTATTTTTAAAAAATTATTACAATACAAATCTATCTATTACATATTATATTTAAGAGTTATGATGACATCAGCAATAGGTGATGTGGCAAGTGTATAACCATTTCTTCCAAAATCCCCTTTTCTCATTCATTTTGGACCTACATGATGATGTCAGCAGTCCTTCTATTACATCCAAAAGACCAAAAAGTCAAGTAATAAAAATGCTAAAGAAATGAATTGATAAAGGCAAAAAGGTAATTCCGCAACAACAAAGAAGAAAAGGCTGCCTGATCCATGGGAGAAAAAGTTGAAAATTGATTGTCAATTTGTTACAAACTGACTATCGACGTGATATGCTTCACAAACCTCGAGAATGGCTCTCTGATCAATTAGAAAAGTTGAAAAATTGATTGTCAACTTGCTACACAATGACTATCAACGTGATATGATAGGCTTCGCAAAACTCAAGAACGACTGTCATCAATTAGAAAAGTTGAAAAATTGATAGTCAACTTACTACAAATTGACTATCAACATGACATGAATAGTAAATGAATAGTAAAAACTCTCACAAATTATGGCATGAACAATATATGAATAATAAAAGCTCTCACAAAATGTTCTGTGAACAATGGATAGTAAAATGCCTTATTTATCTATTACATTTTATTTTTTTCTTCCCCCGTACAGCCTTCCTCTCCCTCTTCTTCTCACCTATCCCTTCTTTTTTTTTCTTTCTTTAATTTTTATTTTTTTTTGCTTCCCTTCCCGTTGTACAACTTTCCCTCTCAAGAATAATCTTGACTATAAAATCAATACTAAAAGGTTGTTTGGAAAAATTAAAAACCTGATCACTTAACTTTAATATTTTTTTATATTTCACATTGATTGTTAAATCTCTTTTTTTTAATAATCCTATTTAACTAGATTGAAAGAAAATAATAACATTTTTGGTACTTATACAAGTATTTAAATGAAGTTATTGTTTGGCTCCCGCGCATCGCGCGGGTACATTCTAGTATGTGTATATATGTGTGTATACATATTGAGAACAACCAAGAGAGGGTTTCTCACATCATAGCGATGGAGATCCCTGTCAGCAACTTCCACAAGGAAGTGATTAGCTCGAACGACACATTTTTGTCCGACGGTTCCAAACCCCGGTCTCCGCGGCAACATGATAGCTTTCGACGAAGTCGAAGCTTGCGCAGCCTGTGAAGGAACCGGAGTTGAAGCAGACGCTTGATAAGCGGCCAGAGAAGTAGAAGGAGCCGGAGCCGGAGCTGAAGCCGATACATACTGAGAAGACGGCGCTGGAGAAGCTGTTGGAGGAGCTGCCGGAACACCACGGAATCGACGACCGCCGCCGCCGCCGGAGCCTCCTTTTGCTCCTCCGCTTCCGCCACCCCTCGGAGCAGACGATGCTGGAGATGGCCGATCACGCCGGGGTTCCTGTCCCCGGCCACCGCCACGGCGAGACATCGCCGTCGATTGATTAGGAACAGATGAAAAGGACTGTGTGAGAGAGGAGGAGAGAGCGACACAGAGAGAGTGGGTAGAGAGCAGAGGCAGAGCATGTATGAATACATATAATTTATAGAGGGGGAGAGAATATAAAAGGAGAGTGCGGTTCTCCCAGGCGCCTTCGAGAAGCTTCTTAGAGAGGGAGACCGTGAAGAAGCTTCTTAGAGGCCATGAGTGCCATGCAAGAAGTTTTTTGGCAAAAACCGGGTCGTATTGGTTAATATGACTATTTTTTATGTGAGCCGTAAATGTGTTTTAAACGGTCACGATCTGATTTCGTGCGGGGAAGAAAGGCGAAGGCGCCCAGGAGAACCGCGCTCATAATTATAATTTGCAAAAGGGTAAATTACAATAAGACCCCTTCTAAAATCTGACTATTATAGATATACCTCCTCACGTTTTTAAAATTACACTGACACCCTTTACTTTACAAAATAAATTACAAAGAGACCCCTCCTTCTAACTTCCGTCTATTAATCCGTTAAATCATATTCAAATTTTTTCAAAATACCCCAACTACCCTTAGTGGATGATAACTTCCATGTTAAATGCATATAACTCACTAGCCCAATAGTTCATCCAATACTTTTGAATTTTTTAATTATTATTGATAAACAACTAAAAGATAATATATATATATATATATATATATATAAGAAAAATGCTAAAAAAAATTTAAATTTTTTGTCCAACTGATGTGGCAGCTGTCAAATTTGCTATTTAGAAACAATTATTTATTTAATTAAATTTTTAATTCATTTGCAAAATAAAAAATAAAAAAATTGATTTGCTAAGTTGCCACCTCATTTGAGTAAGTAGATTTGAGTATAAAAAAAAAAGGGCTATGTAGCATTACTCATATGTAGAAATAAATAAAAAGAATTATTACAATGGAGATGCACGTATAGAGGTGGCAAATGAGGTGGCAACTTGGCAAATCAATTTTTTTTTTAATTTTTACACATCAATTAAATAGATAATTGTTTCTAATGAGCAAATCTGATGGCTACCACATAAGTTGGACAAAAATTTAAGCTTTTTGGCATTTTTCTTTTATATATATATAATCTTTTAGTTGTTTATCAATAAATAAATAAATCAATCAAATGTACTGGATGAATGTGTTGGACTGAAGAGTTATATGCATTTAACATGGAAGTTGTCATCCAATAAAGGTAATTAGGGTATTTTGAAAAAAATTGGAAGTGATTTAACGGATTATGGACGGAAGTTAGAGAGAGGGGGTTTTAATGTAATTTCAGAAACGTAAGGGGGTCTATTTGTAATTGTCAGATTTTAGAGGGGGTCTTAATGTAATTTACCCTATTTTTTTAAATGATCCGGATTGAAATTTAGGTGTGAAACTTGAGTCAACTTGACAATGTAGCTATATATCTATATAAGATGATAATCAGGTAACGACTAAACATTCATTCTCATCAATAGATTTAATAACATTATATATACACAATAGGCGATGGTAGCCGACGCGATGCTTCCATCGTAGTTGGTGGTGTAGGACGTGAATTTCGCCGTGGGTCCGTCCCACCACCCCCACAGCATAATAATACTAATAATAATATTATTATTATTGAAGTTTTAAAAAGAGTATACAGATAACTCACTTCATATACTTGTTTGGGAATATTATTTTTTTAAATGATCCGGATTGAAATTTAGCTGTGAAACTTGAGTCAACTTGACAATGTATCTATATATGTATATAGGATGATAATCAGGTAACAACAAAACATTCATTCCCATCAATAGATTTAATAACATTATATATATACAATAGGTGGTGGCAGCCGACGCAATGCTTCCACCGTAGGGATTTGGATTTGCTCTAGTAAGAGCCTTTTATATATCTATATATAAGATGATAATCAGGTAAGCATATGTTGATATAACTTATATCAATACCCATATTAAGGATTGTATCTCATACATTAGTGGATTAAAAGATACTTTAGCCCAATGCAAAAAATACAAACCCTCAATGTTTAGTGTTGATATAACTTATATCAACACGTGTTGACTGTCAATACTTGTTGATCTAATCAGAACTGTTTATATGTATTTTTAAATAAAAATAACCAATTCTTTTACACCAAAAAAAAAAAAAAAGGTGGATTCTTGGGCTACATTCCGTACCATTTTTCGCTGCGTGACCATGGTAAGTCCCTACCTGGGTACAATAGGGGGAGAGAGATTGGGTTTTAGAAGAATGTGAAAAGACCGGCTAGTCCCCAAGGTGACAGGTGTCAAACAAGGTGGGTGATGGTATAGTATGGAGGGTAGATGAGCACGTTGTGGATGGTTGCAAGACTTAGCAGAGAAGGAACTTAAGATGGTGATGAGAGAGAGTGTGCTATTGCCTCCGTAGCCAAAATAAATAAATAAATAAAAGTGTTATTATTATTAATGAGAGGGTCTTCTTTTTGTCATTTTTCTCTTTCATCCTTGTGGAAAAAGGGCACAAAAGGGAGTCTCCGTCGACGATGACTTGGGAAAGAAGACTTTGTGGGCCATAATTTTGTCGTTAGGCTTTGTCATTGCCAGTAGTCCACACCGCACCGGCCTATCGCAACTATGATTCAAAAAAATGCTCCCAACGACCATATATATCTCCATGCTATTATATTACTGGCTGTCAGGGCTTATAATTCAGGAAAACACTAGTTGGAGTATTTATTTATTTGATTAATTTTTTTATCAATAAAGGTATTCGAGGTTTTGGTTCTAACTAATCTTTTATATATATATATATATATATATATATATATATATATATATGTAGTTGTCTCGTCTCATACACATTGGGTATTATCAGATTCTGAACGTAATCTCAAAAAAGATCGACGTTTTTGTGGAGTTTCGAAAAAAAACAAAATATTTTTAGTGTAAGTTTTTGCTCTACTTTTTTATTTTTTCAATTTCATAAGCCACATTTTTTTTTAACGTTAATTAATCTAAGGTAGTTAATAATTCTATCCGTGTTTAAGAAATCAGCCGAGTTGAAGATTAAAGCCAATCATCATTAAAAATAGAAAATGTAAAAGAGGATTTATTCTAAATGTAACTTTCCAATTTCTATCTCCACCGATGCCACAAATCAATTGTGGAAATGACCTATATTGGATCAAAAGTAGGAATAAAAAATAAAAAATTTATGCCATGGCATTATTATTTGCTGAGATTGCAAAAAGGGATTTCATAAATACAAAGAAAGGGGCTTTCGAGTTAAAATTCGAGTGCAGGTAGCGTCATCCTTACAAAAATGAATAAATGACCATTCTTTCATGTCTTCCTTTTTTTTTTTTTCTTTTTTTTTTTTTTTTTTTTGCATTTGAGAATAAATTCAAAGGCAAGCTACGCAAGGATTTGAACATTGTCATAGATCACTCTCTTGTTAACTCATTTGTCTCCAATCAATTCGCCGTTTTCAATTTGTACCATTTTATTTTCGAAGCCAAAATCCTGACTTTCTTTAAATTATTGAGTTTCAAGACTTCTCATTTCTCCTTGAACCAACCTCCAATTAAATTTATTTTGAGTCTTAGTCAATACGGAGTGAACGACCTCAACAAAAAATATGATATTATAATATTATATTATATTATACTATCTATAAAAAGCTGAATGTGAGAAAAACTTTTGATTAACTAATATACTCTTATTTTAAATTTTAAGTACACAACTACCGTGTACCCTTTTAATCTTATTATAGTTGAATAGATGACAACTATTATTATAGTAAAGTTTATATAGGAGACATTTATATTCTTATAGTTAATTTATATAGGAAACATTTTTCTCTTATTTCATTAGAGTTCTATGCAGGGTCATTCTTTAACTTTTTTCATTGTGAATGGATGTTTCTCCATCAAAAGTTTGGAAGAAATAGCAAGATTTATTGGTTTTCAATCGTTAGAGGTTAGAATTTGGTAAGCTTGAATTCATTGTTTTTCTCCATAACATGTATGATGATTATTTTATGACTATGATATACTTACGAAATTCATCAATGTTACTTTGATTTGTGCAAATAATTTACTTATTTTATTTTATTTTATTCAAAATCATCAATTACAAAAATATAATACCTTCAACTTTTTTTTTTTTTTTTTGATAAAAGGAAATTCATTAAGAAAGCATAGAGCTGATATCATGTCGGACTTAGTCCCTGATAATCTCAAGAACTTCTTCCAACCAAATAGAAGTAGCATTTGTGTTACAAGCATGTTTAGCCAAACAGTGAGCTACCTCATTACCCTCCCTATATATATGATTGAAAGTAACAGTGCTAAAGTGCCTCCTATCCTCCCTGATGTCTTCGTAGATAAGACCTAAACTAGAGCGATCCTCTTCCACATAGTAATACACACGGTTCAACCAGTACTGGTGGCACGGCGGAGGCAGCTCTATGGAAAAAAATTTGGCAACTTGATATCCTGAGTAAGCTTAAGCTATTTGTTTGGAAATTTCTCTATGATATCCTGCCAGTAAAACTGAATTTAAGGAAGAAGCACGTCAATGTGGATGAACGGTGTGCGCTTTGTGGAGCAGGGGAAGAGAGTGTTATCCATGTGCTCAAAGAATGTGTTTTTGCGGTCCAGGTGTGGATGGGCTGTCCGTTAGGATTACGATCTCAGCTTTCATCTGCTACTAATTTTTTGGTATGGATGGAGGAGGTTTGAGGGAAGGTGAACGATGAAGCTATCGGTCTCTTTGTCACGTTGGCGTGGGCAATCTGGATAGCAAGGAATGACAAGATTTCCAATGGGATTTTAAAGAACCCGACGGAAGTTATCAGGTGGGCTTCATCCTTTTTGGGTGAGTTTAGAGCAGCAAGAATCATCGTTGTGCTGAGGTTGCGGGAGTCTCAAAGATCTAGAATATGGCGTCCTCCAAATAGCAATGTTTACAAACTCAACGTCGATAGTACATTATCACATGACAAGAGTGTTGTCGGCATAGGAGTGATGGTTCGAGATGATAAGGGGGAGGTTATAGCGGCAATGGTACAAAATTTTCAAGGCGATTTGGAGCCAAAACATGTGAAGGCCTTGGCTTTCCGGGGTGGGCTGATTTTTGCTAGGGATATTGGTTTAAGGAAAATTATTGTGGAGGGTGATAGTCTCGAGGTAGTCCAAGGTATCCTTCAACTTATTAAACAACGACATTTTTGTAAATTGGTGACAACACATATCTTCAATAATGATTAATTTTTTTCTTTAAATTGTCATTTCAAATTGTTGAAGTTTTGTAGTTAATTAATATAATATTGTGTTACTATATATTATTGAGAATTATTATATTCTAAATTTATTTGTAACTTAAAATTTTTCAAATTAATTATACTACTCACTATAAGTTTCATTAGAAGTAAAAATCTAACCAAACCTATATATATCTAATTCTTTAAAAATTATTTTTTCATTTATATTTCATATTATTGAAAACTAACCACGTACAACACACGTGTGCCTACATCTAGTATATACTCCCTCCGTTTCATAATAAAGTGTCTTACTTTCCTTTTTGAGATGTTTCAAAATAAGCATTCCATTTCAAAAGTCAATGGACCTTTTTACTCATTTCCTAAAATACCCTTAAAAAGGTTTTCTTTCTTTTTCTAATGTTTTACAAACTTAAGGGCAAAATTGGAATTTCAAAATATATGAATTGATGTGAAAGTATTTAAAAGGGTTTCATTAAAAAGCATGTTTTTTCAAAGAAGATACTTATTATGAAACGGAGGGAGTATATAAAAAATGATGATCAAGTAAACATATGCTGATATAACTTATATAAACACCCGCTTTGGAAAAGTTATATCAATACAATGCATTGGGGGTTCTATCCTGTGCATTAATCCAATGTATCTTATAACCCAATAATGCATACACACACACACACACACAAATATTGACTTAATTTAATCTTTTATTTTTGAAATTATTTTCTAAATATTTATATAAACTATTTAGGAAAATTAATTAGAAATTTTAAAATGACTAATTTTTCCAAGCACTTAGCTGAACTACCAAGTCTATAATTTAAATTTCCTAACCCAAAATTCCATCCAAATTCAACTCATAATGCCCTGGTAACATCCTATTTGACATCTAATCATCACTATTTTCCACACATTAAATTAAATGAAATCATGCACAGTTGGCAAAAATAAATAAACAAATAAATCATAAAAAATGAAGTGCGAGCCGAGGCAACACATTTTCTTCTTTATCTATTTATTGTTTTTTATTAGGCCATATTTTTTTAACTGGAATGAAATGAATGGAATGAAATCTCATTCCACTTCATTCCAAACAGCATGTTTAGATAAGGTAATTTGAGTGAAAATGGAACCAAATAATGTGTTTAGACAGTCATTTCAAATATCTTTTCATTCCAAACTACTTCAAGTATGAAATCAAATTCTATTCCCATCCATTCCATTCCAACTAAACAAATACGGCCTAATATTATACATCACTTACTTTATACAAAGCATTTGAATTTCATGATATCCAACCCCATAGAGAGCTTAAGATAATTGAAAGTGACGCAAACAAGTACCATGGGTCCCTATGATTTGAGGATTCAATGATTCTATTCCTTTTGGACCTTTAACTCTGGGGTCCATTGGCTCCACATCACGAGATCAATATTAACTATCCAATATTCAATACGATGTCGTGTGTGACGTGTGATGTGCATTGCTAGGATGGATAGTGTTATATTGTAAATTTTGGGATTTTCTTACTTGTATCTTTGTATCATGGTAGTTTGAGAGATTATATTATATTTTGGTTAGTCTAGTAAAAGACAAATGCATGTGTTTTATGGGGGGACATTATTGTAAAAAAGTTTATGTGAAAAATAACTAAACGATAAATGTGTTTTCTATAATTTATTTATTTAAAATAAGAATAATGCTATATAATATTATTACGACAATACTTGGCTCCTCACAGTGGAGGAGCAACTCCTCCTCCCTCCCACTCATATTATGTCACGTGTCATACTTGATTTAAAAAATTATGGATACATGGATACGTACACGTGAACTGTGAATACAAATATATAGACACATTGTGAGCACCACGCCCTAATACCACATAGCTCGAGAATACGCATTAGCCTCAGAGGATTAATACAGAGAGGAGTCACCACCTAATATTGGAAACGAGTGAACCCTAACAGGGTCTAGCTCGTCATAACCAGAAATTTGGATTCGGAGCTAGGGTACATCATCGGGAAGGTGTTAGGCACCCGACAATGCCCGGTCGAAACCGGCCCCCACACATAACTATTGGTCATAATTAAATTGTCATTCAATCAAAATCAACTTTAAAACATGCAACAATTGTATCACGCAATAATGAATGAAGGATGCAGAATAAGCAATCAGAAACTATATAAACAGAACTAGAGAAAACAGGAGGCAAAGCATTCTACCTACAATGAGCACGGTGCGTACGCATCTATGCTAGTTGCGTACGCACCTCAATTCGGATACCTGCACTTCTATTAGTCTTACTGTTGTAACTCACATGCATCCCGAACAATAACAATTAAGAGATAAAAATCCCTAAATACTATCATGCAGAAAGCCCTAGAGTGAAGAAAACTGTCCGCCTTAATGGGGCTACGTAAGCAACCCGTAGGCATATCTCAAAATCCAGAAAACAGAAAACAAAACAAACTAACCCTAAAACTAAATATCTAGAATACTACAAACAAATAGCATTACAACGCAAAGAAATGAATATTTGCCTAACATATCAATATTAATATCATTAATTGATAATAACAATGATAAACGGGCAATTAGTCGGTCCTATTCAGATTTAACTTACTCCACTATTATGGCACGATATACAATGATTACACAACTTATTCATCTTAAGCATGCATTCTATCATCATGTTTCACCCATAATCATGCATAATGAGATAAAATAAACAAAAGAAAAAAAGAAAAAGAAAAAGAAAAGTGATTTTCGTCACTTTGCAATAACAGAAACTTTAATCGCGTCTTTGAATATGAAAACGTTAGAATTGGACAAATCTCGTGAAATACAAAGTTATAGATAATTGAATTATCTTTCTAAGAAGATCAATTTCGTCCAATTCCGACTTCAAAGTCAAAATTTATGATTAAAATACGATCACTGATTTTAGAAAACTGCTGTTGAGTTATGGCGAATTTCACTCTCTAACAACCCTACTCTTCTAAATCATGCATAATAAATAAATAACACATATCAACCAGCATGCATATGATTATACCAATATTACTTCAATCATACATAACCATAACCTATGAAACTGAATAGAAATTGTTAGGAAAGTTACCCTCAAGTTTATGCGCCTTCAAATCCGCTTAGTTCTTCCTTGCAGGCCTCCAAAATTACAGCATGTATCCTCAGTTTAGGGTTTTTGGGTGAATTGTATCGTGGCTCCTTGGATTAGGGTTCTCCTTTTTTCAGAATTATAATGGTGTATATATAGAGATCCTTAGGGTTTTAGGAGTCCTTCCCGGGTTGCTAACTGCAATTGCATTCGAAATAAGATTCTTCTTTTCAATTAGAAGTCTTGGGGAGCTAGAACTACTAAATCTAGAGTTTCCATAAAAAGGGAAGGTGCGTACGCATCCCAAGTGGTTGCGTACGCAGGAATGTGTCCGCACCCATTACAGGTGCGTATGCATCAGGGCTGAATAAAAAATGGCTGCAAACTTAGGATTTTCGCTGTGACTTCATTGGCTCGTTTGGAATTACTTCGCATTTTGTCAAGACGAATAATAAACCTCATCATCGGGATCACGGGACTTAAGCTAACAACAGGTACAAAATGGGGTGTCTACACACATATTTATATTCATTTGGACGCATAAACATATATACATGGATATATAGACTGATATCTATCATAACATAACATAAGAATATATGTACACAGTACGTCAATTCTCATTTGTTATGTTGGATATGTGGTATAATATGAGTAGGAGGGAGGAGGAGTTGCTCCCCAAGTATTATCTATGTTTATAACTTAATTTTTTTTGTTCAAATCTATTTACCAATTGATGTGGAGTTTGGTCAAAATACGGAGTATCTATTTATAATGGATTGATTTGATTTGGTAAATGTCACATCATTTTAGTAAATTTAAACAAAAGAATGAAACTACAATTTTTTTTGATAATTTCTATTTTCTTTACCCAAAAAAAAAAAGAAAGTGAAATAAAGTTTGATGTATATATAGAAAATTTTTAGGGGGTTAATGAGGGAAACCTCTCTTTGGATGACAGATTCCACTCTTTCAATCCTTCTAATTTTAAATTCTTATTTTTTCTTGGCCCAAGCTCCTTGCACACATTCACCACAAGAATGCCTGGTAAGAATAAGGAGCTAAAAGCGTATTCGAATAAACAATAAAAACTTTGGAGATGCTCCAAAATGGACAATGCTTCGCTACTGAACATTGAGTAGAAACTCTTCCTAAAAAATGACATGGTGTGATTTATAACTGCCACATGTCCCGCACCACAGAAGATGCATGCTACCCATTCACCTATTCTCATCCCTTTTTTTTCAATTTTTTCATAAGGACTAAAATAGCCTCATGCCCCACTCACCTTCCTCGGGCCTCTTCGTCCTCCACACTCTCTCTGTCAAACACCGTCCCTCTCTACTTCTCACTCAATCTTCCAAGAAAAAACAAAAAATACAAAGAAAAAGAAGGAAAAAAAAAAAAAAAAAAAAAAAAAAAAAAAAAGGAAAGAAAGAAAGAAAGAGAAAGCAATAATAACAAAGAAAAGGGGAAATTAAAAAAATACTATCCTTGTTCGTCCGTGCTTTCCTGATGGAATTATCATAGAAAGCTAATAAATTTAGCTTCAATCCCAAAAAATGGAGGAAACATGGGGTTAATGAATAGCTCAAATCTCACCCAAAATGAAAGAGAAATGGAGACTGGATGAATTTTAATGGATAAGAGTTGTTGGGGCATGGAAGTTTGTGGAGTTCGGTGGTGATCGAGATGTGAAGATGAAGATGGTGTGGATTGTGAAAATGGGCAGTCCAAATTGCAGAAGCAGTCGATAGTGGAAATCTAAATCCCTCTGCCGGCGATGGCGTGGGTTCTCTTTTTTCCATTTCTCTCTCATCTATGGCCCCAATTTTCTCTCTCTAGAAAATAAAAGTACAGAAATCCTATTCTAATAGAAAGATGGGGTATTCTGGTCTTTAAAAAAAAAATGCACATAAAGGCACTATAAAATCACATAAGCAATTTGAAAATTTTTAAATTGTGGGACATGTGGCAATCATAGGATATGCCACATCCCTTTTTAGGAGGAGTCTCCTCAATGTTCAGTAGCCAAGCTTTGTCCCTCCAAAATTAGTGGAGAAGCTTAGTAGGCATTGTACCAAAGGACTGGGTGTGAAGGATTTGGATTTGGTGTAGTAAATATAGGATACGTAACACATGGTAAGAAGGAGAAATGGAGGGTTGAAATTCGAGCTAGAGATATATTTGACACTCAACGCCTAACAGCCATCCATTTCTCCTCCTTGCCACGTGTCATTGATTCTACGTTTACTGCACCATGCAGTAAAAATAGTCAACTGCACCAAATCCGAATCCGAGTTTGAAACCCATGATCATACCAATAAATTGATAGTGAACAATTAAACAATTGCCCTCACAATAATAATAATACTAATACTAACAATAATGAGAGAGGGAGAGACTCAAAATACTTAAATAAATTCCAATAAAATGGATACTTAATATTGTCATTACTCTATTTTCTTTTGGTATATTCAACAAATTTGGACCATTTCTGGATTTGTGCGTGTGGTCATTCTTTACCTTTGTTTTGGCTTATATAAGTGGAACCCTAATTGATGTACTATACTAATCGGAAGAGACTCAAAATTTTGGACAATAGAGCAATCCCAAGAGAAGGCCACTTGATACCATTTAGCTAGAAGAGTACAAGACACTCAATTTTCTTAATTATTTAAATCACAATGACAAAATTTCTCAAACTTCTACCCCAGCAACAAAAATTAGAGTATTTGTAATTTGTGGGCAGGCCAAATATAAGTTAATTTTGAGCCTCTAAATAGTTTTATAATTGGAAAAAATTTCAATCACCCACATATATAGAGTGCATGTATGGGTCTCAGATCTTGTCACATAGGAACCTTTTTCTACCAGTGAACCGTGTATTTTTTGGGTATCAACCCTCCACCGTTTTCTATAGGATTGATCCCTATCCCCAACCCATTATAAAATCAAAAGTCGGAATCATGATTCGAATTCCTAACCTTCCATTTATCACTGTACTTATATTTGATGACCCTCCTATGATCCCGATGTGTAGTGTGAGTGGGCCTCAATAAGCATGGCATGTATATCGTTCGAATCAAAAATGAAAAAGAAAGGGAGGGCCTACTTCCACACTTCTTTTTGTTTATCCACACCCCTTCATGGGTATTTTTGTTATTTTACTTTCTCCTTCTTTCTCTCTTCTCTCTTCTCTCTTCCCCTCTCCATCACCATTTTCTATTCTCCCGTCTCTTCCTTCTTCAGCGGTCCGACGAGCAGCATAGTTAACAACACCACCATGCCGCCACCTACACCTCCGCCTCATGGCCTCCACTGTTTCTCTCATTCTTCTCTCTCCCCCCTTCTGTTTTTTCCGTCTCTTTTAATTTTTTTTTCTACTGCTCTGTTTAGAACTAGCATTCCCGTCTATTTATTGTAGCCCACAACTTTCAATCACGCCACTCTTCTCACCTTTATTTATTTATTTATTTATTTTTTTTTTCACTCTAGTCAACAATTTAGAGAGCCACGTCCTTTGGTAGTGGATGTGCCATGCTCGCTAGTGGCTCTATTTCTCTCTACACACATGGTTTGTTGCCGGAGAAAGAGAGCCATGGCCATGGCAGCCATAGCTAGCGACCTTGGAAGCCATGCCCATAGCTTTCTCAACGAAAAAACAAAAAAACAAAAGAGAGAGAGAGAGAGAGAGAGAGAATCGCCCAACCTCCGGTTACTGTTGTGGCCATTGATAGATGAGGTTGCAGCCTAGGTTGAAGCTGCTTTTGGAGACTCTTGGAGTCTTGGGGAGGTTACAGATACTATTGAGGGAAGAACAGAGGAGAGATAAAGAGAAAGAAAGTAAAATGACAAAAATATCCATAAACGGGTGTGGATAAGAAAAAACTAGGTGCGGAAATTAGCCCTCCCAAAAGAAAAAGGGCAAAAAAAAAAGGTAGAAGACAATTAGAATATTGGAGCCAATGGGCTCACCTAATGGATCTGTATTGAACTTTTGACTTCCATACATTTGATTTGACATTTTTCTTTGCTTTACATGCATTTTTTTTTTTCCTATAATCTCTCTTTCCTTTCATCTGTTTGAGAAAGCGGCGACTGTTCAACAGGCAGGCTGTTTTCCTTGACTCGAGGAGTTTTACCCTCTATTGCTTTCCTCCAAGGAGTCTCTTTTGATGGTTCTTTTATTTATTTATTTAAAAGTAACATTTTTGAGTTGTTTTCAATGACGTTGCAAATGAAAATATCCGATCAGCTATTCCGAAAAGACCATGGAGGCAATCAAAATAGGTGTTAATTATCCTTCTCTTTCTCTTTAAGCACAATTTAATATATTTTGAGGTGACTTTAGCATGATCTTGAACATTTTGCTTTTCTTTTCGTTCTTTATCTTATCTAGATTCCCTGCTTTTAGTACGCTAATTATAAATTTATATAAAGATAAATATTTGTTAATGTTGACCTAATTCTAAATTTTAAGATAAAGAGACTAGATAGGTACCTCATCCATGGACAACATGGCATGAAAGAGTGACCAAATGTGTATATTTTTTGGGGTAAATATCGTAAACTTGTTTATGATTTACTTGAAATTAAAGCCCTCTATATGAATTTTGAATGTCTAAAGTAAAACATATTAGTCCTTGACAACTTGGTCATTTTTTTTAGGTTCATATTAGAATTTGGGGTGATGGTTTAAATTATTTTTGTTGTTCTTACGCATAAAAGACTACATATTTGAAAATTAGGGTGAGATGGTTTAAACTTTAAAGCACAATTTGAACGACAAAAATAATTTATGGGAAAAGATTTTGTTATTAGTATTGTTTAAGATTTATCTACTTGTATATAGTTTTTGGGTATGGGACCAAAAGCACAATATCCTGAAGTTTTCAAGTTAATAGAATAAAAACAAGGTGCCCCTATTGAGATTCGAACCTAACCATGAGATACAATGTTCATATGCATTACCATCAGGTCTGACTGGCATCTTCAAAAAGGATCTTAGTAAGTCTATAACAACCTAAAGTCTTGTGGTGAAAATACTCATTAGGAAGTCTCATGAAAGTTCCCTAGTAAACTATTTCTTGCTAATCTTTCTTCTATGTGTGGCACCAAGTGACAAGTTCATACTAATGTTAAGGTCTCAAAGTGCATTTACAAAAGTGAATTAGGGTTTCTTAAAAGCAAAGTAAAGCCAAGGTATCTTCCCTAAACTTGAACATGGCGAGATATATAAATTTCTACACGAAGAAGGGAGTGAGATAAGATACAAGATAAGGGAAACAAAAAAAGGGGTTTGTGGTCTGTGGAAAGGAAAAGCTGTCAGAATAATTTTGATAAATGTTTTTCCAACAATCGAAGGTGAAGAAACAAAAGAGAAAATAAAGCCATAAACTTAGTTCCTAAATCAAAAGATAGAATTGGGCTGCGTGAGACTCATCCACTACAAAAATACTAGTTATTGCCGGCTATTGTTCACCGGCTGTTCTCGTGAGGCCGGCGCACATATGATTTCCCGGCCTGCTTTACAGCCAGCACACATGTTATAGGTAACTTACTTTACTTACCAAACAAAAAAAAAAAAACACGCAAGGGGAATAAAGTAAAACAAAAAAACGCAACAGCTCTCAGCCTTCTAGAGTTTTCTATCAGCTCCAACCCCATTCGAGAAGTTTTCTGAAGTAAAGATACATCTCACCACCACATTATTTTCCTGAATCCTGACTAGCTGATGGAATAAGCTCAATCAATTTATTCTCAGCTTATGGCATAAGTTATTATTGATTGTCCACTAAATGGCTAATATAGAGGCATTCACCTCAACTTGTATAGGGCTAGATGCATAAAGTGAATTGGCTCTCGCACCAACTTCATGCTCATTTTAAATTATGTTTGGAATGAAATATTTGCAAATCAATAGAGTTTAATACTAAAGACCCTTCTCAAAAATGAAAAAAGAAAATAAATAAATCAAATTCTTTGTAGCAAATTCACTTTTTGTCTTTGTTATATGGACATTTTGGACAATATCGTTTGATTTGGTCAATTTAAACTTGTGCATTCTAAGTGTTTGTAATGCTACTCTACAATTAGGTCCTCTAGTTAGTCAGATGATGCCTGTTGTGGAAGCATCTCCTTTCTATTGATGGCTATGAGTGCCTCAGGTAGACTGCATCCTAATGGCCTCTTGCTTACTTTAATTTGGTTTTATATTTGACCAAATTTTCCAAGTTTACTCATGTTACTATCCTATGAGTGCCAAAATAAATAGCAAATTCATGTTTTGCCTCCATAATATATTTTTCTTTTAACATGTATCTTCATTAATCATTACATGTGAGAATAGATGCTTTCAATTGCTATCATGCCATGTTCTTTAACCAGATAAGCTAATTAGTAGTGCCTTGCAGCATCTGTTTTGAAGGAAAAGCTTTCATCCCTAGGTTCATCTGGAATTTTAGCTGACCATCAACCTCAAGCACAACTATAAGGGCATTATTTGAAAGGGTGAGTTGGAACAGTAATTTTTTTGCTGGTTAGATGCTGGTTTTTTAATGTTCTTGGCTTGTGTTTTTTTGCTTTGCATGTTTCTATTTTCGGCTTTACCTGTTTAACTCATATCTCTTTTTTACTTATTTTGGTTTAGGACTCTCAAAAATAGTTTGTGCATGATCCCTGGTTAATATTCACCAATTCCATCGGTGTGCAATTAGCATGCACTTGCTCTTTCAGTGCTAGGATTTTCATGCATTGACACTTTGATACCCAAAACTAATGTAGAAGATTCTATGGCCATGCTTCCATTGAAAGTTTCGGTTATATTTCTTTGTTCCTTGGTATTTCATTTATTTTTAAAGTCTGTAGCATATTTAATATTACTCACATCTTTGCTTTTAGTTTGTGGCGCGCAGTACAAAGCAAGAAACAATTGTTAATTAAGCAAGAAAATACTACTTGTTTGAAATTTTCAGTCAATGTTCATATGAAGTTTCCCATGGATGGGATTTTAAATTTTCAGTCAATGGTTTGGTATTGTGTTGCATCTCATGATGATTTATTTTTTTGCAGGTTTCAGACGGGTCATTTGTCATAAAATCAGTAGCAAGCATGTTGAATGGGATTCGGGCAGTTGTGGGTGTTCTATTCTTTTGTTGTCACTTTAACTTTTTTAGCTGTGTAGCTAAATGATTTTTTCGGATGCTTGGAATAATAAAGGATGAATGGTTTTGTGGATGCTTGGAATAATAAAGGATGAATGGTTTTTTCTTTTTTTACATAGCAATAATATGGTGTGTTTGGGTTGTGTTGAGAGCCCATTTGTGTGTTTGGGTCAGGTTAAATGAATCGGGCTAGAGCTTTTGTGAATACCATGGGCTGCCCAATAAAAGTAGTTTAAGACCAAACGTGTAACCAAACTGGCAAATTCAGTGCCAGCTGCTAGGCTTTGCTGGCTGTTGGACTGATTCAGTGCCAGCTGTTCATATTGCCAGTAATAGCCACCATTTCCGGCCATAATTGTACCAGCCAGGAAAGCTTTTGCTGACTGAGGATTGCCCGGCTGATAGTGTAACTGCCGGCAAAACATTTAGCGGCCAGATTTCAAGCCTTTGCAGGCTGTTTAAACAGCCAGCAAAGCCTAAGTTTTTTGTAGTGATCCTACATCATTTTGATCTTAAAAAGGCATTATTGCCAACACTTCTTATTTACTAACCCACCACGTGTAATGAAAATGCCTAATTAATTGCTTTGAATTATTGGTCTTCCTAATTTAATTAGCCCAATTTATAAGCGAAGCAAAGGTCATGAACATACGAAGCCAATTAGCTACCTTTCTTTGTCAAAATGTTATGCAATGACTTGCCCTTGATAACTTGTTAAACTAAGAATGAAGCTTTATGCATAAGTCCGGTAAAAGGAGTTAGGAGTTCAAATTTAACAATTAGATCCTAGACTCATTTTATCAATGATCTGACCTTGAACTTAACTTACCAAATTTGACTTAATTAGACTCATGAGAAATAGATATATATTTATTTTTGTCGAATTGAACTTAGGACTGATGAACGAAGGCACTATGAACTCTTGAAACCAGCTTGTTAGTTAAATTGCTTAAGCTGATTCACTAGCCTTAACATGCAAAACTCAAACTCTGGTGTAAAGTTCATTTGCTTAAAGAACCAAGCTTGAGCAACACCAAATCCTGCTAGGCACTTAAAATAGTTGTCCTGGGATGCAGATCTATTAAACAAGGGGAGTCTTTTTCCTTTTTGGGCTAGGCAACAACAGGAGTCACTTGCATGCTAACTTTTTGGGTATGATACTGTTCTAAGTTTTAGTCCAATTCTGACTTGTTCAATATTGGGGAATCTTTTCCTTTATTGCTTATTTATTAAATTTTGGAAATCTAAAACATATTTTACTTTACTGCAGTAAATTTGACTGATAATTTTATGTCCATGCTTTCAGGCCTCATTATAATTTGAATCTGCAAAGCATTTCTGTCAATGGGCAGACATTGTCCATTGATCCAGCAGTGTTCGCAACATCAAGCAACCGAGTAACCATCGTTGATTCTAGAACAACTTTGGCGTACCTTGCAAAGGAAGCTTATGATCCTTTTGCCAGCGCTGTAAGTTGCTATAGAGACATTTCTCAATTTTTCAATTAATATCTTTGGAACACTGATATGTTCCTTAAAAACAATGTTCGGAAACAGCATACTTTTCATTTTTTTGGAGAATTTTTCTAGTAATTATTTGTGCAAATTTGAAGTTTATTACAATTTTTCTGTGCAGATTACAAATACTGTTTCACAATCTGTACGTCCTGTTCTTTCCAAGGGAACTCAGTGTTTTCTAATCACCTCCAGGTCTTCTAGATTTATTATTTCAGTCATTCTCTTATTAAGTGTGAGACTGTCAATCCTTAGTCTTTAATTTGTGGTTGGCTCTTTATCATAACATCTGAAATATCTGTTCATTTTGTTCAGTGTCAGTGAGATATTTCCTCCAGTCAGTTTAAATTTTGCTGGTGGTGCATCTATGATATTAAAACCTGAGGACTACCTTCTACAGCAGAACTCTGTCGTGAGTTATTGAACCTGATGTTTTTGAATTGTTAAAGTGTTGTTTGAATATCTTAGTTTCCACAAAAATTGCAGTTGACCTTGGAAGGAATTGGGTTTACCCATTCAGTTGAATGAGTCCTTCAACCTTGATTTGACTGTTCAAATACTTTGGTCTTTGTTGCCATCAGTTTATTTTATTTTTTAGCGCTTTTTTTCCTTCATTTTTTCTTGTTTTTTGGCTTTCCATGTTTTGTTTTATTTTAAAAACAGCACGGTGGAGATTTCTGCTATGACTATTTGATTATTTTTTAAAGTAATTTTCATTGACCAGATAAATGGGTGCATGCTATATCCATCTAGCTGATGCATTTCCCAAATCTTTCTACAGGGTGGTGCTGCAGTCTGGTGCATCGGCTTTCAGAAAATTCAGGGTCAAGGGATTACAATTTTAGGAGGTACGGATATTGAACTGAAGGCTTTCTCTGATTACTTAAGTAGACTCCTACATGCTAGTTTTTGAGATTTTAGAACTAATTTAAAATATGATTCAAATTTCCTTAAATTCGTACAAGTTTTGACCATGTTTGAAACGATTAAAATATAAGTCAAAGTGAAAGACCTTGATTTGTATAAAAAATGTTGAAACTTTGGTGAATTTTACTTCTGTAAGTAACTGAAGTGTGACTAAGTTCAAGCTTGAAACCTTATTTCCACTGTTGCCCTTGTTTTTGTTGAACCTTCTGCTTGCAAGATGAGCTCCCTTTTCTTGGTGTTTTCTCTGGCATCTGCATGGTTTTGGAAGATGTGTCACATATTTTACTTACCTATTGGGGCTATAGCTAGTTTCACTAATTCATTTGTTTCTTTGTTTCTTTCTTCTTTTTCCGTCTTGCTACTTACTAATTTTTTTCGACATTCATTATCTCAAAGACACATGCTCTTTGAACATTTTGTTTACGCATGCTTCTGGTTTTTCAACTTTTTTTATTTATTATTATTTTTGGTCTAGTTGTGTGTTTGTTGTATTGTTACTGGGGCCTTTGATTCTGAATATTTCTTTTAATCATCGTGGGAAGTCCTATCTCATCTATGGCACTCTTAGCCACTCTATGAATAAGAAGGCAATTATTCTCTTGGTTTTTCTAACAACAGGCAAAGAATTTTTGCCTTAATGATGTTTACAACATTTTCATCTCTCTCTCTCTCTCTCTCTCTCTCTCTCTCTCTCTCTACATATAATACCATTATCATATGTATCGGGACCAAGATAATTCCCATATCCAACCTGCTAACAACCCAAATCGTGTTTTATGCTATTGTGTGTTCTTGGTGTTATCTTGTGCTTGACTTATAGCAACAACGTGATTGTTTTTCTTTTTTGCAGACCTTGTTTTAAAAGACAAAATCTTTGTTTATGATCTGGCTGGTCAACGAATTGGATGGGCGAACTATGACTGTAAGTTTCAATGTTCCAACTTCAAAAGGGTATTTGGACACCAAATGGAGATAAAATGATTTCAGTTTTCCTTTCGATAATATAATTTCAATGCACAAGTTGGTGTAAAATTATTGCCTCCACCAAAAATGATACTACAAGAATAAAAATAAGGCCATTGTTTGAAACCTAAAATGACCTTTGTTCGTGGGAGAGTATCGACGTGGAGTCAATAGGGCCCACATGGGTCATAGTCCATGGAGGTTGGCCATGCGAAGTGGCTAGATAGCTGTTGGAATTATAATGGGCCGTCCCGGAGGGGGGTCGTCGACATAGGACCCCTTAGAAGGGATTGTTGGTGGATCGACATAGAGGAAGGCTGATAATAGTAGGAAGTTCTCCGGAGAAGAACTTCATCCTTAACTGTGTAAAGCGAGGGGATGGTTGGAGCGACCAAGTCGGACGAGAGAGAGAAGCAGCCTGATAGCAGTGTGAAGGAAATGAGAGGGCAGTGAGGTTCGCGACCTCGAGGCGTAATTGCAGCCGAAGGGTTCTAGTCCAATAGAACCTTGAAGATATATTTGGAGGAAAGGTAAAGAAGTGGGGTCGACCCGCCTTCCTTCCTTGATGGAGATCCGATCCCGTTGTAGGGTTTTGGATGTCATGGTGGTATGTTGGATGGTATTGATGATGGTGGTGATGTTGGATAAGTCATAGTGGTTAAGGTGGAGTGTTGGAATGTTGGTATATTAGAAGGTTGAGGCAGAAGGCCTTAGTGGTGGGTTGCCGAGTTGGTGTGTTGGCTCACCAGGTCTCGCTTGGTCTCGTCCACTTATCCCTCTTTTGGTCTCATCCGAGAATGGGGGCAAAGATGGCCTTTTATAGTGGTGGAGTCTAAGGTAGCCTAATAGGGTGAGTAGGGTAGGGAGGTAGGGTAATGGGGCAGCAGATCTAGGCTCAAAATAGGCCTGCTGCGGCGGTGCCGTGTGCATGGTCGCCCATACCGTGTCAGGCCAGGCGACCATGCCGTGTCAGGCGGTGATGTGACCGGTCGCGTTCCCTCAACTGCCATCAGACTAACTAAGGCAGGTTCGCTGATTCCCAATACCATGGGAGCGACCCGTACCTTAGAGAACCTTCTCTCTAGCCACTAAACCAAGATCCTCCAACCATCCCAATGAGAACCCGGGTCAAGGTCGATGACTTTGCCCAAACACCAAGCCCAAGATTGAGCTCCTCAAGTACTGCCCGACCTGGGCAAGCATGGCGCCAAGGTGTAGTGCCCCTGTGGCACTCCAAGTGGACCGTGTCAGGCCGACAACTTGGCTCCTGCTGCGCGATGCAGCAGGCATCCTACCCGAAGGAGGGCATGAGGGCCCACCCCGAGATAGCTCGGGCAACCCGTCAAAGGAGGCATCCATCCGGAGATGGGCAGCCTCGATGAGCTGTGACGTACTCATCGAGGGTACTTAGGCCGAAGAAGGCACTAAGCAAAAGCTATGCCGAAGGCCACTGGCGACTTATGGTTGGCGAGTTATGCCATAGGCTAATAGCGACTTAAGATGGCGAGTTAAGCATCCTTCCGGATAAGGGCATCTCCGACAAGGGAGGCCGGTAACCATCCGGAGATGGGTGAGATATGCCATAGGCTGATAGCGACTTAAGATGGCGATATCGGAGTCGACCTTGGTACCATCGCGAGGCGAGGTAAAGGCAATAAACAATATCAGTGACCTCATAGGGCGAGATCGGCAACCTTCTGAGAGGTATGTGAGATATGGTGCCTTAGAATATTAGGAATGAGGCCACGTCACTAGAGTAGTGGGCATGTGTCAAGTGCGGCATTAGGCCATGTGGCGACCTTCCATTGGATTGGAAGGTCACGTGGCAGCTTGTCATCGATCTGACGTGGTTGATGCGATCTATGTATAAACAACCTTAATATAAGTATTATGTAGTAAGAAAATAAATAGTCTCGTTTAAAATGCTTTCAAAAAACAAAGCAGACCTCAGTTCAATTTCCGAATATTACAGTTGAAAGTGGAATGATGTTAACAGTGAAGCCAGATTCGGACTCCTTTTATATGAATCTTTTATTTTAGGTTCCTTGTCTGTAAATGTCTCTACAACTACCAATGCTGGCAAAAGCGAATATGTCAATGCAGGGCAGCTGGGTGAGAGCAGTTCAATGCAGAATGTGTTATTATTTCAGGTCTTTTATTTATAGCGATCGCCAGGGCCGTGTGTTATTATTTCAGTTGCAGATAGGTGTTCAGTGTGCAATAGATTTGAGGGCTTTTTTTTTCTTTCTTTTTTTTTTTGGCCCTTTTATATATTTCTTCATTAGATATGTAAAATTACGTTTCCCACTTATTTGGTCGGCAACGGTGTTCCTCTCTTGGCAGCATTGTATTACATTCTTATAGGATTATTGGTTTAACAGAAAATTTTTTACTTGGAACATGTTATGTTTATCATGTGTGGCCTTCATAGTATGTTTATCGTAACATTAATGATGAGATAACAATTTTGTTACTAAAAATCTTTAGTAATACTCAAACTTTATTGCAACAGAATTTTTTGAAGAGATTCAAAAAAATGTGGTATGCTGAATTATCATGCCTGCATGGCTATATTTGACTGGACCTGCCAAATTTTTTTATGACAGGCTTGTTACCTCATCAGTGCTCGTTTTTTTATTTTTTATTTCTTTATCATTTTGCTATTGCCACCCCCTCAGTTTTCTTTTCCTATCCACTTATTTTAGATTTCTCAAGATTTTATGAAACAAGTATTATGAAACAAATAAAAGGTTTTTATGAAAACCGGTTCACTAGAAAATATCATCTTGAACAACTTTGTAAGAGAGTTTTTCCAAAATTTGTTGTTTAAATAGACTTTTTTGTCCATTTCAATCTTCATTTCTGTCAAAAATAAAACAAACACAATAAATGACCAAGAAATCCACTAAATGACATCGACATAGTAAAACCCATGTAAGGGGCCAAAAAATACAAAGTTCAACGTTCAAATTTGCTATTTCTTTTTCATTTCTTACATTTTCTCTCCAACCAAACGGATCTTTTAAATCTCTTTTAAATCTTTTAAATAAATACCCCGGTCTACCAAATGGAGAGGGTAATAGAAGCAAAAACTGTAAATGGACTTTTTGACTATTTACAACCCTCTGTAGACTTCCTCCATTGTATAATTGTATAAACAGCTCGTCCACCAACATTATAGCTTTGCTCTTCGCCATCTCATCTACAACCTCAGCATCTGCCTTCATGACCACGTACTCCTCTTCCTTCCACGTTCTTCCTCAACCATGACTAGGGTAGCTTTCATGCAAGTCACCCATTAAAGTACTCAGCAATATAGGCACAATACACCCTACATTGCCATGCGACTTTTGTCCAGCACTTTGGTAGAGAGGGCGGCCGATGATGCACTCTGCAAACTTTGCCTAAAGCTATTGCAGAGGTACTCATTTTACCCTTTGTTCCTGTTGAAATTGGACCCTTTGTTTTTTTTTTCCCCTTCCCATATGCACTTTCCCATATGCACTTGGCAATTACAGCACAAAGTCCAAGGAGGTAGCCTTGAGGGGGGAGTGGTGACAACTTGACTCAAGACCTCTTCTCCTGGCAAGAGACCCTAGAATCACTCAGTCTACACCTCGATGTTGTTAACCAAGAGATAACAGTCTGGTAAATTGAAAACAGGGGGTAAATTGGACTCTGCCTTTCCTCTTAATTTTCTCGGCATCCAAACTGTGGGTAAGATGAGCTGAAACACTCAAACCATTAAGTTCCCATCTACCCAAAAACTTGAGTAACAGCAAATGGTTACCTCGAAATACTCAATGCTTTGCAGTCGGAAAAGTATTCATAACTATATATATAGATATTTAGTAGAATGGAATAGCCCAAAACTACATGTGCATGTTTGTGGAGAGAGAAAGAAGCCAAACTGCCCAAGGTATGGCTCCTACGAATTCAAGGTGTATGTCTATTCTCTGCCACCCTCTGTTGCTGGAGCGTTTTAGATTCCATATGGCAAAACAAAGCTGCGAATACAATTGGGTTCGGGCTTAGTCTCACACCAAATCGATATTTGTTGAACCATTGTAGCCAACGCTACTTTTTCCCTCTCATAACATTGCAACCCCACAAGAAGAGACCCATATGGAAGAACCTTGTGGGTATACAAATCTCGATGCTCTCATCGATGCCGTGGTCACAAATCAGTCCAAATCGGATCCATGAAGCCATCGAAGTACCAAGGGACTCAGAGAGCCAAATGACCCCATGATTTAACATATGAAGAAATTACAGGAAGGCTCTCACAGAGAGCAGAGAGGAGATAGACGAAATGGACAACTGCTTCAGGTGTCCAAACCCTCCAAAGGCTAATGGAGAGAACACTTTCGACAAGTTCGAGAAAATTGAAACAATTCAACTCGAATCTTCTGGTATATCAAATTCAGAATCATAAAATGCATCTATTCCCATATGTAAATATGTAATAGCCAACTGCAAGTAAAAATTTGCAAGAAATATAGGTGCTGTATAAGATCACATGAAACCACTAAACGAAAGAGACCATTCTGACTTCAAAAAATGCACATGCAAAGTAACTTAATTCTAAACAACCACACCCAATGGTCCCCTCTTTCGGGCGCTTTGCAGTGGTTCATGAACCACTTCAATTATAGGCTCCTGCAAAAGAGATTCAAAAAGACCAACAACAAATCAACTTAACACATTATATACCTGCACTTCACTTACTAATCCATCAGCCTATTTTATAAAATATGCTCAAGAATTTGTGGTTCTTGTCATATACATACACTGCAAAAGGGAGGATAAATTCTGACAAAACTTCTTAAAACACGAGAAATCTGTGGTTCTAGTTCCTTCAGAAGCATCACTCATGCATTCAGTTCTTAAAAGTATGAAACAAAAAGGTAAACATTGTGCAGGAATCATCCAAAAAAAAGGCTCATGAAGGAGAATGACTTGATTTTGTCCAAAAAACCAAAAAGACCAGCTTGGCAACACTCAGCAGTAAAACATAACATCTTTCACATTATCTTTGATAATGGGAAGGGGCCGGACCTCTGCATGTCTCTCCCTCGTGCTCCTACCTCCACTTCCAGATCCACTGTCAGATGTTTCAGTGCCCTCGATATAATATCTAGCCCGGAAGGCTGCCAAATGAGCATAATAGGCAGGTGGCACTGCAAATATAATAAATATTTTTTATTAATGGTAGTGAAAACAACAAGCATAATTCATGGATATAATGAATGTAATAATGTATTAATAATCAGACGTTAGGTGGACAAACCTATGGAGACTGATCGGGTGCACCTTGCATACCTGAAAAGGTCTACCGAATAACCAATTAATCTCACACACGAAATGTTTTTGTACTACACAGGATGCATTCACTAATGAAAATGAAGAGGGGGAAAAGTATGAGAAGAAATTACGTATAACATAAATTATTTGTTAATATTTGCAAGCCATCTGCACTGAAGTGGTTCTCATCATATAGCACATGATAGTGCGTAGGCCGACTGGTTCCCTACATGGGTAATACATATATAATTCAGTTTGTTATAATGGACACATGTAAATTAAAATCTAACTAGAAACTACAGGTGCTGGATGGGGTATTATGTTAGATTAGCAGGGTAATCCAAGTTTACCTGAATTCCAGCATGACTGTTGAGGTAAAAATCAAACTCATTGGGGTGGCAGATCTTGGTATCAACAACAGTACCTGATCACAGAGACAAGTTAATATAGCTTCCTGAAAAATAAAATGGAAAAATTACCATGTATGGAAATAAAACTGGAAACCTGGTAAAATGTTGCCACTTCTGTCTGTCAGATTACGATCATTATGGTCCGCAGGGAAGAGGCGAGTATGATGCCTTTTCTGCACCACTACAAAGGTAACTCGAGGTAGATATCCCTCCTCTAAAGAAGCACAAGCCTGACAGATGAAAATTTTGCGCATATGGACAGAGAGAGAGAGAGAGAGAGAGAGATCAAACCCACAGCAAAGAAACCAAATAAAAAATGAAGGCAAAATAATAATTGAATACAACATCTTGCATGCTTTGTAACACGCTCCAAATTTAGATTATATTAATCATTAATCCTAATATCATATTACTGCTAACGTGACTGACAAAATCATGCTATAATTTAAGTATGTTCAATCATGTGGATGTCAAAATCCTCAAAGAACCATAATACCTTTCGAATGGCATCCATCTCATGAAGCAAAACTTGGCTAAATTGCCCTTCACTCACCCCATCTCTGCCATTTTAAATCAAACAATATTAGCACCAGTGTATAACACATATCAGTCTCTTGGATTCTAAGAGAACAAATTTTACCTGTAAAATATGATCCTATGAGGTTTGTGCCCAGTTGATCGTCTGAATGCAATTAAGAGTTCCCTGCAAAAAAGTGATTGGATGAGAAGAGGAAGAAAAACTATGAAGTCCTCTTTTACAATTGCAGAATTGCACTTGTGAGGTAGACGTGTTTAGTCCTTACCTGACCAGTCCCCCGTGAACATTACCCTTTTGAGGATCCTGATTTAACTTATAGAGATCTTGGATGATCTCTTCCCGGTGATGTTGTGAAGAGACAAGTCCTCTGTACTTGGTCACCTCAGGCCAGTCCATGGAAGCCACAACCTGGGTCATTTAATTTAATAAGTCAACAACACAAATCAATCAATAACAAGTCAGAAACGTGAAGATGACTGACAGCATACCGCGGCTATTGAAGGGCTAGAATCCTCCCCAGGTTGAGGGTGAGTAACATCAGCCCCAAAAATAATGGTAGGGAGATCAGTGACGAGAGGGATTCGTCTTTGAAGAGCATCAGACAACACAGTGTTTCGACCGCCAACCTAAAGAATTGTTGTCCTCGATTTAATCAATTAAAAATTAAAAAATATGCCAACAAAAATAGTACAGTACAAAAGGGATATTACAAACCTTCACATTCATCTTAAGGGCCACATTTTCAAAATACTGCATACTGAGCTTTTGTGCTTGAGTAGGCAGACAGCATTGCGACACAATTCCCAACTCTGTTTCACATACTCGCTTAATTCTTCCTGTGAGAAGCAAGATAACATTTAAGAATGGAAAACAAATTCTTTTCATAAACTTCAAAATCTAACTTTCATTACTCACCATATGACCCGGTGACATCTGGTAAAATAACAATCAACATCTGAAGTTGTTTCCCCTTCAACCCCAGTTTAGCAGTTGATTGCGAGTGAATATCTAAGAGAGCCTTCTCAATCTGACTAGGGTGAGCTGATTGTATGGGCAGTAAAGGGCTTGGATTGAAAACCTTGCAAAATATTTAAAAAGATCAGAAGTGTTAGTATAGAACAGAAAATGCACATTAAGTTATCAAGAAGCCTTACCATTCCTTTACTGGCGCACATATTGACCAACCCTTCACAGAATCGAGAAACCAAATCTGGGCGCAATTTCTGGGAGAAATTCACACACGTCCAGAATTCCACATTACCACCATTGACCATTTTCTACATGAGAATTACAAAAAATTAAACTTCAGAATCAACTAATATAATTTAATTCATAACAGCATACGTGGTAAAACATATGCACAAACTCAATAATGGGGTAATGGTTTGGAATAAGTAGAAAAATCATTCCTAAGAAAAACCATTCTTTCCTTCCTACACATACATGTTTAAATGTCTCCAACTATGCAAATATTTAACTTCTACCTCACCTTGTCGATCATATTCCACTGACCCACCCGTGGATCAACATTTGCCACTCTACCAGTATCATGATACTTAAGCTGGACGAACAAAAAAGAAGGGGACAATTAATTATACTGAAATCAATAGTATAACGTTGCATTCACAAAGAAAGACAGATTAAAAGATGCACACTTACCCTTGGGGCTGGAAGAACTCGTGCATCCACCAATGTAAGTTCATCCCTCACTTGAATCCCAAATTCCCTCCCAACAAGCTCATCTCCACTGTAATTGTTTTGCCTAACCATCTGCAAAAGCATGTTTATTCCGTTCGATATAAAATATATAACTATATTATCTAAAATCCTAAATCATTAAATCAATCTTCAAAAGTACACTACAGTAATAATAAAAACTAAAAAAATTTAAAAATGCTTATACCTGCTTAATAGTTCTTTCCCTATCAGTAGGACGTTGACAAGTTGCCCTCAACAGGGCAGTAACCTGCCTATCACTCAATTTTTTCGAATATCTCTGTCCCTTGACTATCCTGCAAAGCTGTAATAGGAGCAACAACAAGACAAAAAAAAAAAAAAAAAAAAAAAAAAAAAAAAAAGGTGCACTATACATAAGTAGAAGTATAAAGTGAAAACTCTATTACTAAAACAAAACGAGAAGGAAGTATCGCATAATCATTAATGAAAAAACCTCCATTGGCAAATAAACAGGATTTGAGTCATTCCCAGCTTGCAGGGCAGGCAAAAATGCATATTTGAGCACAATATTGTACTTCTGACGGAAATATTGAACAACTGACACATTTGTTTTTGTTCCATTGTCATCAAGAGGAAACCTAAGGAAAAAAATGGACACAAAAAAGAAAAGAAGGGAAAAACATTAATACTAAATAGGGGGAAAATAAAGAATTAGAGGGCAAACACTGTTTAGTGGATGATAATATTGCCACCACCATAGGATCCAAAAGATGTAGAAGGTTGATGAATTTAGGCCATGCTACAGAAAAAGGTTTAAACCCCAGATGGGGCCCTCATTGAGGATAGTCAAGACATCACTTACTAGACCATGGCAATGGCAGTTACAACACACCCCTCATGGGTGTTTATACCCCCAGGCCTCAGTCAGTACTATCCTTTTGACCAGGAAAAAAAAAGGGTTTTGACGCAAATCTCAAGGAATGACACACTAATGAGACATAGCAACTCATGCCGTAAGGCTCCCATATCATTATGTGTGCCTCATACTCCCATAAAAACTTTAGACATCAGTGACAGCTTCAAAAAATATATGAATGCAGTAATTGGCAAAAAAGAACCCACATTAATGATATGGTTGGGCTTATTTCCACACCCTTTGTCACTAATCCACACCTCTTTTATTCATAGCATGGTGTTTAATAGCAAAACAGGACAAATCTTTTTTACTCAAGAGGTGTGGATTAGCTAGAAAGGGTATGGAAATAGGCCCACCCTATAAATTAATGACTGAAAATTTGCATCAATGAATTAACTACTCTTAAAAACTATATTAAAAAAATAGGGTAAAATACACTTTGCCCCCTTCAAGTTTGAGCCATTTTCAGCAAATCCCCTTATAGTTCATAAATTACACTTTGCCCCCTCGCACATGACACGTGGCAATCCATTTAGTTGACACGTCATCACCAGAAGGGGGCAAAGTGACATCTTTTGCAAAATGTGTGTAGTCATCTGTCTGGTTTTGAATTATAGGGGGTTTGCTGAAATCGGCTTAAACTTGAAGGGGCAAAGTGTAATTTACCCAAAAAAATATTTAAAGACTTGAGTGAACAATTTGCAATAAAAGCAAATTTGACCATAAAAAAAAAAAAAAAAAACCTTGAACCTTTGCCACCTTAGGAGAACAAAAAACTTTACCACTCTCTCATATACATAATTATATGCCAATGCAAATAAAGTCTTAACTCATATAAACAAACATAGAGCAAAAAGTTACAAGCTCACATTAATTGGCTAGTCGGTTGAGTTGATACGCCTGTGATTCTGTAAGTTTTTGCATACTCTCTATGAGTATGCTCTACCTTAATTCCTTTCAAGGCCTTTTTTACCTAGGAATCACAAACCAAAGGGACACGAAACAAATAATGATCAAATTTTCAATAGATACAGAAAAACGAAAGTGCCATTAACAGATACACAGCCAAGAAATGAAATGGTTATAATTATTTTTCTTATAAGAGAAATGGTTACAATTCTAAGGGCAAGAAAAGCAATTGGGAAGCTGCATAATTGTTTCTTGAAAAGGAACCAAATAGAAGGCTATTCAGCAGAGAAAATGATATAGATTGTCAAACAAAAAGGTAATCACACACCACAATCTAAGCTATTCAACAGATAAAATGATGAAATTAGGTGACCAGCTCTTTATAGAAAGATAAATGTGCCCAAATCCAGTATAGTATGATACATTAATTACACAGCCTCAGTTACAACACTTCTCACAAAAAAACTCATCTTCCCTATTTTAAAGACAGAAATGATCAGTCTTCAATCCAACACATATTCTTTCCCAGGTATTAAAACTACAAGCGAAATAAATATTACCACTTCCTTAAGGGCTTTGGAAATTCAATTACCCCTTGACTAGTTAAACGCACATCAGAAAACCCATTAACTGATTATTAAATGCGAGATGAGACCCAATGAACAGCACTAAAATAGATCTAGTATTTTACCATATCATTTTTTTTTTTTTTTTTTTTTTTTTTTTTGCCTAGTACCATATCAAATTAATGAAACACAGAACTCCTTTTCTATTCAAAGTCCAGCAACTAGCATAGTTTTCTTCTTTTTTTAGTTAAATTCATTGAAATATCGGGACCCTTGTCTGGACTACTTCCCACAGAATCTCATTTTAAATTGAAACTTTGGAAATAGCATCATGAGTCACTGCATCATTAAAAATTATAATAAAAAATAAAAAGAAGAAGCAGAAAACCATACCTTAACACGATCTTGATCAGACAGAGGCCTTTGCAACCCTCTAAAATTGAAATATTTTTCAACAAATTCAGTAACTAGAATCGGCTCATAGAAAGATCTGGCCGACACATCTGCAACATGAGGACAATATGTTTGATGGCAAGTGAAGGTAAATATAATAACAATTGAAACAAAGAAAGAGCTCAAGCTAAACTGCGTATAAAATCTCAAATAGAAAAAAGAAAATCAACAATTGTGGGAAATTAAAGCATATACCAATATTCAGGGAAAGTCCCATCTGGGTTGGGCGTAGACTTTGGTAATATCCTTTCCAATATTCTAAGCCATTGCCAAGCTCACCAGTTGGCCCAAGGTATGAGGAAAAGAATGACCTCCCCACTACAGTATAACTGTGACCAAAAGTTTCAGTAGGTTAGTACATTAGTTGAACTTGAACTTCATACTTTTGTGCATTATCAAATCTATAGGATAATCAAAAAAGAGAAAAACTGTTAATATGTACAGGACAGCTGTGATGGATTACTTTAAGGATGGTGATTCTCTAAGAACTACATCAAGAACTTGAATAGTTTCTTGTGGAACATCCAGCTGTCTGCTGCGTAGAAACTGTTGCAGATGATGAAGGTCAGGCTTGGCAGCAAATTTAATTGCCACCCTAAATTCACGCTCCCTTCTGCATGTCAAGAAAGCAAGGCATCATGCTTAACCACAATGAAGGATAAGGTAATGGCATTTTTTAAAAATATTTTAAACAGTATTGAAAAAAGACATATACAAGCACCTTGATGAACTAGCACCACCATCTCTGTCAGCTAACTTGACAACGAACTCCTTTGAGGTAAATGGCAATGGCCCTGCTGTATAAAGACTCTTCCTACCATCATAAGCAGGCATCCGTTTACCCAAATGTGATTCACGGTATGACTTAACCAACTGACTCATTACGTCTCTGTTGAGGGTCTTTGATGTAACTTCTGGAGTTATTGTCACCTACGCCATCCATTGAAATTTTTATTCTATCGCAAAGGATTAAGTGCAAGGAAACCATATCATAATACATCCCTCTAATTCCATCAAATCGTGAAACTTGAAAGCCAAAAGCTAAAAAGCACTAAAAAATAAATTAAGGAAAGAATTATAAAGAAACTTTAGCAACGGGTGATTACTGATTAGTCAGCTACTGAACACTGATGATTTACATGATTCCCATAGAATAACTCGAATTCTTTCAAGGTTTGTCTTTCACATCATAAGAAGCATATCTATGGATTATATTGGTGTAAGAAAATAAAAATTTCTTTGGTTTTCCTCCACCTTATACAGTGAAAATCTCACCATATCCAGGAACATCAGAAACCAGAAATATTTCCAGGCAAGAGAAAGACAAACATATATATATAGATATATATGGCAACACAGTAAAAACGGTGACTCATAAACGTTCAAATAATACACAATAATGAAAAGTACACATAGACCATATATGTGTGTACAGTGCAACATATGCAGAATCAAGATGAAAAAACCCACAAATTTTCCAATAGATAATCATCATAAATCAAATCCGTTTGGTAACTGATAAATTATATAACTCTGTTTGGTTACTGATAAAAGTATCACAGAACAAAAAACAAAACAAAACAAAATGTTGGAATTTATATCTCGGTAAAATGACAGAAATTATACAACTCTATTTGATTGTATGGGTAGACCCAAACAACCGGAAATACAAGACACGAAAATTTTGCATTCTTTTCTTTTCCATTTTTCTATATTCTCAGCAACCAAACAGAGTATAAGGGCGACATAAAATAATATAAGAATAATGCCCTTAATTCCAAATAATAATGAGAAGAATAAGAAAATTGACACGATTGATTGATGAAGAGCAGCAAACAATAAATGAAGAAGAAAATTAAAATAATTAAACTGTCATTAATGTTATCAACTAGAAACCAAATATCAGTTAAAAAAAAAAAAAAAAATCAGCTCAATTAATAAAGGCATACCAGTAGAAACGATACTAAAATGAAAAAATATCTATATACGGAGGACATAAATGAATTAAAACTATAAATAGGCCTGAAGATAGCAGCATTACAGATAAAATGTAAGAAATTATATGTATATATATATATATACGTAGGTATACACGTATCGAGAACAAACAAGAGAGGGTTTCTCACATCATAGTGATGGAGATCCATGTCAGCAACTTCCACAAGGAAGTGATTAGCTCGAACGACACACTTGCGTCCGACGGTTCCAAACCCCGGTCTCCGCGGAAACCTGATAGCCTTCGACGAAGATGGCGGCAGCTTATCGACCGGAGCCTGAGTCGGCGCCGGAGGATGCAATGTGAGTTTCTTTTCGACGTCGTGGCTCAGAGTAGAAGCCGCCGCCGAAGTCGAAGCTTGCGCAGCCTGTGAAGGAACCGGAGTTGAAGCAGATGCTTGATAAGCGGCCGGAGAAGTAGCAGGAGCCGGAGCCGGAGCCGATACATACTGAGAAGACGGCGCTGGAGAAGCTGTTGGAGGAGCTGCCGGAACACCACCGGATCGACGGCCGCCGCCACCGCGACCGCCGGAGCCTCCTCTTGCTCCTCCGGTTCCGCCACCCCTCGGAGCAGACGATGCTGGAGATGGCCGATCACGCCGGGGTTCCTGTCCCCGGCCACCGCCACGGCGAGACATCGCCGTCGATTGATTAGGAACAGATGAAGAATTGAAGATGAAAAGGACTGTGTGAGAGAGAGACGGAGAGAGAGTGGGTAGAGAGCAGAGGCAGAGCGTGTATGAATATGTATAATTTATAGATTATAGATGGGGAGAGAATATAAAAGGAAAGGGAAAATGAAAATGGAAAAACGTGTCCCGACGATGAGAGAGATACCGTGGGAACATAAAAGGACGCTTTTACCCTTCTAGTTCGTTTTTTGTAATTTCAGAAAAAAACCTAATATTTTACCTTTTATAGAATTTAAACATTTTCCTCCTTATACTAATTATAATTATAATTACGAAAAATGAAGCGGAAGCGGTAAAGGTTAATAAGTCAACTGTTAAAGGTAAAAGAGGAAGTGGAGTGCGATTAATAATGCCGGGTCTGAAGCCCTACCATATAATGGCGGATCTAGTGGCCTCTTAGATATCGTGCCATTAAAGAGGTCCTATTTATACTTCGCCTTCCATATTTTAGACTACGCATCAAACTCTTCCACTCTTTCACAATTTTGTGATTGACCACAAGGATAAATCTATCCATTTCCCACGTTCATCCAAGTATTGAAGTATATTTGATGCTTAATGCTCCCCTAGTTAAAAATACACATGCATCACGTATGACCTATACTTAGTATATGAAAAATAATGTTAAGAATTACTAATTTTATTCAATTATTTTGTTTATTAGGTCATGTGTTAATAACAAGTTTATAATTTAAAGTATCTTTTAACTACATAGCACAGGGTGAATATTTTAAAGCAACAAATCAAAGGGAACAAAACAATAATGTGTGCATCCACATTTGAACTCAAATTTACTTTTCATGATACTCTCTTTCGTTATAATGTGTGCATCCACATTGCGTGTGCTATTTACCTTAAGTTGGAATCTCATTTGCTTAGACCAATAAATAATTTAGGAATGTGCAACAATAATCAACTTAAATTAGAGTTTTCTTTTTTCTTATTTATTTTTTTGAGGAAGTTGTGTAGATGCTCCTTATTAATTTGGTAGAAACAAACGATAATGCCCCAAAAGATTTTTTTTTTTTTTTTTTAAGTGATAAAAAAAAATGAACAAAATATAAGATCAAAATATTGGCATAAAAATTAGTGTACCATCTCTTAATTGCAAGTTGTGTAAAAATCAACACTCAATTCATTATATGTTACATGCAAAGCACGAAGGGGTTAAAAAGTCATTTTCTTAAGACAATACATTAAATAGACAAGACTGAGCATGAATAGGAGCGTCTACCAGCGTATCTGCTTATATGGCGTATTTAATGGCGTATTCAACCATAAAATAAGAAAAACATTAATGAATTGGATTTGGTTTGCTTAAAACAGCAAGATAAACGAGGACGAGTCATGCCTAGTCGAGAGGATAACTCAGACAATCTTAGGACCAGACCAATCCATGCGAGACCCGCTTCTCAACCCGACATTAATTCAAGACCAAACAGCTCTGTCCAAGGTAAAATTAATAACTATATCTAGTCTACTTCATAAACAAATATGATAGCATCGCTATTAGGTAAACCTAGCTAGGTAGTAGCATTACTGCACTAGTGCATGTAAAATGTCACGAAGGTGATCAAAATCTATATCCAAGATATAAAGATAACGTTTAAGATAATGTATCTTTTAACTACATGGTGAATATTTTTAAGTAACAAGTTAAAGGGAACAAAATAATAATACCATATTTATTTAAACTCAAATTTACTTTCCACAATGCTGCTACCTCAAGTTGGTATCTCGTTGATTTAACCCATAAATCATTTAGGAATGTGCAACAATTTTTTTTTTTTTTTTTTTTTTGAGGAATTTGTGTAGATGCTCTTTATTAATTTGGTAGAAACAAACAATAATGGCCCAAAAGATTAAAAAAATGAAGAAAATGTAAGAACAAAGTATCTAACCCTGTTTGGAATATAAATTAGTATAAGGAAGGCCTATTTTCACACTTTTTTTGGCTTATCCACACCCTTTCTTGGGTATTTTTGTCATTTTACTTTTTTTTTTCTCTCTCTCTCTCCCCTGTTCTTTTCTTAATAGTATCACTAATTAACCTCCCCAAGAATCTCCAAGAGCAACTTCAACCCAAGCTGCAACCTCATCTATCAATGGCCACAACGGTAGCTAGACATTAGGCGATTCTCTCTTTCTCTCTCTCTCTCTCTCTTTCTTTTCCCTTTTTTTTTTTTTTTTTTTTTTTGGTTCATTGAGAAAGCCATAAGCATGGCTTCCAAGGTCGTCGGCTACGGTTGCCATGGGCCATAGCTCTCTTTCTTCAACAATGAACTAGGTATGTAGAGGTGTGGGCTACAATAGAAGGGGGGAGAGAAAAGAGGGGAGGAGAGAGGGGAGGAGAGAGAAGAATGAGGGAAAACGATGGAAGCCATGATGCAGAGGCGTAGGTGGCGGCATGGTGGTGTTGTGAACTATGCTGCTCGTCGAACAGCCAAAGAAAGAACAGACAAGAGAATAGAAAAAGGTGATAGAGAAAGAGAATAGAGGGGGGAGAGAGAAAGAAAGTAAAATGACAAAAATACCCGTGAGGGGGTGTGGAAATAGGCCTTCCCATATATCATTTCTTAATTGCAAATAGTGTAAAAATCAACACTTAATTCATTTTTTGTTCACGAAAGGGTAAAAAAAAGTCATTTTCTTAAGACAATGCATTAAATAGACAGGACTGGGAGTGGATACAAGGATCTGCTAGCGTATCTGCTTACACGGTGTATTTAATGGCTTATTTAAACACAAAATAAGAAAATCATTAATGAATTGGATATGGTCTACTCAGGACAACGAGATAAACAAGGACGAGTTGTGCTTAGTCAAGAAGACAACTCAAATAATCTCCAAACCTAACCAAACTTGTGGGACCCGCTTCTCAACCAGACATTCAAGACCAAACAGCTCAAGCCAAGGTAGAATTAATAACTTTATCTAGTCCATTCTATAAATGAATAGGATAGCATCGCTATTAGGTAAACCTAGGTAATAGAATGCACATATATAAGAGGAATTTTCCAGGGATGTCCCAACAATCTCAAGAAACATGCTAACATGATTTTCGGAACCACATCCTAATTATGGTCGACACCCTCTTCCTACTAGATTAACCAATGGGAAAAGGTTAGGGCCCATAACTACAGTCCCTATAAAAGGGACTTCCCCTTCACTGAGAAAGCAAACTTCTAGCTCTTGTTATCTGGTCGATCATTTAATTTACAGAGTAAACCTAGATCATCAATTATGAGTTCCTATTAACTTGATAGTTAAAACTCCTTAAGTGGACACCGTAGTGTTCCAAGACCCGAGTATGCAAAAGCACAACTTACATTGTTAAAAAAATTATTATATTTTACGAGGAAAAATAATCAAATTTGTAATAATGAGAACCAAATAATATGTCATATAAAATTATGTATCATGCATAAACTTTGTGAGTAAAAAACATAAACGTTGTAAGTAAAAAAATAAAAATAAATTAAACTAATAGTAGCCCGTGGCGTAGGGGTACATCAAAATCATCTTAATCAAAGTTTAATAACACTGATATTTTAAAATATAACAATGAACAGAGCATATACCACGCCTTGGCTTTGTAATACTCATTATTAGTATTAAGTTGAACATTGTTGGCCTAAATGGTTTTAACCCCAGAGTTTTGATGATAACAATACATAATTAGATGTTTAAGGACTAATAAACATTTAAGTGATTAATCATTACAGGTATCAAGGCCACAAAATACTTTAAGAATCAAGGATCAAGTTGCAAAAGCAAACAAAGCACAAGATCATATGAAATCAGAGTAATTGAATCCATCCATCATTCAAGAACATTCAAGCTTATCACAAGACAAAATGTGAGAGATTTAGGAGTTTATTATAAGATTAATTTCAATCATTACTCACATAAGGTTTAAGGGGCTTAAAAACTATGCAAATTTGGTAAACAAAAAGGCCTAACTTGACTTACCTTGAACATGGACTTAGTGTCAATTTATTGTCTGAAAATGCTGTCTCAGTAGGCTAAAATTGTTCAGCAAGCTAAAAATGGGCCTTTCTAAAAAATCACCCCTCTGGTTTTTTCAAACGACTCTTTGAACCGGCTGAAAGGATTTTAAGACGACTAAAAATCATGATACTTCACTTCCAATTTACACCCTTTCTGGATTTGCAGTAACCTTCTTTAGACGGCTGAAAGATATTTCAACCGGCTGAAAAACTCGGGTTGAGTTATAACGACTAGTTTTATAACAGACTTTTGAAGCATTAAATGCCCACCAAACCTCCTTTCCCGGCATTTATTGCTACAGAACGGTCATATTAGACTCATTATGTATAAATACATGCCTTGAACTCATTTATGAGCATTTTATTGAGTTACAAACAAGATAATCAATTACAAGCCCTAATTTCTCTTGTGCGCATTCATTGAGATTCAATCAATAGTTGAGTGTGCTTCATATTTCTATGTATCTACTTTTTGAGAAAGCTTTCTTCAGCACAAAAACAACTCCAAATATTTTGTATCCAAGGGTTGTGTGAACCCTCACTTTGTAAGCACTTGAGAAGTGTGTTTGGCTAAGTGTTGATGAAGAACACTTGAATTGTAAAGGTTTGCTGCTCCACCTTGAAGGATAGTGATAGTGGATTGGTGAATTCTTAAGCGAGTTCTTGAGGCGAGGACGTAGGCAGGAAGCCGAATCTCGTTAACACCATTTACATTCTCTTCCTCTTAATCTATTTATTACTGCTTATTCTTGTATTTATTCTTACTTGCAATAATTAAATTTTGAAATTGCAATTAGTTTTCAATTTGGCCTATAACCCTATTCACCCCCCTCTAGGGTTATTTATTTGGGACAACAAATCTTTTACCTAATAAAATAAAAACCACATAAATTGATACACCACTAAAAGTCCCACATATGTACAATATCAAAGTAGCATAGTTTCCACTCTCTCACAATATTTACATGTTGATGCATTTTCCAAAGTATTCACATATTTATGGTTCACCTAATTGTATCTAGATCGTCTCCTATCATTCTAACCCTAATTAAAAATGGTATTTAAATAACATTATGAGCTATACAAATCAACGAGAAAATCATCTAATCTTATTTGTTTTGGGAGTTAAGGGCTATGTCTTCATCATTTATCTATTCATCATCATCTCTATCATTGGACACTTTGAGAGCTAAAATCTTCTTGGGCTTATCATCGATCTCAAGAATCATTGTAAGTTCATGAGTCATGAGATTTTCAAGGAGATCATCGACCAAGACCAATTTTGTTGAGATCTTGTGTTTCTTTAATAGCAACAGTAACTTTGAAGTCCCTTGTGCTTAGAAGACACCTAAGCATATTTCTCACAAATTTCGAGTTAGAATATGTTTTTCTAAGAGATTTCAAAGGATTAATAAGATTAATGGAATGAGTAAACCTATTAGTAATAGATTCATTCGATTTCATTTTGAAGAGTTTATATTTATGAACAAACATATTTATCTTGGCCTCTTTAACTTCATTGATCCCTTCATAGGTGACTTCAAGAGTATCTCATATCTCATTCGCACACTTGGAGATTTTATCATATTTATCATTGGTTAAAGCACAATATAATAAACTTGTAGCATTGGCATTGAGTTCAAAGAGTTTATGGTTATTGTTATCATATTCTTGTGTGGCCTGAGTAAAGTCAACATCATTCACACTCTTTGTGGGAACAAGAGGTCCGATCCATTGGTATAATTTTCTAAAATTCATAACTATTAGCTTGAACAAATATTCTCATTCTAGTTTTCCAAAAATTGTATTGTGTGGTAGCACCACTAAAAAAAAGGTGGTCTATTAGTTAATTGACCATCGACAAGTCCATTTCCCATAAAGTTTGTCATGTCATTCTTCATAAGATAACTAAGTCAAATGTAAGATGTTAGGTTTTAATACTAACTTTTGGCCCAATAATTATCTCAAAGGAAGATAAATATGGTTAATAGCAAACAATGGACTTTTATGCAGTTTAAAAAACAATTAAAATAAATATATGAAAGCTTAACAAATATGTAATTGAAGATGTAAGTAAGGAGTTTAGAGAAAGAGATAGCAAACAAAAATTTAATGAAATTCCACCTTTTGCCTACATCATCGTTTCAAGAACTCGGCTTGAGGATTCAAATCCATTATTACTCTTCTTTAAGGTAGGGCAGCAAACCTTTTTAAAGCCAAGTGTTCTATTATAATACTCTCTAGGTTTTAAACTTAAGGTTTAATGCAAACCCTAGAGTACAAGATTGTATAAATGATTTCGTGTGTACAATAGTACAAGTAGCTATCTTTGGAGAGTAAATCGCACAACAGTAACTGCTCAGCTCACTTTTAATAATTTCTCAAATAAAGCTCAAGAATAAATTAGGGCAAAGTAGGTGAGAATATTGAATACAATTAATTGCTCTTGGATGGATGATTATCACTGGGTTTGAATCATGTATTTATATACATATAGTTCAAAGCGATAGTTGAAGCATTTAATGCTGAGAAAGAGTCGTTTTAGTGCATTTAATGCTAAAAAAGTAGTTAAAAAAAACTAGTTGTTATGTTCTATTCTCGAATGTTCTAATTGATTATAACATAAGAGTAGTCAACTAAAACAAACAGAACTTGCCATTGCTAAATTAAAGAAGTTACAGTCAACTATAATGAACTTATAGACGACTAAAACAAATTTTTCATGAAAAACGTTCTTTTAAGTCTATGGCGTCCACTTAGGCCATATTAAATTGATATTACCAAAGTAACCAATGGTCCTAAGGTCTATTTAGGTCATTAAAGTAATTCTTAAGCAATCATTTACACTGATAGCTAACACTTAACTAAAAAGGTTCTTGTTTTGTGTGTCTTTATTACACTTTAGGGTCCAAAGTTTGGGTCAACTTTCACTTTAAAATCCAAAATTTAAATTATGTCAATTCAGTACTTGAATTATTATTTGAGTTGCAATTTGGGTCTTGCCATCAGAATTTTCTGTATTATCCTTAATTTGCTCCTTTTTATGGGTTTAAAAGCCGAAAAAAAAAACTCTTTACTCTACAATTTTATCACCTCCATCTCCAACCCCAATTCTCTCTATTTGGTTGAGAGAGGGAGGATTTGAGGGACTCAATGTTGGAGAGAAGGGATCAGAAGTAGTCAACGGCGAGGATGAAGTCATGGTGTAAATAAGATTTGATGCAATTGTATTGATGAAAATGACAAAGACAGATAGACAGAGGGTGGGTTTGTTAGTGAAATTGACATTGTTGTTGTTGTGTGTGTGTGTGGTTTTTTTTTTTCTAATAAATAAAAAGGGTAGAAAGGGGGGTAATCAATCATGGTGACTTTACTTGAATATGATTATAGTAGTCCCCCTACCTGTTATGGAATTAATTATAATAGGAGTCTAAACAACCCTACTAAAGAAAGGACTCAGGTGATTTTTTTGAATATGATCATAGCTAGTCTTATTAAATATTAATGACCCTAGTGCATGAGTAGAACCATCAAAAGATAACTACATGTTACGTTGCCATTTTAAAATTCAAACCCTTAATTACCTGAACTCCTACACATTTAATATTAAACTACCACCTAAGGGTCTGTGTAATTAGCCCTTTGTAATTCACGAACGTAACCATAGCATCTATTTCAAAATGAAGTAAAAGATACTTGTATTTTTCATTGTTGATACTTGTAAAAAATGGTACGTGTCCTTTTTTTGAGGTGGTTGAATTTTAATGCTCTAGACCAAAGATTGTCTCATCAATTGATGAATACAGGCCAAAGCCACAGTGGTGCGGCCACCATAGTAAATATTATATTTTACACCTTTTACCTCCTCACCGAGCCAAAAAAAAAAAAAACAAGTGGGCATGACTTATAGGGGTAAAGTTGTCCAAAGAGAAAAGAGGAAAAACTGAAGGTCGAGAAACGAATCGTCACCCCGTTGGGGAACACCTGAGCAGATGGAAACCAATGAGCGTAGCTTCACATCACCATCATTAATTAATTTATTTTAATTTTTAATGATATTTCCTCTTATGAAAAAAAAAAAAACAATGAGCGTTACACCTTCACACCACCACTCTCTCACGTACCTCAAACTGGGCTACTCGCTAATACGCAGCAAGAGCAAGCACTTGCCCCCACAGACACGCGTCAGAAAAACCGAGCGACTAGCATTCATTACTACAGCGGGAGAGAAGAACCAGATGCATTTCCTAAGAAACGACAAAACATTCATTCCCATCGATAGATATAATAACGTATATATACACAATAGGCGGCGCGGCCCCCAGAAAATCGAGACGTTGTGGCAGCGGGCGCGATGCTTCCAACGTAGGTGGTGTAGGACGTGAACTTCGCCGTGGGTCCCACCACCCCACAGCAGAATAATATATATATACATATATTTATTATTATTATTATTATTATTATTATTATAGTTTTAAAAGAGTATAAAGACAAATGATTTGGTATACTCGTTGGGGAAAATTATTTTTTGACAACCCATAGCCTAATTTTCAGATAAGCCGGATTGAAATTTAAGTGTGAAACTTGAGTCTGTATTTATATATCTATATATAAGATGATGATCAGATAAACATGTGTTGATATAATTTATATCAATACTCATATAAATAATTGTATTTTATACATTAATAAATTAAAAAATATTTTAATCCAATACAAGAAAAATAATCACTCAATATATAATATTGATATAACTTATATTAATATGTGCTGATTTAATCAAAATAATATATATATATATATATAAAAATATAAAAATAAAAATAACCCATTCTTTTACAGAAAAAAAAAAAAAGAAAGTGGATTCTTCGGCTACATTCCGTACGACGGTTGCACGTTCATTTGGTACTTTTTCAGAAGCGGGGTTCTCTTCCACGTAAGGGGGGATTGGACAAAAAGGAAAAGGCTTAAGTGGGAATATCAAAAAGAAAAAAGCGGGTATGGCACAATGGCACAAGTCCGTACTTCCTGATGCTAAAGGTAATCTTCCCAAAAAAATTTCGTAATAACGCTTGCGGGGGAAGGTAATGATGACTTGTGATTGGGTTTTAGAAGAATGTGAAAAGACCGGCGAGTCCAACCCCCCAAGGTGGCAGGTGTCAAACAAAGGTGGGTGGTGGTATAGTATGGAGGGTAGACGAGCACGTTGTAGATTGTTGCAAGACGTAGCAGAGGAGGAACTTTAGATGGTGATGAGAGAGAGTGTGCTATGCCTCCGTAGCCAAAATAAATAAATAAATAAAAGTGTTATTATTATTAATGAGAGGGTCTTCTTTTTCTTTTCTCTTTTTTCTCTTTCCTTGTGGAAAAAGGGCACAAAACTGAGTCTTCGTCGACGTGGACTTGGGAAAGAAGACTTTGTGGGCCATAATTTTGTCGTTAGGCTTTGTCTAGCCAGTAGTAGACTAGGAAACTCAAGTCCACACTGCAACGGCCTTTCATAACTATGATTCAAAAAACGTGCTCCCAATGACCGTATGTATCTCCATGCTATTATATTACTGGCTGTTAGGGCTTATAATTCAGGAAAACACTAGATGGAGTATTTATTTATTTAATTAATTTTTTAGCAATAAAAGTATTCAAGGTTTTGATTCTAATTAATCTTTTAGGCATATGTAGCTCTTTCGTTCTTTTAGGCATATGTAGCTCTTTCGTTCCATACCGAGTATTATCAGACTTTGGGCATAACCCCATAAAAGATCAACATTTTTATGGAGTTTCGAACAAAAACAAAAGATTTTGAGTGTAAGTTTTTGCTCTACATTTTTATTTTTTCAATTTCATAAGCCACATTATTTTTAACGTTAATTAATCTAAGGTAGTCAATAATTTTATCCGTGTTTAAGAAATCAGTTGAGTTGAAGATTAGAGCTAATCATGATTATAAATAGAAAAAGTAAAAGAGGATTTACTCTAAATGTAACTTTCCAAATTCTATCTCCACCAATGCCACAAATCAATTGTGGTAATGACCTATATTGGGTCAAAATTAGGAATAAAAAATAAAAAATAAAAAATTATGCCATGGCATTATTATTTGCTGTGATTGCAAAAAGGGATTTTACAAATACAAAGAAAGGGGCTTTTGAGTTAAAATTCGAGTGCAGGTAGCGTCATCTCTACAAAAATGAATAAATGACCATTCTTTCCTTCGGTCATGTCTTCCTTTTTTTTTCCATTTGAGAATAAATTCCAAGGCAAGCTAAGCAAGGATTTGAACATTGTCATAGATCACTCTCTTTTTAACTCATTTGTCTCCAATCAATTCACCGTTTTCAATTTGTGCCATTTTATTTTGAAAGACAAAATCCGACTTTCTCTAAATTATTGAGTTTCAAGACTTCTCATTTCCTCTTGAACCAACCTCCAATTAAATTTATTTTGAGTCTTAGTCGATACGGAGTGAACGACCTCAACAAAAAATATATATTTATATAGGACGATAATCAGGTAAGCACGTGCTGATATAACTTATATCAACACCCGCATTAAAAATGTTATATGAGTACTATACATTAAGGGTTCTATCATGCGCATTGGCTCAATGTGCTTTATAAACCAATAATACATACACACACACACAAATATTGACTTAATTTAATCGTTTAGTTTTGAAATTATTTTCTAAATATTAATATAAACTGTTTGGGAAAATTAATTAGAAATTTTAAAATGACTAACTTTTCCAAGCACTTAGCTTGACTACCAAGTCTATAATTTAAATTTCCTAACCCAAAATCCCATTCAAATTCAACTCATAATGCCCTGGTAACATCCGATTCGACATCTAATCATCACTATTTTTCACACATTAAATTAAATGAAGTCATCCACTGTTGGCAAAATAAATAAACAAATAAATCATAAAAATGAAGTGCGAGCCAAGGCAACACATTTTCTTCCTTATCCCTTTATTGCTTTTTATTATTTTAAGGCCATGTTTGTTTAACTGGAATGGAATAGATGAAATTAAATCTCATTCCAATTTATTTCAAACAGCATATTTGGATGAAATAATTTAAATGAAAATAAAATCAAATAGTATGTTTAAACAACCATTTTAAATTTTTATTGATCCTGAACTACTTCAAATATGGAATTAGATTCCATTCTATATAAACAAACATGACCTAAATTATACGTCACTCATTTTATATAAAGCATTTGAATTTCATGATATCCAACCCCACAACAGATGCCAATAAAATAAAAAAAATAAAAATAAAAGCAACTTCATAATAAAGAGCTTAAGATAATTGAAAGTGACGCAAACAAGTAACAAGGGTCCCTATGATTTGAGGATTCAATGATTCTATTCCTTTTGGACCTTTAACTCCGGGGTCCATGGCTCCGCATCACGAGATCAATATTAACTATCCAATATTGAATACGATGTCGTGTGTGACGTGTGATGTGCATATGGATGGTGTTATATTTTGGTTGGTCTGTTAAATGGCAAATGCATGTGTTTTATTGGGGGACATTGTAGCAAATTTTTTTAAAAAGTTTATGTGAAAACTAAACACTATGTTTGGATAAGGAATTTTTAGGTAAAATTTGCTTTTGAAATGGAATTTATAAAATTTTTATTTAAAATAAGAATAATGCTATATAATATTATAACCTTTTTTTTTTTTTTTTTTGTTCAAATATATTTACCAATTGATGTGAAGTTTGGTCAAAATAAGGAGTATCTATTTATAATGGACTGATTTGGTAAATGTCACATCCGTAAATTTAAACAAAAGAATGTAACTTTAATTTTTTTTATAATTTCTATTTTCTTTACCAAAAAAAAAAGAAAAAAAAGAAAGAGAAATAAAGTTATATATATATATAGAGAGAGAGAGAGAGAGAGAGAATTTTTGGGGGGTAATGAGGGAAACCTCTCTTTGGATGACAGATTCCACTCTTTCAATCCTTTTAATTTTAAATTCTTAGTTTTTTCGTGGCCTAAGTTCCTTGCACACATTCTCCACAAGAGTGCAAGGAAAGAATAAGGAATTGAAAGGGTATTCGAAAAAATAATAAAAACCTTGGAGATGCTCTAAAATTAGTTTGATATATATATATAGAGAGAGAGAGAGAGAGAATTTTTGGGGGGTAATGAGGGAAACCTCTCTTTGGATGACAGATTTCACTCTTTCAATCCTTCTAATTTTAAATTCTTAGTTTTTTTCATGGCCTAAGTTCCTTGCACACATTCTCCACAAGAGTGCAAGGAAAGAATAAGGAACTGAAAGCGTATTCAAATAAATAATAAAAACCTTGGAGATGCTCCAAAATTAGTGGAGAAACTTCTGAAATTCGAGAGATGCATTTAACGCTCAACGCTTAAAAATTATCCATTTCTCCTTTTTGACACGTGTCATTAATCCTACGTTTACTATATCATACACTAAAAGTGGTCAACTGCACCAAATCCAAATTTGGGTTTGAAACCCATGATCATACCAATAAATTGACAATGAACAATTAAACAATTGCCCTAACAATAATAATAATAATACTAATACTAACAATAATGAGAGAGGGAGAGACTCATAATACTTAAATAAATTCCAATAAAATGGATACTTAATATTGTAATTGCTCTATTTTCTTTTGGTATATTCAACAAATTTGGACCATTTCTGGATTTGTGCGTGTAGTCATTCTTGACCTTTGTTTTTGGCTAATATAAGTGGAACCCTAATTGATATACTATACTAATCGGCGAGACTCAAAATTTTGGACTGTAGGGCAATCCCAAGAGGAGGCCACTTGATACCATTAAGCTAGAAGAGTACAAGACACTCAATTTTCTTAATTATTTAAATCATAATGACAAAATTTCTCAAACTTCTACCCCAGCAACAAAAATTAGGGTATTTGTAATTTGTGGGCAGGCCAAATATAAGTTAATTTTGAGCCTCTAAATAGTTTATGAGTCGCAAAAAATTTCAATCACCCATGTATAGAGTGCATGTATAGGCCTTGGATCTTGTCACATACAAACCTTTTTCTACCAATGAACCGCGTATTTTTTGGGTATCAACCCTGCACCTCGATCCTTATCCCCAACCCATTATAAAATCAAAAGTTGAAATCATGATTCGAATTCCTAACCTACCCTTTATCATTGTACTTATTTTTGATGACCCTCCTATGATCTCGATGCCTAGTGTGAGTGGGCCTCAATAAGCATGGCATATATATCGTTCGAATCAAAAATGAAAAAGAAAAAGGGCAAAAAAGAAAAGTAGAAGGCCATTAGAATATTGGAGCCAGTGGACTCGCCTAATGGATTTGTATTGAAGTTATGACTTGGATACATTTGATTTGACATTGTTCTTTGCTTTACATGCGTTTGTTCTTTTTCCTTTAATCTCTCTTCCTTTCATCTGTTTGAGAAAGCGGCGAAAGAACAGGCAGGCTGTTTTCCTTTTGATTCGAGGAGGGGGTTTTTTTTTTTTTCATTGATCCAATGTATCCCTAAACCTAACAACCAAGGGACTAATCACTGTCGTGATGAGTGGGCAATAATAAATCGCTGATTCAAAGATTTTTTCCAAAATGCTGGAACTCAAACTTAGGATCTTTCATCTCCACTCGAGACAGCAAATTTAAGATCAACTGCCCAACCACTAGACCAACCCACTGAGTTGATTCGAGGAGTTTTACCTCTATTGCTTTCCTCTTAGGAGTCTCTTTTGATGGTTCTTTTATTTATTTATTTAAAAGTGACATTTATGAGTAGCTTTCAATGACGTTGCAAATGAAAATATCCGATCAGCTACTCCGACAAGACCATAGTGGCAATCAAAACAGGTGTTAAATTATCCTTCTCTTTCTCTTTAAGCACATTTTAATATATGTTGAGGTGACTTTAGCATGATCTTGAACATTTTGCTTTTCTTTTCGTTCTTTATGTTATCCAGCGAGATTCCCTGCTTTTAGTACGCTAATTGACCTAATTCTAAATTTTAAGATAAAGAGACTAGATACGTACCTCATCCATGGACAGCATGGCATGAAAGAGTGACCAAATGTGTATATTTTTTGGGGTAAATATTGTAAACTTGTTTATGATTTACTTGAAATTAAAGCCCTCCATAAGAATTTTGAATGTCTAAAGTAAAAAAATATTGGTCCTTGACAACTTTGTCATTTTTTTAGGTTCATATTAGAATTTGGGGTGATGGTTTAAATTATTTTTGTTGTTCATCGCATAAAAGAGTACCAATTTGAAAATTAGGGTGAGATAGTTTAAACTTTAAAGCACAATTTGAACGACAAAAATAATTTATGGGAAAAGATTTTGTTATTAGTATTGTTTAAGATTTATGTACTTGTATATAGTTTTTGGGTATGGGACCAGAAACACAATAACCTAAAGTTATCGAGTTAATAGAATAAAAACAGGTTCCCTATTGAGATTCAAACCTAACCATGAGATACAACGCTCATATGCATTACCATCAGGTCTGATTGGCATCTTCGAAAAGGATCTTAGTAAATCTATAACAACCTAAAGTCTTGTGATGAAAATACCCATTAAGAAATCTCATGAAAGTTCCCTAGTAAACTATTTCTTGCCAAGCAAAAAGGAAGTGGATGGGAGAGAAAAGGGGGTTTGGTGGGGGTGGCAATCTTTCTTCTATGTGTGGCACCCAGTGACAAGTTCATACCAATGTTAAGGTCTCAAAGTGCATTTACAAAAGTGAATTAGGGTTTCCTAAAAGCAAAGTAAAGCCAAGCTAGGTATCTTCCCTAAACTTGGAACATGGCGAGATATATAAATTTCTTCAGGAAGAAGGGAGTGAAATAAGATGGAAGACAAGGGAAACAAAAAAAGGGTTTGTGGTCTGTGGAAAGGAAAAGCTGTCAGAATAATTTTGATAAATGTTTTTCCAACAATCGAAGGTGAAGAAACAAAAGAGAAAATAAAGCCACAAACTTAGTTCCTAAAGCAAAAGATGGAATTGGGCGGGATGAGACTCATCCTACATCATTTTGTTCTTAAAAATGCATTATTGCCTACACTTCTTATTTACTAACCCACTACGTGTAATGAAAATGCCTAATTAATTGCTTTGAAATTGGTCTTCCTAATTTAATTAGCCCAATTTATAAGTGAAGCAAAGGTCATGAACATATGAAGCCGATTAGCTACCTTTGTTTGTCAAAATGTTATGCAATAACTTGCCCTTGATAACTTGTTAAACTAAGAAGCTTTATGCATAGGTCTCGTAAAAAGAGTGAGGAGTTCAAATTTTCCACAACTTTAGGGTGCTGTTAAGGAAACATAAAAATTCAACCGATTAACGAAGAGTATGATCGGTTTTGATTTTAATATTATTTTTTTCTTAATAAAACTCTTTTGATTTGTACAAAAATAATAATTTTTACCTAAACCAACTGTGAGTCTATTTATTTAAAACTCAAATAGTAGTAAAAGAGGAGAGGACCTTGAGGATAGGACTATAGGAGGTGATCCATGGGTTTCGAAGTATAGGGGTGGATAAAGCGGATTGAATAAAAGGGCAATTATGTAGTTGAATGGGTCAAAGAAAGGAAATGATGTGGATACCCACCTGGTATGACCTAACTTGTGATTCCAATAAATCCAATCTAAGAAAGTCCATGCAGGCTGCAAGTGTTAGTCAATTCCATTTGACTGGTACTATAAAAGCTAAAAATTTGGGAAACATGCCCACTGTGGGTGGATGCGACCATTCATATACACATGGCAATTGACATCCTCTATTACTTGTTTTAGCTTTGGAGCCACCACTGGTCCTGTGGCAATTTTGGCACCAAGCTGCCTCCAAATAGTTAAACAAGATGGAGCATTCTCACCCATCTTGTTTAATGGGTGAGGAGATGGGTGAGGGTCTTAAAGCCATAAGTTGAATTAAATTGGGGGAATTACATATTGGTCCAACTATGGACAAATAATTACAGTTAGTAGTCCTTCTTAGTTAAATTAGTAGTCAATTACTATACAGTTTCTAGTCATTTGTATTGATGTGTAATTATTTGCCTATAGCCGGACCAATCTCAAAATATTGTATGCATCATGGTATCTTCCACGTCAATAAGTTGATCGATGAAACATACTAATGGGCCACAACTTTTTTTATCTTTTAAAAGTTGGCTCCAAGTGTCGAGATAAATCTAATGAGCCTACAACATGTTCTAGTCATATAGAGCCAGCATCATGTGTTAGAGGTGAAAGATCCCGAGTTCGAGTCCCAAAACTTTGGAAAAAATCTCTGGGCTAGCGATTTACCATTGTCCACCCGTCGCGACAGTGATTAGTCCCTTAGTTGTCAGCTTTGGGGACACACTGGGTAAAGACCCAAAAAAAGCAACCTGCAACCTTAATATGTGTGTGGGCTTTGGTGAGAAGACCCCCAAACAAAGGGAGTGGGCAGAGTATAAATCTCAAGGCCCATCTAGTTGAGGCCCAACAGTCTCATGTCACAAATGAAACGAACTCTTAACCCAGTGATGGCCTCTATGCAAGGGTCTTCAGGTAAGCACATATTTACAGTCCCAAACATGGTATTTAGTGACTCAGAGCAAGAATCAAACAGGGAAGAGATCCTTTCAAGTGCACTTGACTGTCAAATGCACATCTCGACCAGTGGACGAGATGGCAAAGGTAAATATGGATCTCATGAAAGTTGGGGTTTCTCCCAAAATATGTCTGATGCAAGAGGAAAAGGGAGGCAAATGCAGGGACAGAAAGAGGACATTGCACATAAGTACAAAGTTTCTGTGCACCAAGAGTTGGCTGCTCTCCTTACTCAAACTTGTGGAACCAATATGAGGGAGAGCTCTGTGACATTTGGAGATTGATCAACGATTGACCATAGTGGACGATACCAGATTTGTTATAAAAAAAAAAAAAAATTTCATGTAACCAATGTGGTTGTGCATAGGCTTATCATTGTGCTTGCTTCTTCCACGCGGATCCTTGGAAGGTCTAGTTTTGGCTGTGGATTCCCTGTCTGTTGGTCAGCTGTTGTACGATTGTATCACTGGCTGTATTTTCTTCCTTTGAATAGAAGTTCTTCCTATTGATCAGAACCCAAAAAAAAAAAGAGGGGGGGGGGGGGGGGGGGGGGGGAATGCTTCCCTTAAACATCACAAAATGCTTGTGTGGTACTTTATGGTAAGCCAGGGATAGATAAATTTACACACACAATGTACAAATCTTTGTAACTTTGACTAATAGCCAGCCATTTACTGCTAGTTACATGACAGGTAAAAGTACGGAAATTGATGGTTTTCACAGCAGGTGGTCCAAACCATGGCTTCGAAAATTTAGTGAATAGTGGGTAGTATTTGGATAACAAGGAAATGGGAGAATTATCAATATAATATTGAAGGAATGTAAGTTTTGACACTACTTGATAAAGAGAATAAATTAGCAAATGGGAGTATTATCAATACAATACCAGAGAGTGGCCTCAAGAGCAGCATCACAATCTTCAGCCTTCTCAGTTGTCCTATTTTGAATTCCTCCAAGGTAGCACCCACCATGGATCTGAAGTATGGCTTCTTGGTTTCTGGCTCTTCTTCACAGCCTCTACATCAATGTCTTACAGAGTATGGTCTGTCATTGAGATATTATTGAAAAAAAAAGGAAAAAATAAAAAAAAAGAGGCTACTTCAGTATAGTACTGGCTAACCGAAAGAATAACACTTAATTATCACCTAACAATAGCCAGAAAGGAAGGCATTGTTCAAATTTTAAACAAATGACACCATCAATAGATCTACAAAAACCCCAAGGTTTTAAAAGTTCACCATAATTGGCAATCCAGGAAAGCTTTGATGGCTTCAGTCAGTTATGGAAGTATCTCTTGTGTTTCAAATATATATGACAGTATCCATTACCCAAAAGCAGCTTTTCCAGATCATTATACAAAGTACTGGAATAAATTAGCTAACACATGGTAATGGCAGGATATATCAATTTACAATCAGTATGATAAGTAAAACAATAATTACCAAAGAATTCGAACAAATCAACTCAATACTTTTATCTTTTTACATTTTTTCTTATCCAGGTGGTGCTTCATAAATTCCCACAATCCCACCCCAAGGATTCCAGTATTTATGATACAATATACTATTACTGTATTAGAATCTGTCAGATCCAAGATTAAAATAAATTAAAATAAATAAATAACTAAAAAAAACATTACCTAATACCAATGTTGGTCCCAACAAGGGAGTGAGCTGGATATGGTCCTAACTTTCAACCTTTTAATATATTGTACTCATAATACAGTATAATATACAAGAAGATAAAGTAGCATATGCTTCACACATAAGCTTGTTTATGCATGACACATGCCACATAGTTGGGACACAACCTATGGGGCAAGGTAGACCAACACTTGATTGCCCTTAAGGCCATAAAATAACCCAATGCATGCAACAAAACCCTTTGATTTGGGTGTTATTTTGTTCAAATCATTAAGCATATTGTATTGAGTATGGCAGTGTTAAAATGACTAGTGGAATAAAAATTGCTCTCATCAATGCCAGTGATGCTTGAATCACTCTTAATGTTGGCCCTTTTCCCACACAAAACATATATTTTAGATTTTCTCATATTATATCTATTAATACAATTTACATTCAGTTCAAACTTTATGATCATGTTATCAATCCCTTACCCATGTTATGCATCTGCCACCCTTTCCATATAAAATATACATTACTGAAATTCTAGTTTTATTATCTAACACAATTGATACAATATAAAATGAGTTTGACTTAAGATCTATTATGGGAATTTTAGTTTAATCTATAGTATTAAGATAGGCAACACAAATCTTAAACAAACCTTTTTGATTAACCTTACAACACTTGCTTCCCAAAAACTCCAGTACTAATCAGAATAAAGATTAAAAGAAACACAGAGAACAAAACACTCTTCATCTCCCAATTATAATTACCCCGCACATATTTACCACAATGACTGCCGAACATTCAAAGCATCTAAATATGGGATTCACTTCCAAGTGGCCCTATTACAGTTTCACCAATCAAATAAATCCATCATATATATATATATAATTTGCTATCACAGAAATACAGAATGAAAGGCTGGAAATAATGATATTGAATACAATATAACAAAGTTAACAGTTCAGAAGAAAAAAAATTAAACTATTTTTTTTGCATGCAATGTAAACACACCTTTTATGATCTTGTTCACCTATAGTATAAGCATCATCACTGTTGTATATTCATAAATTAATAAGCTTACAAATTTTTAATAAATGATGTAAAATGCATAAGAAATTATTGGGATAACACTAAAGTAATAACATGAATGAATTATTGTCATTATGTTGTAAAGAAATATCTGATAACATAATATGCAGACATTTATTATTATCACAACATTAGCGTTGATCAATTATACTAAATGCTAGAGGAAGAACAACAAGTACGACCAACAGATCAATAGTACACTACATTTTTAAGTTTTAACTATGATCTCAAACACTAGAGTCATAACATAATTATAATACTTAGAATGCGTGCACAATAAATGTGTGTTTGAGGTAAGATTTTGAACAAGGTACAAGGATAGCTACTTATCATGCATCATGCATGACACAAGTGGATTCAGCTTTCTTACTCGTTTTAGTCTCTACATTACTTAAATAAGGGCAATTTGGAGTATTAAAGTGTGACTGTAATTCATCGTTGAAGGTCAACTCACAAAATTGCTTCACCAAATATAGTTTATATTACTATGCTAATATAATACTGAAAATGTCACCGCATATGATGATAAATATACCAAATACTATATCAAGCAAGAACTTCAAAAATAGCAAAATATTTTTTCCTCAAAGATGCCCCCAGTATCTTTATTTGTTTCATAAAAAGATAAAGAAAGGCCAATGGCCTAGTATACAGGATGTATACAATTGAAGTATAAATCTTTACAGTGAGTTTGTCCAAAAAACCCAAAAAAGTAGGTTTCCCATCTGACCAATGCAGAGAACACCAATAATATAATACATTTATCTTCTATAAACAATAAATGAGTAGATGTACCTTATGAAGTTTTTGCATCATAGCTGTATGAACACTCTAGTCAAGACCAAAACCATCACATCATTCATCTCAATTGCGATTAGCACCTCCATTAAAATAACACCACCATCACTATGACTACTACCACCTACACAACAACACCACAATGCTAGCAGTCTAGCACCCTCATCACACTACTATCAACACCACCATTCTCATCACAAATCCTCCACCTTAATAACACCACAACTATTATGGTAATTACTACCCACACAACTTACTTCGCACCACTGCTACCACCCTACCACTATCATCACTACCACTATTGCATTGCCTACCATAATACTACCATCGCCGCACAGCTACCTCAAACTACCGCCATTTCACTTTTATTACAACAACCAACAACTCCATGCGTACACACATTACATATGCCATTTCCGCTAGCACTATAATTAGAAAAAATTATGGTAGTTGTTGTATAATAATATCATAAATATTATATAATAGTACTAGTGGACGAGGCACACGTCATGTGCGTACATAGAATAGTACTAATTCTGTAATAAAAATGTACGGTGATGGCAGTGAATGACAGATGCTAGTAGTATAAATGGTACTGGTTGGCACTATCACGGTAGTGATGAAGTGGTGAGGTCATAGAGGTGGTTTGAAGAGGATGGTGCATAGTGTAGAATTTATGCGTACCCTATGAAGTTTTTCCATCATAATTGTATAAACCCCAACCAAGACTACAACAAACGCAACATGGCTACCACGATTGCAACTTGCAACTCCATCACCATAACACCGCCACCACCACAACTACCACTACTAGTACACACCACCACAATGGTAGCACCGTTTCACCACTAACAACACCACTGCCATTGCGACTCTACAACCTGGATAACACCATTACTATCATGATCATCACTATGGTACATTGGTACCAAACCACAATATACATCGCACCACCATTACCACCCCACCACTATCATCACTACCATTATACTACCAACTCGTAACTATAATCGCCACATTACTAATTTAAACCACCATCATTGCACATTTATCGATGTAACCAACAACTCATTGTGTACACGCATTACACGTGCCTCTTCCACTAGAATAATAGTTCAAAAATGTTATACTATATATTCAACGGTAAGTATATTATACTTCAACATTAGTGGATGAGGCACAAGTAATACGTGTACATAGTGTAGTACTGATTTTGTGATAAAAAGCATGTGGATGGCAATAGGTAATGGGCCAATGGCGCTAGTGGTAGCGATGGGACGGGTTGACAATGTTGTGATAGTGATGAAGATAGTGAGGTTGTAGAGGTGGTTTCATGAGGATGGTACACTGACACCATTATTGCGATGGGATTCATGGTAATAGTCGAATATCATTGTTGTGAGAGCGAGCTACAAATGGGTAGTTGAGCAGGATTTGTGTGTTAGTAGTGATGGTAGGGTGTTATAGTAGTGAAAATGGAAACGATAATAAATGTTGGTTGAGGTGATGGTGGTAGGGTTTCATCACAATTATTATTTAGAAACTTAACAAATGATGGATTATGATTTAAAATATGTAAAATTAGATTTTACCAAAACCTATTCTTCCAATATTAAAAATCCCTTGAAAATGAATACATATATAATGACTTTCTATAATAATGACTTTCTATTTCATTTTTTTCTTGAAAATGAAATAAAGTTCCAAAATATTAATATTTTTATACTTCTTGGTAATAATTTGAATGATTAAAGGATTAAAAAGAAAGTACCTATCATTTTTTGAAAGGGCTTTTTATTGAAATTGAATTCCAATTCCAAAATATTGATTTTTTTATTTTCCAATAACAAACGTAATAATTAAAAGATTAAAATAAAGTAAATGAAAAACCAAAATTTGACAAAAATATTCAAAATTTTGGTTTTTACTTTAGTAGAACTATAACTTTGCAAATATTATCTCCCCAGCCTTTCTTATTTCAATATCTAAAATTGACAATATACTAATTAGCAATTTATGGCATTTTACAAAGGGAGACACTATTGGCACTCCCATAAAAGCCTCCCGCACTCCTCAAGTAAGAGAGTAAGGAGGAGTGTAGGAAACTTTCATGGGAATGCCAATAGTGTCTTCCTTTACAAATATAAAGTTTTGGTTAAAGGAAAAATAAAAGAAAACAGACTATTCCAGTCTGTCAAGGACAAGATTGATCATGTTTTCTTGTATACAAATATGCAAAATGCAGTTCCCAATACGCGAAAGATAGGATCAACTCTTCCAACAAAAGGACATGTTTGGAAATAGATATGATCATAAATTCATAGGTCATAACTTGAACTAGTAGCATGAAAAGCTAGACCTACCACGCAATTGCATGCACTCAAACATTCGTTCAACCGAACCAAGTGTTTCAACTTGTTATGCTTCAAGATCAAAAAATACATGTTAATTTTGAACCATATAATACTAAAGAGCAATTCCCATCATGTGGATTGCCCCCATGGTGAACCCAAAAAAATAATAATAATAGCAACATAGAATTTCTAGTCCGACACCAGTTCCCACGCCGTGAACCTAATGAATATATTGCAGAACTGAAACCAATGGATTTTAACAACACATCTCAAATCTAGACAAAGATTTCAAAATACAGTGGCCCAATAGCATCAAGAGCTCTTTCCAAAATTAATGTCACTTTGTTTAAAAAATCAATTGGTAGATTTCAGAGATCCTAGCTTAACAATGAAAGAAACACAATAAAAGAATAGAACACTATTAAAATATATAAATCTGAGCATAACCCATTATCAGCTTACCCTCTTTCTTACTACTGATAAAACTGGGACAATAAAATGAAAATAAAATTTGAAAGCTTCTAGTTTTGCACCCCTTTTTTTTCTCAGTTCCCAAATAATAAAAAACACAAAACTTCCAAATTTCGATATCTTTTCTTTTCTCACCTTTTCTCAGCAACCAAACAGAGAATTAACAACAAATTAAAGGGAAACAAAAAAAATAATAATAATAATAGTAAAGTCTAAAAACCATTTTCTATAACAAAATCAACATTGTAATCCAAGCTAATTTCAACAAAAATAAATAGATTGCTTAAAATGCTAATCTTCAATCAGAAACAATGTTAACCTTTGAATCTTGCTATGCTTAGAGCATTCATTTTCCGGCCATATTCCACTATCATTTATGCCGACTATAGTATCACTTTCAAAACTAGCCCTTCCAAATCCCATAAAATCCCAGGACAGGGTTGTGCAGTAAGTTATCCCCCTCAACTAGGAAAAACGAAAACCTCCCCTGCTGGAGAGAACGAAGAACAGAGCAGCTTCTTTTTTCAGGGCTCCGCTAAGAGTAAGAGCTCACCAAGGAGGGAAGAAAGATCAAGAAGGTTTGGAGTCAATGGACACTGATATAGGCTCCGGAAAGAAGGTCTATATATTGCAGAGGGTTGTTAATCCCTTGTATACAGTCCCTTGTATACAGCTATCACAGATTCTTCAATGGATTTGCGACAATACTTAATGAAGAGGAAGCTCAGGACCTGTAAGTAAGTTATCCCCTCAACTAGGAAAAACAAAAACCACCTCCATTTCTGAAATTTATAGAGCTTCCTCCTCAGTAAGTGTTGCCACAAATCAAGGATCTATGGTAACTATATACAAGGATTCCTTAGTAGTACTACCAACAACCCTATATCCAAGTGATGAAAAGTGGGCAATAATTGCCCAAACGGGTCAAGTAAGGATCTCATACGTATGATATAGACGTTCTTTTCGGAACATTTATCATTATCCCAATTCTAAATCTTCTCCATCTTTCTTCGTCCAGTGAGCTCTTACTCATAGCAGAGCCCTGAAAAACAAAAAACAAAAAAGGCCATGGCCAAACTCCACCGAAGAGACCCAAGTTTGAGTGCAAATGGAAGGTTAGAGAGAGATTGGAGGGTTAGAGAGAATGGAGGGTCCTGATACGAGTGTGAATGAAGGGTTACCCTTGAGGACCCAACCCTAAAACCCCTTTCCCGGCCTTTTCTCCTTTACTAGGAAATTAAAATAATCTATACTACCTATAAAAAGATAAATGTGAGAAAAACTTTTGATTGACTAATATACCCTTATTTTAATTTTTAAATACACAACTACCCTTCTGCATATATAGGAAATATAGCAATATAAAACGCATACCTTAATAAGAATTCTAAAGAAACTATAATTCGTATAATAATTAAATAAAACCAAACCCATATAGGAATTCTAAGGAAACGAAAACTATAATTCGTATATAATAAATAAATAACCGGATTGTAAATTCCACTTTCTCCATCAAAAGTAACTTCAACCTTATCTCCACCTTTTCCATTGACAGCGACTTCTCCCTTCTTTGGTAAGTTTTGCTTTGTAAATTATAATATATATATATATATATGGTACTGTGCTAGAAATTTGTTGAGTTGGGTTTTGGTTTGAATGCTAATAATCACATTAGATTTTATTTAATTTTGTTCCTCTGAGAAATTAATTTTATGTAATCATATTTCATTTAAATTCTATATATTTTTCTTAGAGTTCTTTTTATTCAAGTTTTTGGTTTTTTATTTTTTATTTTTGTTGCGAGTATTTTCACTTACTTGTGATTTGATTGGTAGAGTTTCATAAGCAATTTGCTAAAATGTTTTTGTGTTTGAACGTTAAACCCTTTATTTTACGTGGTAAATCATCTAATTATATTTTTTCTTTTGATGAAAAATTGCTCTTGGAAATATCCAATGAGAATTGAAAAAGCTATTTTTATATGCTCATTCTCTTTCTAATTTTTTTATTGCTGATAAAAAATCCCTTGTAAGAGGTATGTATTTTATTTTATTATTTTTTTTTTAAATGCTCAATCTCTATGTTGTCTTTCTGATTTTTTTCTTAGATATTAAAATTCCCTTCTCAAGACTACACTATTTATGGGTGATTTGAGGGGTGGGCCGGAGAACAAGGGCCTTAGGTTTCTAAATGTTCTTAATGAGGCATATTGCCTTATTTTTTTATTTATAATTTTTCCCATTTTTTGAATCCTAAGATTAGTTTTCGTGCTATGTTATCTTTCGTTGTTTCAATTAATGGAATGTTGAGCTCCAATGATACATTGTGGAATGTCTTGCTACAAAGTGGGGATCCATAGATTCTTCAACCAAAAAATAAAAAATACAAAATACAAAAAAGTTGAAAAGAGGTAATAGTAAAATTTCATTTGGATGAAGTGGAATAATATCCCATGATAGTAATATGGTGTTAGGATTTTTATCTTTTTGAGCATATACTTATTCCTTAAGTGATCCAAAATGTATTAGAATTTGTTGATGTGTAAGTCACATTATATAAACTACTAATTCATTAATAAATTTAGTCTATTCTTTTGCACATAATTTTTACGATACAATGGACTTGCCATATGGTTAACAATTCATCCAAATTAAATTCTCTCTAGAGATTAAATGTATACTTTCTCCATTTATTTTGGTTCTAATTATTTTTTTTTTTACTTCTTCATTGATATGTTTCTTATTGTAGATGTGTAAAAAATTGGTGGACAATGAATAAGTTATTTGTCAAGATTCTTGATAATTCCGTGTCATTATGTATTAGCATTTCTTTCCGGATCATTTAATGTACACGGATTAAAACCTTTTATGAAGCAATAAATAATTTCTTAACCTCTCAAATCTTCGCACTTGATATGGATTAAATGTTAAAAAACAAATGGCCGTATAACCTTCCTTAAGTAAATAAAGTTTATATTTAATCGATATGGACAATATTGAAGAGATGATTACCACTAGATGAGGGGCTATGCTACATGAAAAGGGTTTCTCCTTATTCAAGCTAAAAAGATCTTGGTAAGCATCGATCTTTTATATGTTTATTTAGGAAAAATAATTGATGACCTTTAAATCATTTTATCATTGACAAAAAATCCACGTGCAACGCACGTGTGCAATAACTAGTAAAAATAAATAGGGCATTTGTCGAGAAAAATCCTATAATTTGCTATAAATCTCAAACTCCACCTAATTTTTTTTATAATACCAAACTAAAAGAACAAAAAGCGTTTTGAACAAGTATACCCCTACCATTTGGTTACATATCATTCGGGAGAGGAAAACGCAGGCCAAAGGAGTCGTTTAAGAGGGGAAACAACAGTGTCAACACCGTTGAGGCGTTAAGCTGAGAAACTGAGCCAAAGCCGTGGCCGACGATGACTCCGCCGGAATCCGGGAAGCCGTGGCCGCTGCTGCTGCTTCTTTGTGGGTTTTTTTTTTCTTTCCTTCCTTTTTCAGATCTCAAACTTGGCATCGGAGAAGAGGAGAAGACCCATTTTCTCACAAGGTTTTCTTGGAGATACACCTCCATGAATGACGAGTTTGGAGGCTTCTTCTTCTTCTTCTTTGGAGTATACCCATTTTACCCATTAACCCGCACATCAGCGGCACCGCCAGCCGGTGAATAATTCCAGTGATGGACATCCATATGACCCTCAAGGCCTCAACCGTCTGCTCCATCAACAAAAATACCCAAAGCAACCAAGAACTCCTCCATGGCAGCAATCCATGTAGCTCATAAACTCAATCCCATGTCTCCATCTCAAAACCCATACCCGGATACCCATTTCTCAACGAAACAGTATAAGAAACAAAAAAGGAAAAAAAAAGATGAAGAAGAAAGATCCGGCTCGTCAGCAAGATGGGTGTGCCGTTTGGGGGTGGGGGCGTTGAGGGTGAAGCGTAGGCGAGAGAGAGAGAGAGAGAGAGGGGGGGGGGGGGGGGGATGTATGATGTGAACTTTGCAGCCGGGAAGAGAGACCAAACCAGCAGTAGGGGTATAATTGTCCAAAATGCTTTTTATTGTTTTAGTTGAGCATTATCAAAAAAAATTGGGTGGATTTTAAAGTTTTTGGCTAATTATAGGATTTTTCTGGACAAATGCCTAATAAAAAATGAAAATAAAGTTTTTTTTAAAATTTTTTAATTTATAGAATCTACTCTAGCCCTATATCCACTTTAATTATTAGTGAGTATTAATAAATAGGTATCAAAAACTAAATAGTCCACGGTGTGTTTGGTTCGGGGAATAGAAATGTGATTACTGGGAATGACCTATTACTTGGGGATGGGAATGTGAGGGAATAATACCCATCCCCGTATTTGGTTCGTGGTAATGGAAAGTGTCATTCTCACATAACATTCCCATTACAACGTTTGGTTGGGTTAAGAATGTGATTCCCAAATATAATAAATTCCCACAATACCCTTACTTTACCAAAATCAAATTTCAGATCCAGCGACACCATTTCCCCTATCTCCTCAATCTTGCACGTCGTCTACAATGACTTTCACAGCAAACAACCATACACACATCGCACAATAAACCAAATAGAACAAACAAATCACATGTATAACTCTATTTCAACTGAACTTTTGTTGAATGAAGGTCAGAATTTTCCTTTTATGCTGCTATCGTCGTTGAGGGGGAGAAGCTATATGCCTTGTCAAAGGAGAGAGGATCAGAATTTGCTTCATGCTTTGCAACAGTGGAATGTGAGCTGTTGCCGAGTTTGCTGCTTTGAAGATGAGGGAGAGAAAATAACGAAAACTGGGGTTCCTTCCAAATGCACATATCATCGAGTTACAAAAGGGACACAAGAGGAAGAATTTTTTCTCATTTGCATCAAGTAAGGGCACGCTTGTCATTAATTTTTATTGTAATGGAGATTCCCAGGGATTGGGAGATAAACCCATGGCTGAGGCGAGAATGAATTTTTACATTTTTGTGGGAATGTGATTGAGGAGGGAATCATAGATTCCTAGGCATCTGTGCTTCCCAAACGCAGGACTTGGGAATGTAACCCCTTTCTCAGGAATGATACTCATGAACCAAACACAACCTACGGATATTTCTTTTCATGCTTCAAGTTCACACCCTCATTAAAACGACTAGTAGGTTGATATTGGAAATCGTCTTCTCACAGATTTTTTTTTTTTCCTTCTCATCGGATATGGTAAGTAATTAGAGGGATTCTTTACACGAATACCAGATTTTCATCCCTCATTAACGATCTGAATTTAAATTTTTTATTTTATTCATTTTTTAACTCATGAGCTGGGATTACTTTATTTTTGTAAATTTCATACCATATTCAAATACAATATTATTATGTCTATTTTTTTTTCTTTTAATTTTAACACACAAAATTACCTACATTTCGTAGATTTGATACCATGTTTGGATATGGTATAACTATGGCGATTTCTTTTTATTTTATTTCATTTTTAACACACGAGATTACTTGATTTTCACGAGTAATCTCTGGGTTTATATGTAACTATTGTTACACAAAGTACATGTAACTTTGTAACTTTTGTGTGCTTTTTTGAATTTTCAAGTTATTTAAAACAGTTACAAAAAAAATAAAAATAAAAAAATTCCCAAACCCAAGTATAACTGTTTTCAATACCCCAAAAAAGAATGCCTACTTAAAAAAATAAAAAATAAAAAATACATTCCAAATTTTGAAAAAAAAAATTAAAACAATTACACAAAGTATCATTCCAATTTTAAAATAGTTACACATTTTACTTTAATTTTTCAAATACAAAAACGAAAATTTGAAATTTAAAACAATTACACAATCTATGTGGAGAGAGACATTTATTTACATTTAATTCAATTATAGAATCTTTGGATATGAGAAGACATGATTTTTAAAAATTTTGGGATGAAATACTCTTCGGGTATCTTGGATAATTTATTTCTTTAAATTTTAAACAGAAAGTGTTAATAGTGATAAAAACATTTTTGTCCTGACATCATAAAGAGAACTTGAGATTTGCCTAGTTTTTTAAAGAGGATTTGCACCTGTATAAGTTTTGAAAAGAGGATTTGTTTCCAAACGCCCCTAAGTTTAAATTTAAGTAGTAGTATATGAATTAACTCCCCACACCAATTTACGTGGGTAATGATTTGGTGTTGAATCATTAAAAGGTAACAAATCACTTACGGTAATCTCATTTGGCACGTGAATTAGTGTAAGTAACATTTTTCTTATCAAATGATATAAATACTTGTACAGAGTATTTTATATTGAGAAAAATTACACAAGTCCCTCATTCCCTCTTACATCAAAGGACTGTTTCAAAAAATTCATCCTAAAGTCCTAAGCTTCAAAATTTAAACAAATATTCTCCGAACCATTAAATTGTGATATGTTGTGTCCTTTTTATCAAACTAGTTAGTGCACGCGTGTGTTGCACATGAATTTTTTTGAGTTAAATTATTTTTTTCAATAATGATAATAATTTTTTTAATTTAATAATTTTATCATGCCTTTGCATAAGATGAAAGCATTTTGATCACTCAATCATTTTACTTCTTTTGATATGATTACTATTTTTTTTCACTATCTTTCCCATATTATAGTGCTTAAAATTATTTTTGAAACTTCATTATACATAGGTTTTTTGAAAGTTTTGTGAAACTTTCAATGCCGAAACAAAAGGCTCTCTCTTTCACTCTGTCTCTTTCTCTAATCAAAACATATTTACGCCATAGTTTAAAAAGATTTAATAGCAAATTATTAGTACATTAGTCTTACAAAAATCAAAACCAAGACTTGCGCAGCTTTACAAACCCTACGGACATGCCATCCTTTTTTTTTTAATTTTTTTTTTATGATGTATTACAATCTACACTCCTCCCGTAGATTCATACCATAAAAGCTAACTCAAGTTCCTAATAAGGCTTACACTACTATTTTTAAAAAATCTAGTATTTATGGGATTGGGAGGTTCTTATTTTATTTACGAGTAAAGTAGTCTTTGATATATATGTATTGGAAAAACATAGGAGAAAACAGATACTCCACGCAAGATCGAAACCAAGACTTACACAAATCCAGAACTTGTAATTGGTCTTTGATTAAAATAATAATATTTCTAATATGTAAAACGATAGGAGAACACACATAGCTTATGTAGGGTCTGAAACTAAAAACTTCTACAAACCTTAAAGCAATAGATTAATAAACTTAAGGACCATTGATTTTTCATTAAAAAATAATATTCCCTTTGTCCTGTAAAGATAGGCTATGTTTGACAAAACATGGAATTTAAGAAAATGTAAAAATTATATGTGCTATTCAAAACTAATAATAAAAAAATTATATGTGCTATTCAAAACTTTGCTTATGCAATTCAGGTTTTTTTTTTTTTGGCCTCTTAATCTGGGTTTTCATTTATTTTTTTTCAAGCATGCATTTTTTTTATTTTCATTCAACTGATTTATCTTTAATTCTTTTATTTTTCTTACTAATTTTGCAATTCAAATAGAGATTTAAAAGTCTAATCATGTAATGCAGATAGAGATTCAAATGTTTATGCAGGCAAAGATTTAACTGTTTAAACATAATTTGTATATATGAGTCAAGTTTATTGAAAACTACATACCAGACAAAGTCCCAGAAGAAAGGAGACGCAATGAAGGCACATAGAAGACACAGAAGAAGGAAGCAGTAGTTGTTCTTTCTTGTGTTAGGGTTTTATGATTTTTATAATGTGTTTCTATTTATATTTATATGTTAATATTGTTAAGGTTTTACAAATTACAGTTTCCGTTTTCTTAGAATTCTTATTTGGGTTTTGTTTTATTTAATTATTATATGAATTATAGTTTTCTTAGAATTCTTATTAAGGCATGCGTTTTATATTGCTATATTTCCTATATATGCAGAAAGGTAGTTGTGTATTTAAAAATTAAAATAAAGGTATATTAGTCAATTAAAAGTTTTTCTCACATTCATCTTTTTGTAGGTAGTATAGATTTAATACATAAAGGTTGTACCCAATGCACAAGACTTCCACTAATATTATAGACGGTCCAAGAAGGATAAGTGGTAGGTAACCTTATCGCCACTTTGAAAAGGTTGATTCTCAATCTCTTATCAAATATATTACTCCATCCGTCCCACAAAGATATATCATGTTTGACAAAACACGCAAAAAAATAAATAAATAAAAAAATAATTCATCATTATCTTGACTTGTCATTTATTAAAGTTCATATTTCTAAAAGTACCTTCTTATACTTGGTATAAAGTATTAGGTTTTGTATTGAAAGTAATTATATTAAAACAACAAAGGGTAATATAGGAAAGTTAAAAAAATATATATTATTTGACTTTTCAAAATGGACAAATATTTCAGGACAAAAATGTAAGAAAAATAACATATCTTTGTGAGACGAAATGAGTACATATTTTTATTAAATTTTAGGTATGTTTTTGTCAAATTTAAGATATATGCTAGTTTAATCATTAAATTGATTTAGTTGCATCATGTGATGTTCATATGATCTACTTACATTAAGATTCTTGATAACAGACCTTTTATTTTATTTTATTTTAGTTGATAGAATATACTTTTATTTCAAATTCCTTATTATCAACAAATAAGTATCAATTTTTTTCAATAAACTTTAGTTTGAAATCACTTATATAATAAATAAGACAAATGCTATTAAATTATCATGCCTAATTTTAGAAAATAAAATATTTTATGAATACAATTCTTTTCAAAATATCATAGCTCAAAGAAAACCTCATGGATGAAGTGTTCACAAAGCAATTCATATATATCCTTTGGAATGGTATTCAATGGAGGGTAGGGTTAGGCCACAACATCAATGTTTGTCATCATCATTATGAGTGCTTCCCGGGCCTCACCTTGAAACCATGATTGTCAATATGATTATAGACGCTACCTCCTTCAGAGTTTTCTCTCTAGGTAGATCATCAAGACTTCATTAAAGGTAACCCAATTTTGATCTATTTTTCTACGGAGTAGTATCTTCTTCCTTTTTCTTTTTTTTTTTATAAATATTTTGGGCTCTTCTCGATGTCCTATTTTTACCCTCAAATTGACTTATAACCGGCTTAACAAAAGATTTAATCCTCCTAATTTACCCCATGGGTCTTCTGTTTATATGGTCTCTCCCCCTAACCAATGCCCAATGTAATACCATCATCTAAATTTTTGGACAATCGATAAAATTTACCCATATTCTTAACCTCTGCATATCAACAAATGGGTATCAATACTTTTATATAAGTTTGAATCCGACATCACTCACTCAACAAGTAAGCATAATGCTAGTATCCTTTTTTTTGGGGTAGAAAATCAACAATTTTTTTTAAATGCGCAAAATGTGTTTCTAACTTTATCACAATGATCGATCCATATGAATTTCCACTAAAAGAAAAGAAAACTTATTGTAATATTTAATGAGTTATTAGTTTTTAGTTTGTAAGTTGTAACTTCCACCTAAGCTGCCCTGTCTAGATAGAAGGTGGAAACTTTTGATTTACGAAACATTAGTCATTTTATTCACATCACTAAGTATTCATCTCATACTTCTATTATGTGTAGTGGTAGAGGCATTTAGGGTTATAAATTGGTGTGGACCCTATCTTTTGTATCACTATTTCAAGCAACCAATGACTTGTTGCATCCATAGTAGATTTTCTAGATTTTATGAACATAGCTAGAACTCATGCAGCGATACAAGCAAGATTGAGGAATGCTAACTTCAGTCGTGTCATGTATTTGATTTCAGCTTTTCAAACAATGTTCTTATTTTTGTGAATCTCATGTCTTTGAGGATGAGGTCCAGAATTTTGATGGCCGCTTTTACTATCTTTCATTGAATTTTTTTATTTTTTATTTCTTTTGGTTAGGAATTATCTTTAATTAAAGCTGAGTGTGAAGGATAATACCATTTTGCACAATGGTATGCGGGGCATATCAAATTAATACGAGTGCTAACATAATAATTGATATAACATACCAAATTAATTAGTAATTCACTTTCATTCTGTCATTACATTGTCACTCATCAAGAATGGAAAATAATAGAAATAACAATGAGAGTATAACTTTTATTTATTTTTTAAAATACATGTCAAAATACTAAATACGTATCATGTTTTGTCTAGAGTATATAAGAGTCAGAAAGATACCACTAAATCATAAAGGACCGATAATATTTTATTTAAAAGAGCAAAATGACAAGATTTTAGACGTACGGTTCATGAAAGCTTATTAGTGGAGGAGGCGGGGTGACACCGTAAGAATAAAACACCCAAACGTAGGCTATTCCATCGTCTCTGTCACGTCATTAGCGGCACAGATGTCCGCAGCCGTTCGGTGGGACCCTTCACAAACCTCCATAAATAAAAGACCATCTGTCCAACCACGCCCCATCCCGGCGCGTCACTCAAACCACATCCATTACCACATACCCTTCACCAGTCACTACCACTAGCCCCACCTCCCTCTCTCTCTCTCTCTCTCTCTCTCTCTCTATGTGCATGTATATATATATGTACATACCATTTCTTTCATTTCCCGGCAAGACAGCCTGCAAAAGGGGAGAGAGAGAGAGATTTAGTTCAAAACCCTAGATTTTTCAATCTGAGAATCACCATCCATTTCCTATACAGGCATTTGCTAGGGTTTGTAATTTTGCATTCGATCGACTTGAATTGATCGGAAAGCGACATTGATAGGAGCTTCTTCGATGGCGGACGATCGGAGTGAGGCGAGCGACTACACTTCGGAAGATGAAGGAACGCAGGATTACAGGCGAGGCGGGTACCACGCGGTCCGAATCGGTGATACGTTCAAGAACGGGTGCTATGTTGTGCAGAGCAAGCTCGGTTGGGGCCATTTCTCCACTGTTTGGCTCGCTTGGGACACTCACAAATCTGTATGTTTTCTCTCATTTAGTTAGTATTGCTGCTGTCCCTGTTTGGTTGCTGGGAAATCTGAGGAAAAGGACAAGAAAATAAAATAAAAGAAAGTTCTGAATCATATGTTATATGTTGGTTTCGGATTTCCTAGAAAAATGAAAAAATTTATCTCTGTCATTTAGTATTAATCGTATTTCTGGTTGCTTAGAAAACCGCGGAAAGGAAAAGAAAATGAAAGAGAAGAAAGTTTTGAATTTTGCCATTTACGTTCTTTTGGTTTTCCAAAAAATTCGAAAAAGAAAAAAAATTTAACCTCAGCTATGTCCAACATTGGGTGTTAGGCTCAATTGAGTGGAGGGTTTTGTTTCTCAGGTGCCAAACTGTGGAAAAGATCAGATTAGATATATATAAAATAAAAATATTTTCTACATTTTTCTTAGAACCAGGATACATTTCATTGTTCTTGGTTCTCTGTAAATTCTGTTAGCGGAACCCCCCCCCCCCCCCCCCCCCCCCTTTATTGATTTTGTTTGATTATTTAGTTTATTTAGATTGTTAGATTGTATGGCTTGGGCTTTGGCCCTTTTTGGTTTAATACAAATTTACCTTATCAAAAAAAAAAAAAAAAGATTGTTAGATTGGTTGTTTTTGTGATTTGCATGTTAAACACGAAAATGGTAACTTGCCATTTGTGTACATTGTAAAATTCTTTGACAACATGAAAGTACGGTTTCTTTGTAGCGATATGTAGCTCTGAAAGTTCAGAAGAGCGCGCAGCATTACACTGAGGCAGCTATGGATGAGATAAAGATACTTAAACAGATAGCTGAGGGAGACCCAGATGATAAAAAGTGTGTCGTGAAGCTTTTGGATCATTTTAAGCATTCAGGGCCGAATGGGCAGCATGTCTGTATGGTTTTTGAGTACTTGGGGGATAATCTTTTGACCCTTATTAAATATAGTGATTACCGGGGGGTTCCTCTCCACATGGTTAAACAAATTTGTTTTCATATTTTAGTGGGTTTGGATTACTTGCATCGACAGCTTTCGATTATACACACTGACTTGAAGCCGGAGAATATCCTGCTCTTGTCCATGATTGATCCATCAAAAGATCCCACGAAGTCAGGTGCACCACTCATCCTTCCAACCAGCAACGATAAAATTGTGTCCGAATCTGGGGTCTCAAAGGATGTTAAGAGTCTGAATGGGGATCTCACAAAGAATCAAAAAAAGAAGATTCGAAAAAAGGCTAAGCGGGCAGCTCAAGGTTGTGTGGGGAAGGAGGTTTCTGAGGATACTGAGTCGGATTCCATCAAGCCTGGACTGGAAGATTCTAATCATGACGAGAAATCAAATGAGGATTCTGTTGAAGAACAACCAACTAGTCCTGCAATAAAAGATAAATTGAAAAACAGTGATGGAGTAAAGGACTCTCGCAAATGCAATCAGAGTCGTCGGAGAGGGAGCCGTTCGACGAGGCAGAAGCTGTTGGCAGCGGTTGACCTCAAGTGCAAATTGGTTGACTTTGGAAATGCTTGTTGGACATATAAACAATTTACAGAGGATATCCAGACAAGGCAGTATAGGTGTCCAGAGGTTCTCCTTGGTTCAAAATATTCTACGTCAGCAGATATGTGGTCCTTTGCTTGCATTTGCTTTGAGCTGGTCACTGGTGATGTCCTTTTTGATCCTCACAGTGGTGACAACTATGATAGGGATGAGGTATGTGCACATTGTTCTTAGGTTTCTAACCATTCTGATTGCACACACTCTTTTCTTAGAGGTTGTGATGTTCAATCTAGACATTTTAAATTTTTAACTTCTATTCACTACTTAGTCAGTTGTTTCTTTTCATGAGGGAATAAGGTTGTGTTTGGTTTAGATTATAAAAATTATTTTTTATTATTACAAATTTACAATAACTGATGATAAAATAATATATAAAAATTTTAAAAATTTAGCGAGTAATTATGTTTTTCCAATCATTATAAAAAAAATGCTTTCTACTAAATTCCTAGTTTTATATTTCCTTTTTTTTTTTTTAAATAAATAATTTATTAAGAACATTAAAAGTATAAAAAAAATAAATTTATGAACTGCCCTCACTTCTTTACACAACTATTGTAGATATTATTCTACAACAGAAATAATTAATCATTAATTAAGTGAAATTAGTCGAGTTTGGGTTGGCAGTGTGTCTGGAGCCTTTTCCCAGCACAACTCGTTTATTGTGTCAGGTTGGGTTGGTCTGAAGTCTAACTGATCTTCTGAAACTCCAACCCAAATGTATTTATTTTGGGTAGTAGTTCTGTTCAGGTTGGAAGTTACCAGCAGTACATAAGTCACCCTGGACGCATTGTTTACTGGAGCTACTAGTTTTCATCTTGTATGGAATGGTTATTTTTTCCCTTCAATGAATAGGTTTAAAGTTCTTTGATTCTGTTTATTACCATCTTGCAACCCTTTATCATTCATTCTATTAGTCTTTTGGGCTTTGGTACATATTCCAAATTCGGGATAGGCAGTATTTCCCTAGTCTTTTTGGCCCCTTGACATTTCAGGACTCCCCTTTAGTGCATGTTCTTCTTTATCATCATCATCATTGTTGCTTGCTAGTCATCATCATTAGCAATGTATTACATTAATACATGACTCCTGAAGTCCCATGTTTAGATGCCAAAAGTGGGCCCATTGCCTTTAAAAACAAATTATTGGTTTTGATTTTAACTTGGATTACATCAATGTCCATCTTTTGAGTGGCTCAAGTGACGCGAGTATTACGGCCCTCATCTGCCTCACCTAAGAATTATGGCTTAAACTCACTTGGAAAGTGGGTTATTGCTTGTCTCACTCACCTCAACTAAATCAAGCAGCTTTGAAGGATCTCACTTTGTCTATCCAAGCATAGATATCCTAGCATCTGTGACATGTGACAGCTGAAGCAAGAACCCATCATTTTCTAAAAAAAAATGGCAATTTAATTGGGCAATTCTTGTTTAATGGGGCAATACTTTTTGTTTATTCTTTTCTTTTCTTTTTTTCCCTTTTTTTCCAAGTAACATAACATACTCACCAACTGCTGCGGTTGTACTTGATGCGATGGAAACTCCTTTTGTGAGAACGTAAACTGTCACTGAAAAATTTCAATTAGAATGATTATGTCTGAACATTGTGGCCATTACTTCTGAATTTGGGTCTTATGTTGCAAAGACCTTATGGAGGGGATTGTAGGAGTTATACCTAACATTATCTTTGCATTAATACTTAGGTCAAAAAAATAAGCTAAGTTCTGGCCAAATTAAACATAATTAGTCGAAATTTAAACTAGAAAAGTTTTATGCTTATACTTTGCTATGTATTAATGTTGTATATTGTACTTGCTGCATAAAGATAATGCTTTAGTGCTTATTACATCACTTTATATAATTCTGAGAATTCAATTGGTAGAGCTTGATGACGTCCTTCATGTTTCTCAGTGACTCAAGCATAAACCCCATCTTTGACCATAAGCCCAGATCTCATGATCTCTAATCCTAAACGCATGGTTGATAGGTTCTAGTATCATATTCTTTTATGGATGCTAACTTTTTTAGAGAATTCAAATTTATTCTGTAATTAGGGGCTAGAAATCAACAAATATACTATACTTAGATACAATATATCAGCTCATTTTGTATTGACATGTATGCTATCGCAACAAATTTCTCTAGGAATTTTGTATTCGTTTATTGTAAGATCATGTCATTCTTGCTGAGAACTGGTCAACCAATTACTTGAATAATCTATTATTCTTATCATCTGGCATAAGTGTTAAAATAGTGTAAATACCAGAAACAGGATTTGAGAGAACTTACATCAGCTTTCCCTGAGGTTTCTGAAAAATTACTGATCTCCGTTGGGTTGTTGACATAGCATTGCATATAGCACCCCTACTGTACAAGTGAGGAAAATTTTAGTGATTGGATTGACTTGGTTGTGAATTTGTAATTATTAATTGTGGTTTACGTCAGAAGGTCTTTGGGACTACTTAAAGTGACTACTTTTGAGGGAGGGGAGGTACATAATGCTGTGTCAAAATTTTGACGAGGTAAGTGAAGTTTCAGAAACCTTAGACAGGTCATGTTTGTTCTTTATTTCAGATTTGTTCACACAACTTTAATATAATACTCTTAGATCATGGGTGATCAGTTCCCATTTGATAGTTTTATATAATTTTGGAATATGCAATCCCATTGTTCTTTGTATAAGTGGGCCAGTGATGACTTTCCCTCACTGGATAAAGTTGGTCTTATAATTTTTTAGGAGAAAAATATATGAATGCTGCTTTAATCATTTTTATTCTGTTAACAACTAATAGGCATTGACAGTGTGCCATTAATCTCTTAAAAATGATTTCTATTTTGGAAAGACAAGATTTTTTGATCAAGTAATGTATGTATTGGAATAAAAAAGAAGGGCCAAAACCTTCATACATGAGACAATACAAGAGTAAAAAAACCACCATGGCTCACCAAATAAAAAGAGCCAAAAAAGATACCCCAAAAAACTAATGCAAGCTAAGGGAGTCAACAAAAAGTGTAAAAGAGGGATTACATCCTCTTGTATAACTACAAAACCACCAATACAAAGATTTAACCAAAAAAGATTTGAGCTCCAACGTAGATGACTCCACCCTTTCAAAGTTTCTCATGTTACTTTCTTTCCAAATGCACCAAAAAAGAGCACGGGGAACCATCCTCCAAACAACTTTAGTATCTTTGCGGCCCCTTTTAATCCTCCAACTCACAAGCAAGTCATGAGTAGTGAATGGCAAAATCCATTTCACCCCTGAAAAGATGGAAAATAAGCACCCATAAAAGCTTCTAGCTGTCTCACAATGGAAGAAAAGAAGTTGCATGCTTTTTTATTATAAATTCAGGATTTCTTTGGTGGTTTTGAGGTTGCAAGGGGTGGGATTCTGTTGGCCTCTCTAGCTATTGGAAATTGTCAGATAGGGTGTTTTTTTTTGGTTGGCCTTGGTTGTGATTCAAGCCAATACATAAACTGTAAATTGTTTTCTACTTTGTGTTTGCTTTCATTTTTATTTTTTGTTTTTTGTTTTTAAATCTCTTTTTTTTTATTGTTTACTTTACAGGATCACTTGGCGCTGATGATGGAGCTTCTTGGGATGATGCCACGCAAGGTAAAGAGTGTTATATGTGCCTTGCTGAAAGAAAACAAGCTGGTGTTTCTTTGTTTACTGCAAACTCAAAGAAACCAGCAGATTTTGACAAATATTGTATGCTTTATTAAGAAGCCAACTGCATGATAATTGTCAATATATATTTGCACTCACTATTCTAGCATGCATCCATTATTTCCTCAGATTGCTCTAAGTGGTCGCTATTCTCGGGACTTCTTCAACAGATATGGGGACTTGAGGCACATTCGCCGGTTGCGTTTCTGGCCTCTTAATAAGGTGCTCGTAGAGAAGTATGACTTTAGTGAGCAGGATGCAAATGATATGGCTGACTTCCTTGTTCCCATACTTGATTTTGTACCTGAAAAGAGACCTACAGCAGCTCAATGCCTTAGTCATCCGTGGATCACTGCGGGCCCTCGGCTTCTTGAGCCTTCCCTAGCCGGTAGTCAACCCCAGGCCACGGATGGAAATATTACTGAGAAAAAGAAAGAGAAAGATGAGAGGGAGGCAATGGAGGTTGGTGTGGGGAACATAGCCATTGATGGATCATCAAAGCCAGTTAAAGAACCTCAATCTATAGCAAACCCACCCATACAAAATAACTAACTTGCCCAGGTAGTTTGTGTCCAATGTTTCTTCGTGCAACCCTATTTCTCCTTTACACGCATGGCTTTGCCTAACTGTGGCTTGCATTTTTTGTGAGGAATGTTTGCCTTCCCTATCCATTCAAAGCCCACTTGTGTTGCGGGATGTGACCTGGGAAGAAGAATTTGGTTTTAGTGTGAGTGAGAAGTGGAGTAGCGGCTAAATAGTTGTCTGGTCCAGTTTTGGAAGAATGCCTCTCTCAAGCATGCTGAAATTACAGGAGCATACTTTGTCCTGGCATAGCTTCCCTCTGTGTTCAACAATCTAATTTTGGTAATCTCTATTGTACAATTTTACAATTTTTTGTTCTTGAGGAGGATTCATGTGAGATTGTTCCTTAGCCTTGGTGATTTTTTAAATACATTTGTTGGATAAAAATTGTACATTTGGAGTAATTTTCTTCATCCCCGCCCCCACCTCCCCTCTTAAAACAGAGCTGTGTCGATATGCCTCCGTTGCATGCTGCATTTATATAGAGGTCATTCGATCTTTGATCTTAGTGGTTAAAATTCTAGCAGTGGATGTCACTTATTGCTGATCAAATGTATTGCTCACTTGGCACAAAGCTTCACTGCTCTCCCTTAATTTAGGTTGATTTAACAAATGTAGATATCTTTTGATAGGGGAGGATACGTTTGTCTAATTTCTTGATATGCGTTTGTATAATTTCTTGATCTGCTAGTGGCCTTGTAGCACTAGGTTCTGGGTTCCTCATAAGAAATAATAATAATTATAACCATAAGAATAATAATTTTTTTGTGATCTACTGACCTCTTTGCTTCTACAGCTACCTTATTGTCAGGTTTCCTATCATATTGTAACTGCAATTCTGATGCCCATGAGTTGGCCAAAAATAGTGAATCGTCCATCCTCTGGCAAGATTTCTTTCCCAATAAACATTGTTCATCGAGGAAAAACCTGGCCCCAGCAAGTTTTTCCTTCTTTGTTTCTCTTTGTCCCGATAACAGCTATATATATATACATAATACATAAATACATACATAGACGAAACACTTCCGGTCTGGGATCCCAAACTGGAATTCTCGTCCGGTCTCTTTTTGAGGCCATTAGATTAGGATCTACATGGATTAATGATTTAAGTGATTAATCTGCTGGCTTGAAATAGGATCCCGACAAGAATTCTATCCGGGATCCTGGATTGGAAGGCGACTACTTACATACATTCGTTCAAATATAAACAATTTACTTTTAGTGTTTGGTTATAGCAAAATTTCCTTAAGAACCGCTAATTGTTGCTCAATTAAAGCATGACCCCACTTGCATTGGAAAGCTGAATTTGTGTTTTATAACAAAGGACAATGGTCTCTTGGTCTCTTGGCATGGGAGCCTTCAGTAAGCGAACTGTGAACTTCGTTGGGAAGGATGGGCGGGGGAACAAATTTCTACCCGCTCCTCCTAGATATTACCTAAAAACATAAAATTGGGGAAATTGGCGATTAGTCCATTTTTTGGTAAAATATTAGCAATTAATCATGTAAGAGTTTTTCTAAATCAATTAATCAAGGAGATTGAACTTTTTTATCAATTAATCACACTTTTTTTGAAAATGCCTGGTTTACCCTTATTATTATTAAGGACGCTTCCCTTTTTGTTATTAAGGGCACCTTATGTAACCAACATAACCTTTTAGTATTATAATTTTTAAAAGCTTATAACTTACAATACATATATCCATTTTTATAAATTAAAAAAAAATTATATTTTTGGAATCTACTCGCCGATATTTTTAAAAAAAGATCCATATTGATTAGGTAATTATTAAAAAAATTAAAATCATAAAATTTTACCACTTGATACAGTCTATCGTAATACTTCATTAAATTGTAAAATTTTACTACTTTATGAAGTAGTAGAATTTTACTATTTCAATAGTAAAATTTATAATGAAGTATTTATTACTTTACAAAATAAATTTTACAGCGAATTTTACTACTTCGAAAGTTGGGTATTTCACTACTTCGAAAGTTGGGTATGTAGGTGCACGACAAGGGCCTGGTTAGCTTCTTGCAAAGATGGGATTGTTCCCAACATTCCGATTTGTAGCTTGACCAAGGACCTAAAAAAAAAAATAAAAAACAAAAACACAACTCCATTTTCTCCAATCTGAAGCTCGACTATTATTCCTTATGTTTGTGTAAAAAAAATGCCTCATTTGTTTCCTTCTAGATTTGAAGTAGTAAAATTTTATAGTGAAGTAGTAAAATTTTATAGTTTTGTATGGTTTACTTCGTAAAACTGGTTTTATGAGGATATCATCCTAATTAAAACCAATATAACCTGTAAAGTAAAGTCTTACTTTTTATATATAGTAAAAGAAGCATTTTTTTTGTTTAAGAACTTGAATTGCAACTCTTGAAATAAAAAAACTTAAGAAATTAAAGAGGAATTGTTTGACTACCCAAAACGAACCCTAACCACCAAATTGGACCATCCACAGTTCCACACCTTCTTCTCTCTTGGTCGAGCCTTCCTTCGTAGATCATTATCTCTACAACACAATCAATCATCATCTTCATAGCACCAAATCACTAGATTGCACCATTCACACCTTTTCTCTTGGCTACTTCGAATTTGATGATCGTAGATCAAAGATGAAGAACACAAACAACTTGATGGTTGAATAAATCTGGTTAGAGAAAAACCAGATCTGGTGGTGATGCTCGACAGTGTGGTGCTTATGCTTGTCGGTGTGGTGGTCATGCTTACCGGTGACTAGCTGAAAGGGAAGGAGGGAGGAACTAGATCTGGTGGCGATGCTCGATGGCGTGGTGGTCATGTTTGCCGGTGACAAATTAGAGACACAATAGAGAAAATGAGGAGAGGAAGAACATAGACATGGGTTTCAAAGGGTACTTTTGTCATATTATAGGTAAATGGACTATTTGAGTTAAAAAAAGAATTGCTTGACTAATTGCCAAATAAGTTATATATTGTGGACTAATGGCCAAATCCCCCCTGAAAATTTTATTTGGGCCTAGAAATTTCAAACCAGAGAAAAATAATCGCTGCTACTCTTTTATCAGCCATAGGTTTTCAAACTGAAGAATAGACAACAATGATCTCAAAAGCCTCTCACTTTTATTCTATTAAAATTAAAATTTCTTTACAAATACTTCATGATGCCACTTCATCTCAATTGAAAAGCAAATATTTATTTCAAGAAATCTAGTACCATTGACGATTTACTTGCCTTTCCTCACAATCCAGCAAGCAGCTTGGTAACAATTATGCAGAACCATACTCCCGTTCCTTGCTGCACTTGCAAAACTATTGATTCTTGGATCAATTGATGAAACATCCACTCATTGCTTTTGACAAATGCTGCTGCTACAATCTTGTAGGAGCAAGTGAAAGGTCTCTACAAATGCATACAGCTTACCAATAATAATCAGATCATACAACATGAAGTACTTGAAAACAACAGTTCAAGGTCCTCCATACAAGCTACCTTCATTGAGTTTTGACATCACCTGCAAATGAATGGGAAGATCATAGGCACTGAAAACGCAGTATAAAGAAAGCATTATGATCTCATGGAATCAAGCCTATGAGCCATAGACATCTGATCCCAGAAATAGTTGATATTCTTTGGATAAAGACCTTTATTGGTCATCGGAGTTGGGCTTTGTGTTGTATTATCTTTTGTTTAAGGGATCTATTGCTCCCTACCATGGACTCGAGTCCACGAGATCATCAATCATAATTCATAAATCCATGTGTTATATCGTGGCTGGCAATATTAATAAAAAATAACAATAATAAATAAATATCACAAAGAAAGAAACCTGTACAAAGGAAGTAGATTTTTACCTACACTTGAATCACTTTCTAAGCTTATAATATTTTCCTTGCTTTGAGATATGAATGCATAAGAAAAAATGCCACCACAGCGCCAAAAATTATCCCAGCTGTTGTTAGCCAAAATGCAAACTGCAGCAAGGAAACAAAAAAGGATTTTTTAAAAAAAAAAAAAAAAAAAAAAAAAAGATACTGTAACATGACCATGTCATAATCACACCAACAAGACAAAAAAGTAGGCATAAGACTTGGTAAATGTTAAATAGACTTGTAGACTAACGTACCACATGTTCTTCAAGATAGGACTTCAAGTTCATGCCAAATATACCTGCAACCAGGAAAGAACAAGGTCTTGAAATGGGCTTAAGCATGAGATAGCACTCATAACATCACTTTCAAATTTTTCAAAAAAGAGTTTGGCTGTCCCATGGAAATGAAATCACGTCGAGCATTAGAATGTTCATTTTACTTTTCATGGTATTTGAAATGAGTCAAATATTAACAAGGTATAGGAACAGTTCTACAAATTCATGAAATGACATTTACACTTGGTATTATCATTTATATTTTATAGTGATGACTCCAATGAGTGCATGGCAACATCTCGAAGGATGCAAGAATGCATCTATGCCTTCAAATGGAAAATAAATGGACTTTTTTTTCATTTCCATCAGACATACAAATTTCAAATATTCCAATTCCAATGGAACCACCATTGAAGACATCGGAAGGCATTCTACTACACTGGAATTAGATGAATTCATTGAACTAGACAAGACATAAAGATCTGTATGGAAAACTGCCTCCAGTTCACCATCTATTAGAAAATCTAGGCCAAGTTTCCACCAGGCATCGCATTTCTTTCCTAGTTCAGGAGATGCTAAAAAATAACCATAAAGGGAGGAAAATGGCTACATGCATCTAGGGACTTGACCATAATGGTGAAACCCAGGGGTCTTCCAATATTTATGATTTGTTCGTTGCAGCTTCCATCGTGGGGAAGTGCTCCGTAGTGGTGTAGTACTTTAACTTATGATTATCATCAAAAGGCAGGGGCAAGTACGTAGGTAGTCACACGATGTGTGTGGCATATAGAATGTTGTACATAGAGGGCATGCTTGATGTGTTCCATGGAATTTGAGTGGCTCCATTGTCTTTTAATAGCATTTAGGTAAAAATATATGATCTCAAATGGGGCCACTGAACAAAATGAGAGCCGCTGCCATGATTGATGGTATGGGATCAATTTTAGGTTTCCTTGACCCCAATTTTTCCTCACTAATTCTAGGATAGATGCTTCTTATTTTCAATGGTCTCACTCAAGCTGATGGACTTTTAGGGTCAAATGCATGTAAATCACAATAAAGCCATGGTGTCCAAATGCACTCAAAATGTATAAAATTACAACAACTATATACTTAAGTTATAGCTTGTGACTAATATACACTCATCAATTTTGTTGCTGGTTAAGGAAGCACCTGCAACTAGAGCACCAACTCCTACACAAAATGTCCCAACCTGGAGAAGCAATTCCACTCTGCTTACCTCAAGCCTCCGAGAACTGATATGGAAAATGAGAGAGAATTAATATAAACAAATAAGAATAATGTCATCAACATAGCCAGTGAACATTCAGCAAACTCTTAAAATTTACCTGATTGACTAACACCGTCAGTTTAAGACTGGCAACAGAAGGGACATTATAGAAAACTAATTCCAGAATTTGAAATTTAGAAAGGTCACCATCATCATTGCACTAAAGGTATCCAGCAAGATCAATGGGTGAGCTTGGTCATGTTCCATAGGCCAGTAGGACCAGCCAAGCCAACACAAATTTATTGGGCTCAATCAATATATGGGCCAGGCCTGGACACCAGAAATACAAGTCTGGCATTGCTTGGCAATGCTGTACTAATGCATTATTGCCACTAGACAAAGCTTGATTATATCTACGGTCTAAGATCCAGGCCAGCTTCCAGGCTCCAGCACAGTGCTGCCAAATTCAATGGTGAGCCAAACCGAGCCTGGCCCATGGCCAACCTTAGTTGCAGGTGGCACAAGAAGATGTTACATTTTTGGTAACTAATTCCATTATCCTTTGAAATGAAGGAAAGCTATTTCTTTCCATTTTTTCCCTTTACTGAAAGGCTACTTCTATAAGATTTCATCTTGAGAGGAAAGAAATAAAGCCAGACTTATTTGCTAATTTTGCTTTCATCTAGTATCCATGTCGCTGGGGTTGGGCGGGTCTCTAGGGGCTATTTAATTCACATGCATTGGAGTGTAAGACTACATTACACAAATTGATTTTAATATCAGTTAAACAAATAGAATTAAATATAGACAACATCCCAACAAAAATTGTAAAATTAACAAACAGATCATGAAAATTAAAACACCATCCAGACCTTAAATTCACAGCAATTGAGTCTTCCATTTCTTTTGCTGAATCGAGAAGCCTTTCTGCTTGACCATGACAAGATTCACATCTGCAAAAGTAAGGAAACAATTTATGCTAGCCTTGGAAATAGTCCACATAATTACAGCATGACTGATGCTGCTTTGCAGTTGCCATGCCTAAGTGATAAGGAAGTTTTAAATGCACCAACTAAATAGCAGCTTCTTGAAAGATTTACCCATTTCATTAAATTGAACCAAACATCACACGAAATACTTCAACCGCAAAAGGTAAAGCTTTTTGTAACCAGTGACTTTTATGGGTAACCTTTTTGATTTACTTGTCGCCTACTAAGAATGGAATAATTTAAAACTCGAGCTAGTTCAGCTAGTAATGTTTTTGTCACCGAATACACTAGAAACAATTGAGTGAATGACTACAAATTGAATAAAAGACAAACAATTATATGATAAATGGGTTCCAAGTCAGCACACAAGGCTCGTGAATAAGACACCTCTCATTGCAATGGAATTAGCTTGAATAATGGGGTAAAGAACAGATAAGTGGTTCCAGTCTGCACAATTTGCATCCTTCAGAAGCAATTTAATAGATTAGCAGCTCTAGCCAACTAGCCCACACAATTAATGTATCCATCAAGGGACAATAATCATCCAATGATATAGCATGCATTACCCTTTTGAAATCTAATATAAATAGAATTACAGCTAATATTCCTTAGACATATAAAATTTCATTTATATGTTGAATTGAGGGCTTGTCTAGTCAACCCCAATTAGTTGGGACAAAGGTACCTTAAGTAAAATTATACTTCCTTTCTATATTTTTTTGAATAGATTTCACATCCCAGCATTTTATGGGTATTACATAAAATAAACAGATGGTAAAATAAATCATGATATTATTTTATTTTGGACAGCCTATTTTTATCTCTTTTTGTTGTAAAAAACCAGAAATTACATGATCATTTAAATTTTTAACGGGGTTTATCAATTAGGAAGGACCCACTAAATTTGGGTACCAATATTGAGAGGATGTTTAAGAAATTACTCAAATAAAATGTGTCTTCGAGGTTAAACCAACAGGTCTACTCCAGGGGTTTTCTTTTAATACATCATACTGTGATAAAACCAAAATTTCACAAGATTATTGACGAGTTCATTCCAGCCAAAATTTCGGAACCATATAAAGTTTGGTTGATAATTTTTTGCCAAGCAAACAATTATGCCAAAAATTCATCATAAAATTCTGAAACAACTCGATAATTTCAGCTCACATAAACTCCTTTGTTATTTGAAATTTGTGCTGACCATCTCTAAACATGAGTGAAACAAATATTTTGAGAAAACCAAGTGAGACCTTGAACCATTCTTGCTCACATGCTTGTTAGTAATATCAAAGGAAAACAGAGAAAAATTTGTGAAAAGCATATCTCAGACATTGTAACATTAAAAGGAAAAAATTATTAAAGAGGACTTGAAAGAATCCAAATTTCATCAATATGTATATAAATGTACATTAAAAAGAAATTAATAACAAATGACTGCATCAATAGACCACTCCATAACAGATGTGATTTGCATGCAATTGAAATGGGATGAAGAAATAACCTTTGAAGATAGTTTTCCAGAAGCATTTCAATTTCTTCCTCCTCTTCTGCAAATAACAAAATCAAACCCTATAGCAACCTATATTTATGTAATGAATGGTCGTTTAGTGCAAATCACTAAGATCATGAATGAAGAAATCTATACACAGCTTACCCTCAGCAATCTGCTTTTCAAGGGGAACAGAGCATTCCATGTCATTAGTTCCTTTCTTAAGAGTGCAATTTCTTCCCATGATACACATACGGCGTATTTCCTGGGGGTCCTCCAGAAGATCAAGCAGCATTTGTCTGAGAGCTCCTGCCCTTGAACCCAATTCAACCTTCCATAAAAAAAAAATTAAGATTGGACATTTCTTAATTCAATTTGAGGCAGAGTTTACATTATACAGTTTACAGTGAAATCAAGAGATGACTATACCAAGGTTTGCTTGCTAAGACGAAGTTGTTCCAATATGTCAGCAGTTAATCTGTTGGGTAAAACCTCAAGTAAAGCTTGAACCTGTAGCAATAAAATAATGTAGGAGGCAAAAGGATCAGAATTGAACATGTATGCAAAACTGTATCTTCACTCATCTTGTAAGGACATGTATGCTTCGTAAAACTTTAATAGCAAGAAAAAGGGGCGGGGGTGTATAATAAAACACAAACACACAAAGAATGAATAAAAAAAGAAGAGATAAAACAGAAACAAAATAAAACAAGAAAATAAATTCCATATAGAAATAATTTCAATTTATCTTTTTTTTTTTTTTATAGGCAAATACTTTCAATTATCCTCAAACCAAATTTATGTTAGGATGATGAAAAAGAATCTATTCTTAAGTCTTAACCAATCAATTGTCAGAAGTCTTTTCTGGTAGTAGCTAAGATAACTGTATCAATAATTTCCCTGAACTAGACTAGTTAGCAATTTTGATTGTCAAACAAAATTAAAAACTGAATAATGCGCATTGTATGCTTTCTAAAATCACTAATCTATTCACATCTAGGTCAGTTTATCCACTGAAAACCACTAAATATATATTTATGTATGTTTATATAATATATAATATTGTATATATGTGTGTGTGTGTGTAAAATATTTATTATGCGTATATATACATACGTATATGAGAGAGAGAGAGAGAGAGAGAGAGAGAGAGATATCAGCATGTAATTGCATCTACAAAGTTGTTTTGCAATTAAAGAACTTTTCCCAATTATGAGGCATTATAATCATGGAAAATATATAAAAAGGATTTTGCATTCGCAATGGAAATTTCGATGTCATAAATCTTCCCTTGTGTTATTATGAAGTGGATAGACACTACCGGCCTAAATAACAGACCATACAAGGTTCAGGTGGTTGTCCAACCCCCATCTTTTTCTTGATAATTTGCAGCTATGGTATGATGGGTCAATGACCCTATTAAATATGTTCTTAGACCAAGCTTTTCTATAAAATGAAGAAAGAAAAAAAATGGCAAACAGACAATATACTCACTGTGTTCCCATACTCACACGAGGTTCTAAATCCATTAATCTCTGCTCCAAACGCTGTATTCGTGAAAGCAAGGCTGCTTCAACAACCTAAATGTACAACACAAGATATTTATTCAGAAATTCCAAATAAGCACATGGTAGAAAAATAGTATAGTAAAAATTCATAGGATGAATTGTAGTTGATCTCATGGTGAATTGATGAATGCAAATTATATTTTGCCTTCAGGTATGCCAACTTCCCTTTGTCAAGAATAGCTTGAGCTGCATGCAACACTTCTGTGAGCGTTATTGGTTTCCCTTTCAATTTCTAAATTATGGTTTTTAAATTACTGTCATTCACATATATTCTTCCGTTTGCTTGTCATGGTCTTTCATGCATCATCTTTATGAGTACCATATGTATTAAACAATAAGGAACCTAAAAGAGTTAAATATTTATTAAAATGGAACAAAATATTTCAACATGTATCAAATCCAGTAAATTTAAACCATTTAACTTTCTTCAAGATCATTACCTTAGGTTTAGATCTGTAATATACTAATAACCATTATCAAAGTCAGAGTCAAGGTAAACACTAAACATACAACAGACGATGAAAACATCAAAGCAAAAGTAAGGGAAACCCCCAGACATCAAAGCACCATCATATTCCAGTACATGAAATCAGAGATTTACAGTACCAAACTAACCTCAAGCTCAAATGGCATTGAAGGCCCTCCGTTCATGTTTTTGGGGTTCAGCCGAGGCAATAATGAATCTAGAAAAGCCTTCCCTCCTTTACTAAAATTGGTCAACAAATGCAACAAGGTTACAAATGCTAGTTCATCCTAAAACTGTATAGAAACAAAAATGTAAAAATAAAATATCAGAAATATTGCACTGCTTCAGGAGACAGATTACCGATTATAGTTAAATATAAAGACACGCTCTTGCATTGCTATTGCCCTTAATGAGCCCAGATTTAGTAGAATAGCATGCTCACGTACCTGAGATATGAAGCAGAAAACAAAATTTGTGTAAAATATAATATGAATATGGAACCATCAAACAAGATTCTACCCTACTAAATATCAAATGTAGTTCGAATAAAAATGTTAAATTACCTATGGTAATGCTTGTTTTCTCATCTATCCTTTGCGGTTTGATGGAAAACAACCTAACTTTACACGAGTTTGCTACCATATCAAGTCTTGGCTATCTGACATTGTAAAAATTAGTGGAGGACATATGAATAATTTTGTTGCTGATTTGTCTGTTCTTTACTCTCTTGATGTAGTTGGTGTTCCTAGGAAGGCCCCACTTATTACCTCTATTTGCTGGTATCCTCCCCCACCTTCTTGGTTGAAGCTTAATACGGATGGCTTGGCTAAGGGTAATCCACGGCCTGCCGCAGCGAGTGGTGTTTTCTGAAATTGCAGAGGTTTTGTGAAAGGGATCTTTACTGCTAATATTGGGGTTAAGTCTGCATTTTTTTTGGAGCTCACAGCGGTCGTCACTGGAATTGAACAAGATTGGCTTCATGGTTGGAATAAGGTTTGGTTGGAAAGTAATTCCTCTTCAGTGATTCATTGTTTTCATAATCCATCCTACTTGCCTCCTTGGTCTTTGAGAACTAGATGGTTCAATTGCCTTTATTATTTGCAAAATATGGAGTTTCAGTGTTCTCACATCTATAGGGAAGGCAATTCTGTTGCGGATAAATGTGCTTACCTAGGTTTGCTTTTTCCGGGGTTTGTGTGGCGGTGGACAGCTCCACATGATTTGTTTTCAGCTTTATGCCATGATACTTATTCTTTACCTTCATATAGGTTTAGATTCTAAGTTGCTTGTGTTAACTGGATTGTGACATTTATAAGTCACCAAGACCAGTTTTTCTCTTTGTTTTCTTTCATTTCTTTGAATGAATATATTCGGTTTGTGAGCAAATGATTTGGAGGTTTCAAGGTGCCAACCTAGTTGGGATATTGAATCCTCTTTGATGCTTTAGTCCTTTATTTATTTTATTTTTAAAAAAATGTTAAATTACCCAAAACACATGTTTCAATAAGATAGGTAACACTGAAAAAAGAAGAAAGAGCACCAAGACTGTTTTTCAAAATTCCACGATCATTTGTGTAAATGAAATTCAATCCTTATCAATATGCTAATAAAATAGCATTCGAGAATACGAAAGCCAACGAGCATAGTTTCATAGTTGGGCCAAGTTCATCGATGACACTAGCATCATTTGTTATGTGGTGTGACAGCAAGAATCCAGAAATAATGTTTTTTTGTTAAAATAAGATCACAATTCGTTCGGTGCAAATAAAGGAATTTAATCCCCAGAAACGGTGATGGTCCAAAGAATCTTGTTATAATTAAAACAGGTATCTTTATCCAAAGTGTCTATAGAAAGGAAATGTAATTAAAATACAGAAACAACCATGTCCTGTAACTCAAATACTTAGGAGAATAAGCAATTAGAATGCTGAATAACCTGCTCAAGCCACATCTAGAGTTCACCAAATTTCTAAAAACTTATTATGGGAGTACTTAAAGGAAATAATGTATAATCACTCTAGTTAGAAGGCGCACCTAACCTAAATTCAAGAAATCAAGAAAAAAAACAGAAGACATAATAAAGTTACCACATACTAATGAAGCAAAGGTTTACATAATACCAGTAAAGAAGGCATTGAGTTTGTCAACCACAATGATGGATCAACACTCCGGATATCTCGAGGACGAAGACCTGCTGTTGAAGACAAATGTCAGACAAAAACAGGAAAAAAAACAAAAAACAAAAAAATTAAATTAAATTAAACAAAACAAAAAAACAAAACGCATATCATCATTGCAGGTTAAGCCTAAAGATGCATTGTGCAAGAACCCGTAAAACAATAGCAATAAACTATTACAAGTAATATATGTCAAATACAAATATATCAAGAGAACATTAGTAGACGTTTCCAGTAATCAGGATTGAATAACAAGTGGCCTAATATAATACAGAAGAAATAGGATGCATTTTAGAAGTTAACTAACATAATAATACCACTATGTTTGAACTACAAACAAATAAGAATTCCTGAAAAAATTTATGAGACTGATTAACTCACCACTTGACTTCAATAACTGCCGTCTGTTAATTTTCCTAGTTGAGAGCATCCCATTTGATTTCACTTCCACCACCTTTAATAGAAAATCAATATCCATGAGAGAAATAGCAGCAATGATAAAATAATAAAAGAAAAATAGAAATTTCCAATCTGCATTAAACTGGAATATAATCTCCAATCATCCCTCTTTCCAAAAGAGGATTTTCAAATTGATAAAGAAAAAAGTGAAGAATTTAGGTTTATTCAGTTTAGCAATTTTTGGTCCATAAAAAAGGTTGTGTATGAATGCGAAATGAAAACATTTTCTCAAATATTAATTTATATGGATAAACCAGCGTTTTCTCTTAAACTACTACCTCTGATGTATGGTTTACTAGTGATTGGTCCTAATCATGTGGTGTTGATGGGTTGATCCCAATCAATTATCTAAGGAGTAAGGACTAAGATTAATCCCAATCGAATGGTATCGGTCGATTGATGCTATGCATTACATCAATTTGGTATCAAAGCTCAAAATAGAAAGAGTCACGGATTCAAGTAGCATGTTTTAATCAGTGGATATCTTATAAAGGTCGAATTTGGTATTACATGCACAATAGTTGGGGTTCTGTAGCTTTTTTTTTATTTTTTTTTCATGGAAAATTGGAAATTAACCACACTGCTAAGGTTTTCACTCTTCTAGGACCCCAACATTTTTATGCGACAAAATTCTGCTTCAGCATTCCAACAGACATTCACTGAACCTTCTTCATTATAAGCAGTTGCCTCAAGTGCACGGAGAGACTCTATAAAGTAAGGCCCGTTTGGTTGTGAAATCTGAAAACAGTTTTCTGTAACTGTTCCAGTGTCACAAAAAACATAAAACAATCAGAGAACTTATTTGGGAAGGTGTTGTCAAAAACTGTTTTATGATAATTTGTCTTGAAAACAGCTCGTTCTTGGTTTCAGTTTCCTGTTTTCTCTCTCTAAGGAATATAAAACCACATATTATCAAAATCACTTGCTGCTTGAGTGCTTTCTGAAAACGCGTTCCTGAACAATTTGCAGAGTAAACAACCAAACAGGCATGTCTCTTCAAATTTCGAAAACATTAAAGATCAAACAAGAATTGCAAGTACGGAATAGAATATACAAAAAGGACAAAAGGTAACTATAATTCTTCGTTTGATTGCCGAGAAAATGCAGGAAAAAAACAAACAATTTACTTTTCTTTTCTTTCCCTCTACATTCTGAACAGCCAAACAGAAAGCAAGGCTCAAATTAAAACACACCTCGTAAACAGGCTCGCGAATTCCAAGAGAGAGAGAGTCCCCCGGCGACGACACGACCCTCTGCGAATCTCCCGGACCAGTGGTAGCAACGCCCGAGCTTCCATGCTCGACCTTGTTGTCATCACTCGCCTCATCACTTTCACTAGTTAGGGTTTCCGGCTCGTTCCACCGATCCTCCTCCGTCGTCGATTTGGCCGAGCACTTAACTCTCGAAGAGAGTCGCAGTGAGACGCGGATGGCGGAGAGGCTGGTGGCGGTGGTGGATTTGGGGAATGACAGGTGAGGGAGTGGACATGGGGATTTGAAGGAGCGAGCGAAGGTGAGATCGGAGAAGAGGGGGGAGTGAGGTGAGGGAGAATATAGTGGGAATTGGAGGAGGTGTGGTGATGAGGAACAGGGATGTGAAGCCATGCTTGAGTGCGGTCATGTGGGTGTGAGATGAGGCTGGTGTCCTCTGTTCCGATCAGACGGGAATTTTTTATTTTATTTATTACATACTCGTATTCTGGATAGTATATTCTATGCTGCTATGTCACTCACTAATTTTAATTATTCTGCAAATATGCCATTGGTTAAGGAAGCAGCGGCAGAGAAGACTCGTGGCCCAATTTGGACCAACCGATTATAAAAAGAAGAATAAAATCTTTTTTTTAGTTGTTCTTGTGATCGCGTCGCGTCCCTTTGTCATTAGCTTGTCATATTTTCCCATAATTTTGAAAATAAAAAATAAAAGATACTTTTGTACTAAACAAGCTTGGCATATTTTGAAGTGTCAATATCATTTTTTTCCAAAAAAGGTACATGTTAATATAAAATCACAAATGAAAGGAAAATGATATTTTAAGTTAAATGGGGTTTAACTTATAGTTAGATGAGGGCAAAGTTAGGTTATCTCTCTGTTACTTTCTGTAAATAGAGGGACTGAATGAGGAGCACCCACCATAGTTGTTTACTATCGACTCACTCCCAATCACTAGCATACCTTTAGTGACCTCCCAACGACCCTCCTGATGACCTTAATGACCTTCTATGTAACATCTCATGATGTTTACAAACGCCACTATCTTCTTAAGATGTGAAATAGAGCTCACTAGTTTGAAGTGGAGCTGAACAATGGTGGAATTGGTGCAACTTCATAGCGGTGTTTCAATGAGCTTGGTGGGCAGTGCAAGAAGAGAGCTTGGATGTTGTGATTGGGGTTAGAAGTTCCGATTGGAGTCCTTGCAAGTAAGGGTTTTGACTATAATACGACTGGTTTTGCAACAAAGGAAGGTGTTGCTTCAATGATGGTGGGTGCGAACCATATATTCGACGATGGGTACGATTTTATGCGATTAGGGTTTGGGTTGGACTATAAATGTGGTGATGTCCAGTGGGTCGAGTAGTGAAGGTCATAAAACAGGGTATTGGTATGGCAATTTGCAATGTGGCTAGGGTTTGAGATAGAAGACTAAATGCTTCAAGATTAATGCTATGGTGGGTCTTACTACGAAGGATGAGAGAGGAGAGTAAAAGTACTTCCAAGTCAACGTTAACTTGATTTGTGGGAAATCAAATTAATGTTAACTAGATTGAATACATATCAAGTGAACTTAAATTTTATTTATGGGAAATTAATTTATTAATAATTTCATTTAATTTCATTTCAACTGAATTTCAATTTGAACTATTTGAATTCAAGTTTAAGTTCACATTAATTTGATTTGATTTCATTACTTTTTTCAAAAATTATTATCAGTGATATATACTTGCCTAAGACCTTTATACCTATTCAAACTTTGTTTTTGTTTGTGGGGGAGGGGGTGTGTGTGCATATATAATGTAAACTAAATTTTTTGCTTATACATTTGAAAAATGTTTAGAGATAAATTTGTCCAAATATTGAGAAAAATTTGGGTGCATTCAGTTTGAAGAATTATACTTGGTATTTGGATCTCTAAATTAAAGAGTTATTGATGTTGGAAAAAACTGTGTAGATGCTACTGTGTAAATGAAAATTAGAACAAGAACTACAGAATATAAAACACTTATCGGTTGAGGCGTGTACGAAGCATTGTCCTTAAAAGTAGTTCCGCCCCTCTGAGTATGAAACTCAGTGCAGTAGGTTACAGCACTTTACCTTTCAGGATTCAACAACCAGACTCCTATAAGCGTGGACTCACAAGTGTAGGAGTGAAATGAATAACTCAGAATACTCCTGACTCTAAAAAATAAAATTGCAGAAGAAAGAAAACAGAGAGAAGAAGAAAAGAGACGATTGCTCTTTGGTGTGTTTTCTACTGTAGCAAAAATGCAAGTCAATCCTGCCCGCACACGGGAAGCCAATGTCCAAAATTTTCATCCCCCCTGTGTGCACGTCATAGGCTCGCGACGCGTCCGACTAAGTCAATTTTTTGACCCCAATCCCGCAAATCACTCAATTGGGCTCCATTTCATGCGCATGTCCTTACATCCTACCACATGATACCACATAGAATAAATGGAATACTATATAAGCCCATTAAGAACCTTTCACTTTTCTAATGTGGGACAAGGTGACTTCATAATATTAAGAGACAAGAGAAAGCTCTTTAAGAAAGCTTTTGGGTTTTTTGAAATACTTATTTTATATATTTAAAATACAACAATTGATTCTTAAAATTGAATTCAAATTTTATTTTTTATTTTTTTTTATAAATTCAACGTAAAATGTAAAAGGATAGTAAAGTGAGACTGATCCTCCACAAATACTTTTTGTTAGAAAATATGTGATTTTCTTTAAAGTTTTAAAACTTTGGACCACACACGTGTGCACAAATACGTAGCCCGCCTCGACCCAAACTAGTTGGCCGTATCGTGACATGGCGTGTGAGAGATGTGACGTGGCGTACACGTGGCTTTATGGGCTAATTTTATGAGTTTTATTTCATAGACCGTTAAGTCTTAATTTATATAATTTATGAGTATCCGTTACTAGCCGTTGGACTTTTATTTTAGGTTATTTATTGGGCTATTATAAAAATTGTTATAACATTTATTTTGGGCCTTTATTAGAATTTCAGCCGTATTCTATTATAAATAGTGAGCTTCTCTATAAGGATGATATATTGATTTACATTATTTTCTCCATATTTTTATAAGAGTTTTATTTAGATATTTTATATATTGTTTTTACGGGCAATTGATCGTGGACGGGTTCATCATACTCTTCATGTGGACGTTCCTATAGAAGAGGGAGCTATAAGCTTTGGGGTTGTACTTTGGAGGTTTTATCGTCCGTCAACACCTGTACATAGGGAGGCGATACTTCCTTTAAGACAGTGTGATCTCATGTGCCTTCCCATAGGCCAACTCTTCTTACTCTCTTTATTTCATTTTGATTAAATATTTCTTGTGTTAATTTTGTTAATTCAAATTGTGATTATTATAAGATTTATTCGTGTTTAGTTTCATTGTAATTGTGATTTTTAATTTGTATTGTATATTATATTATTGTTGTATTTATGTTTAATTTTAATAAAGATTTTGTGTCGATTGTATTTTACAAAATCCATAAATATCCTCAACACTTTTCTCATAAGTTTATTAATTAGAAATTGCATTTTATAAATGATCATGTTAGTTATGCAATCAAGTTTTCTCAAATAAAGTGCTAGCTAAGAAATTTTTTTAATAGAAACTCCAAATAATCCGGAAGCCAATGATTGTAATAATTCAGTATTACAGTGCCATAATTTTCTTCCATACATTTTGCATTGTCCTGATTGCATTAAGAACCCAATTAGAAAAGTTATGATCGTGGAGATGTGGCTACTAGATAAGAAAATTTTATTTTTAAAAGAACTCCAAATAAATAGGAAGCCAATGATTACATTAAATCAGCATTGCAGCGCTGTAATTTTTTTTCATACATTTTACATCGAACCAATTGAATTAAAAACCCAATTAGAGAATTTACGATCGTATAGATCTCATATTAATTATATAGGCCACTAGATAAGTTTTGTTTTGTGTGTTTTCTTTTTTCAAGGAACTTTAAATCAACCAGAAGACAATCATTGCATTAATTTAGTATTGTGGCATCGCAATTTTCTTTCATACATTTTACAAAAGTTACGATTGTGGAGATCTCATATTAATATAAGCCACTAGATAAGTCTTGTTTTGTTTTGTTTTAAAGAAACTTTGAATAAACCGGAAGCCAATGATTGCATTAAATCATCATTCCGGCGCTCTATTTTTTACATTTTACAGGAGTTATATTCATAGAAATCAAATATTAATATAGGCCACTAGATAAGTTTTGTTTTGCTTCGTTTCAAAGAAACTCCAGATGATCCGAGGAAAACTAGAAATGCTTCCAGATTAGTGCTATGGTGGGTCTCACTACAAAGAATGAGATAGAGAGAGTAAAAGTACTTCCAAGTCAACGTTAACTTGATTTGTGGGAAATCAAATTAATGTTAACTAGATTGAATACATATCAAGTGAACTTAAATTTTATTTATGGGAAGTTAAGTTATTAATAATGTGATTTAATTTTATTTCAACTGAATTTCAATCTGAACTATTTGAAATCCAGTTTATGTAAACTTGATTGTAATTATATTTACACTTAACTTGAATATTGAAATATTAAGTTAATTATCACCTAAAGGTATTTAACATGATTTTCAATGCATATTATTAAATTAATTTAATTATAATCGTGAAAAATAAATTTATTTTTTTTTCAAATTTCTTATTCATCATAATCTTGTTTTGAAAGTCTCAAAAAGTAGATTTCAAAAATATAATTTTTTTTTGGATAACAGATATGTATTTGGAAAGTTATGAATTTTTTAAAGTTTGATTGGTTTAATACAGGTAATCTGGTTAGATCATAATTTGAAGGTTAGTCAAAAGTAATGGAAAAGTTTTTCATAAAAAAAAATAATTTTGAACACATCTTTTCTCTTCCGGAGTGCACTTGCCAAATTCCTAATCTTTATTTAACCGTTAAAAACTTAGAATATGAAAATTTTAATAATAAAATTGTTAGTAAAAAAAGTATGCTCATTCCCACATTATAAAAAATTTAAACCGTTATAACAGGTCTCACTGGATAACGGCATTTCGATACACATGGTCCAGTGGCCCACGCCGCCACGGCGCTACCTCTGTGACAGGAAGCGTAAAGAGTCAATGTTCATCCAAAAACGAGGAGAGAAGACTGAGAATCGGGGGGGAAAAAAAAAAAAAAAAAAATAAAAAAATGATGGATTAGGAGGGAGAGAGAAGACTGAAGTGATCGCCAACCCCATTAGTTTTCCTTATGTATTGTCCTGTACGGCTTTATATATACAATGTATTTTTCATACTCCGATGCTATAGCCTCTAACCATTCTTCTCCTCCTTCCTCCAATGGCGTTCGAAGAAAACCCCTTGTTGATGGACTTCGTCTTCCCTCCCTACGATGTCATCGAGCCCAAGCATGTCCGTCCGGCGATGAAATCGCTGTTGAAGAAACTCGTAAGTCTCGTTTCCGTTTAATACTCCCTCCGTTTGGTTGCCAAGAAAACCGAGGAAAAGAAAAGAAATTTTGGGGGACTTTTTGGCCTTGAACCCTCAAAAACTGGTTGTAGTAACGCGTTTTTTAAAAACAACCAGAAAATTTGGGGAGCTTTGTTGTTTTCAGCGGTTTTATATTTTCCGAAACGAAAAAAAAAATACAAAAACAAAATAGAAATTTCAGAAATGATGTTCTTTGAAAAGGGCGGTTTTCAAGAAAAGTTTTCAGAAAACGATTTTTGAAGACATGTAACCCCAAAAATATTTTCTACATTTTTTTGGTGTCTATGAGAACAGACACTGTTTTTTAGAGTATATCCCTACACGGCCAAACAGGCCCTGCTATCGTTTCCAAAATTTAAAAGGAAAAAACAAATCACATTCACTAAGCTAGATAGTTGCATTTTAAGTCTAAGATTAAAAAATTTATTTTTTTTCTTTTCCTACAATTTCTGAGCAACCAAACGGAGCATTATTGATTTTATATATTATATAGGATTTAATTGTTGATGGATTGAGTTGCAGGAGAGTGATTTGGTTGAACTCGAGACTACAGTTGAACCAACATGGCCAAAATTGGTTGAACCATTGGAAAAGATTACCGACCAACTTCGAGTTGTTTGGGGAATTGTAAATCATCTTAATTGTGTTAAGGACTCTTCTGAACTCCGTTCTGCCATCGAAGAAGTTCAGGTGTTACAATTTCTGTGTTCTTAGATGAAGTTAAAGATAATTTTTCCGACTTAAAATTAAGCTTTGAGGCCCAATTGAATTGCTTCATTTGCAGCCAGAGAAGGTCAAGTTTCAGCTTAGCCTGGGCCAGAGCAAACCCATATATAATGCATTTAAAGCTATACGAGAATCTCAGGATTGGGAAACTCTGAGCGATGCCCATAAACGCATAGTTGGAGGTGAGCGAAACTCATTTTCAAGACAAAAGAATTCAGCAATTTGGGATGTGTCAAAGCAAATCAATTATTACATTGACTAAAACTCAGGTAACTTGAACACACACCCAAATCAGGGTGTGTGTTTTACACCTGGCTGAGGTTTTAAGATTAGGTGTTGTAGTCCATGTAGTGTATGAGGCCATGACACTTTATTATCTCTTTGAATGTAACCAATAAGTGTGACCACAATTGCTTAGTTTAAAATGAATATAGTCTGGGTAAAAGGCCAATAGGGACATCATTCAACGTTGGTCCCTCTATGCAGGGTCCTGGGAGGGCTGAGTTTGATCCTGTACTAACCTCGTTTTTTGCATGAAGTGGCCGTTCTCAAGACTTGAGCCTGCATGTTTGTGCAAGATAGCCTGATATTTTTACAATTGCACCAGATAATAGTCTAGATATAGATTTTAATTTTATTTTGTGTCTGATTTCCTGTACTAGTTTATGAAGAAACCGTAAGCCATGTTTGTTTAGCTGGAATGGAATGGATGGGAATGGAATCTGATTCCATGCTTGAAGTAGGCTAGAATGGAAATGGATTTGAAATGGCTATCCAATCACACTGTTTGATTCCATTCCCATTTAAATTACCTCATTTAAACAAATTGTTTGGAATGAATTTTAATGTGATTCCATTCCATCCATTCCATTCCAGCTAAACATACATGGTTGTAAGGGCTTGTTTAGATGTCTTATGGAAATTGAATTGTTTGATCGTGTTCTGTATATGGTTTTTTGAATGACTTCATCAATATTGAATGGGGCAATTCAGGTGAATGGTAGCCAACAACAAGACGAGAGTAATATAAAGTAGGAATGTAGTGAGCTGTGTGCAGAAAAGTATTTAAAGAATTGATTATTGCAACTGAGTCAAAGAATGCAAAAAAAGGTTTTGGCTTAGCCAAAGGATTAAGGATGCTCCATGGCGACTGATAGATGTGGTGCAGAAAATAGTGAATTTGGGAAAATAGTTTTAGGCTTGGGTTTGTAAACATGTATATAGGGAAGCCAATGCTATAGCTGACTTTATGGATACTTACTGTACAGCTGTAGATAGGATTGAGGGTTTTTCTTTGGAGCAGCTTCCCATGAGGTTTTGGAGTTTCATGAGAAGGATATAAAGGGTTGTGTGTATTAAAATAGTTCTGTTGGTGAGTTTTCTTTCTATGGAAAGTGAGTTTTTACATGCTTTGGCTGTAAAGAGATGTTGTCTTTCTTTTGAATAAAGTTTACATTTAACACTCCCCCACTCCACAAGAAAAAGAGAGTAAAATTTTGAGATGGTGGCATTTCATGAATTCCTAAAATTGATCTTGTATCATCATTTATGATTATGGCATAAATTTTTTTAGATGGTCCCATTCAGACCATGGATATGTACCTTGGATACTATATTACATAGCAATGAAGCCATTCAGATTTTTGGGACAACCAAACAGGCCCTAGTTATTTGCATATGCTTTAAATTGGTACTTGAACACTTAAAGTTTGTATTGTTTGATTTCATCTTATAATGCATAAATTATGTTTTGTGCAGCCCAAATAAAGGAGGCAGTTCTTAATGGTGTCTCTCTTGAAGAAGATAAACGAGAACGTTTTAATGAAATACAACAAGTGAGTTCCATCAATCGAAAAAAATTGAGTAGTAAAAAATGGAAAAAGTTGATTGTAAAGGGAAAAGACAAAAGAAAACAACAAAAATGCACCATAAAGCATTAAGCATTTATTCTATGCATTATATTTTTTCCATCTAAATAGTAGTTTTGTAGTTTCCTAAGGCTGATTTCTTTCCTTTCTGTATATTTTGATATGCAATAAAATTACCAGCACTGATGAGTTGGCTTTTGATTTTGAATCTGATCTGTGGGGAATTTTCTCATGCTATCATATTTTTGGCTTCTACTGCTCTCTTCTTTCCACATAGTATGTGGGAAAGGGCTAATTTCATTACTACCCAAAGCAGCCCAAGCAAGGCTGACTATACTCATGTCCCTATTTCTATGAATACAGAGAAATTTCTAATGGATTGGTCTTTAATTGGTGTGTCCTTTAATGCAATGAGACATAGGATAACTATTTTCGGTTTTTGCTCATCTGGATTTTACTAGATGTAAACCATCTGATTCTTTTGGAATTAAATAGCTGTTAAGCTGGACCATTTATTGGAGGTTTCTCCTCTGCCAGACATGTGGACTGCCTTGTTACGGTGATTCTTAATAAAGTGTCTAAGGAAATTCTTAGATTTCATGTTCTTATTCATATCATCACATTTTTTCACTTGTCTTAATTCATCTTAGTTTCGGCATTAGAAATCTCAGAACTGGGATCCATTACAGTTGGTCATAACCACTTAATTCTTGTTTTTTATTGATTTAAATCTTCACGTTTTAGTTCTTTCTCTTCAAAAATTATAGTATGATGTCTGATAGTTTATTAGTGACCAGACTTTTGGTTAAGCAAATCTTTGGCCATAAATTGCATCCAAAACAAACCCAATGCAACTCTTTCTTTTTGTATTAGTGAAGAAATAGAAAGAGACGTTGTGCTATTTACTTGTCAATGTTGAAAGGGTGTAGCGTGTCCCAACTGTATCAGTAACATATTGGTATATCTGTAACATAGCATTGGACATTAATTTTTATAGATCGATTGAGTCATTTTGGTATTTAAATAAATTGCCATATATTTGATTATTTGTTGTTATTTAAGAACATTTAAGAAAAACTTAATGGCTGTTAATGACTTAATGAAATTTTTATTAAAGGAAGTTGTCAATGATGCAGTCATGCAGCACATGTTGTTTTCATTTTGTTGCTCAGTGATTCTTATCATAGTGAATTATTTTGCAGGAGTTAGAAAAACTATCACAGAAATTTGAGGCGAATATATTGGATGCCACCAAGAGTTTTGAAAAATTCATTACAAATAAGAAGGAAATTGAAGGATTGCCTTTCACTGCACTTGCAATGGCTGCACAAAGGGCAGTATCTAAGGTAAAACGTGTAGAAATGCTAGTATGCAATACTATGGTTGCTGTGATTGCCTGAGTTCTTTTTCTCAACTCTGTTGCAGTTGTCTTCATTCTCTTGTATTGTTTTACACATATCCTTGATCATATTAGGGACATGAAAATGCTACTGTTGAGAATGGGCCATGGGTAATCACATTGGATGCTCCAAGCTATCGTTCTGTTATGCAACATGCTCGGAACCGATCTCTGCGTGAGGAAGTATACCGTGCTTATATCACCCGTGCTTCCAGTGGAGATCTTAACAATACGCCAATTATTGACCAAATTCTGAAGCTTAGGTTGGAGAAGGCAAAACTTCTTGGCTACACTAATTATGCCGAGGTATGATGTATTATTTAGTTTCAATCCGCTTCTTTAACAAACTTAACAGAAGTTCATATAGGTTAGCATGGAAATGAAAATGGCTACAATTGATAAAGCAGAGGAACTCATAGAAAAGCTTCGCAGTGCTTCTTGGAATCATGCAGTGCAAGGTTGTGTAAAAGAAGATAGTTGTTTTCTCTTATTTTATTATGGCATTTAATGTTATATTACACATATATTTATTTTCTATGTGAGAACTGCTGAACAAAGAAGTAAGAATTTAACATTAAAAGGTTCAATTGCAAGCAAGTTCACTATTTATTGTGTCATTCTTCATTTATGAAAAGAAAAATTCCTGAGTAACAAAGTTTGAAGGTTCTCTTTTTCTTTCTCTTTTTTGATAACACGTTATCATGTGCATGAGATGGAAAAGGTTGAGTCATTTATGGAAATGAATTTTCCTATTTTTATGGAGTTTCAGAATCTTTGTGCTCCTAAAATTTCTTTGGTTTGAATGTCATTGATGTTTCAGGGTCTATTCTGACATACATCCTATATTTGTCGTGCAGATTAATGACAAATGAAAAACAAAGAACATACCTAAAGTGGACCCAAAATCACAATAGGAAAAATATTTAAATGCTGTTTCACGAAAGTCCAATATAATTCCCAATGAGCATGCAACCAAGGACTTATACAGACTCCTAAGTCCTAAACCCAATCCTGAACCAACTAGAATAGTAGGTCCAGTTCCTGGTCAAATCCGGAAAACATAAAATGGAATTTTCAATTCAGATTTTTCAGACAGAACATATGCTCATGTTTGGGAGGGGGCCTACTCCTAACCTCCTCCTTCCCCCCTTTTGAAGATCTAGGAATATGTCATGGCAGATAGTTAGGTGGACGTTGGGATTGTGGGATGAATTTGAGATGCAAACAGCCGGATCAAATCTTATTACTATTTTTCTTCTAACCAAAAGCCACTTCATTGGATAAGGTTTTGTTGGCATGACTGTTCTTTTATTCTTTGTAGACATGGAAGACCTTGTAAATTTTGCTAAAGTTCAAAATGCTATAGAAGCTAATGATTTGAGCCACTGGGACATCAATTTCTGGAGTGAGAGACTTCGTGAGTTGAGGTATGACTTAAATGAGGTAGACCTCTCTCTCTCTCTCTCTCTACACACACACACACACACACACACACACACACACACTAGATATGGGCACACGTGCATTGCATGTGAATAATATTTAAATAATAAAAAATATATGAAAATTAATAAATTCTCATATATATAGAACATGAAAATCTACTTATTTGTTACTTTTTGTTGATGTAAGTTATTAGATTGGATGCTCAACACACAAAATTCCTTCCATGCTAGGAGTCATGGTAGGAATAAGAAGTTGGTCACGAGACATGCATAGTAGTGGAGGCTGTGTAGAATTCACTAATTGTACGTCATTATCATTTTTTTTTCCTTCTTTTTTGTTGGAAAATAAACATTCTTAATTGGTTAAATATGGAGGTAAATAAGTATTTAAAATTTAAAATAAGGGTGTAATGGTCAATCAAAAGGTTTTCTAAAATATAGACTTTTATTGGTACTGTCTATATGTATCCATTTTCTATCTATCTATCTGTCTGGCAATATATATATATATGTATATATATGTGTGTGATGCCTATAATAAAGGGTAGAGATCTATTCTGCCTTGAGAGGGAGACAAACTACCAATAGGTCCATAAATGATACTGGCATGGACTAAAAGATCATAGTTTATCAAAAGAAAGTAGCTCCAGATATATTTATTCTTGTTTTTTGTATTTCTTGCCTTTTCTTTTCTTTTCTTTTCTTTGTATAGCTCACATGTTTTCTAAAATTTTTTGAATGAATACATTTTACCTTATAAAAAAAGAACAAGAAAAATTAAAATTGAAAAGAAGGTAGCAAAAGGACAAGAAGAAGGTGGCAGTGAGAAAAGGCATGATTGCCAAGGAATGAATGGAAGATATGGATATAGATAGAGTTGAATGGTGAAAAAGGATTGATGTGGCCCACCTCAAGCAGTTGCGGTTAAGTCTTTGTTGAGTTGCGTTTGGTTTAAAGTAGCTCCAAATAATATATGCTATAAAGCACTGGCATTCCTTCGACGCATGTCGGACACAGCTGAGATGTGTCATGAAAATACTGATAACCGAGGATAGTTCTTCAATGACTCTCAGTCTTGTTAAGTTAGCTGGGAAATCTGCATGCAGGGGCGGATGCGCTTAGGTGCATCTGCCCTCATGTGCAACCACTCAAATTTGGGGGAAAAAAAAAGGGAATTTTGGTCAAAACCCCCATGTATAAGAGTTCTTAGACAACAGAACCCACAAAAACTAACGTTTGGTGAAAACCCCTTTTGACAGTAAAATGACTAAAACACCCTTATTTTAACAACTTACCTTAATTTACAAATGTGCCATTTCACACCCCCGCCCGAAAATCACGCTTCTCCCACGCCCCATTTTTTCCGGCGAGAGTATATATAGAAGAAGTAACGGCACTAAAAACCTTTCAAAAGTCACATTTCATCATTCGCACCATACCAAAAGTCAATTATAAGGTTTTTTTTTCTCTCTTTCGAGTATCCCAAAGTACTTCCGGCGAGAATATATCATAGCTAATAATAACATGCGGTTTACTATGTGTGATTTGTAAAATTTATACACACAATAGTATCAATTTACTGTTATGTATTTTATAAAATTTATACATGCAATAGTATCAATTTACTGTTGTTTGCTTTGGAAAAATTATACACCACATAATAACATAATAACAGTTTACTATTTGTGTTATAAAAAACACTATAGGTGACAGTATCATCATACTATTTGAAACAAAAAATATGAATTCTAAGGAAAAAAAACTCAAAATAGTACTATAGATAGTAACATGATACTTTTGGCGAAACAAATTGCACTGTTCCAAAAAATAGTGTGCAACAGTAGCAATATACTGTTTGAAAATGGTAATTACACAATAATAGCATACTGTTCCATATTAAAAAACACAACTACAAATCGCACTGTTACAAAAATTAGTGTGCAACAGTACTAATATACTGTTGGAATAAGAAAAATAGTCAAAAAAATTTTCTAAACAAATCATACACCCCAAAAATCAACATATCTGAAGTTTCAAACAAAGACACAAAAAATAAATAAATAAACCAGCCCAGATCTGGAATTTAAAGAAGACGAAGAAGAAGAAGAAGATGACAACATCTAGGAAGGTGGTCGGAGAAGTTCAATCGCCATCAAAGAAGAAAGTTGATCTACCTTTTCAGATCTGATACTATAGCCGAATGCCTCTCTTCTCATTCTTCTTCTTTTACTACTTCATTTGCTTCTTCTTCTTCTTCTTCTTCTTCTTCTTCTTCTTCCTCAAAACCAGATCTTCATAACCATTGTTGCCTCCCCTCTTCAATTGCTACTATCATTCCTCTCCCCCCCTCTCTCTCTCTCTTTCTTTCCCTCCCCCCCTCCCTTCTTCCCGTAAATGAATTGGGTTGTAAATATAAAAGGTTAAAATAGGTATTTTTAAAAAAATATTTCCTTTTGCTTGAAGAATCTTTTAAAAAATGGGTTTTGGAGTTAAAAAATCTTATGGTGGGTTTTTTGTTAAAAGCAGTTTCCTAATAGGAGTTATTGCTAATTTCCTCAAAAAAAAAATGAATAAGTAATTTTATTCAAATTTACTTAAGTGCTTTAGCCCTCATTGAGAAAAAATGGTTAATTTTGATTAATTTTGGTTAAATTTACTAATGTACACCATTTTTGTAGATTATATAAAATTGGGTTTAATTTGTGAGTTGGTTTTTATGGCGTGCTTGTTAGTCTTATGTATTATTTCATAACTTCTATTCAGTCATGTCAATGCGTGGTCCTACGACTTTTCCTCTTTTCTTATCTTGCTGAGACCTTGTCCCATATAAAATAATGAGGATGGGAATGTTAGGAGTAGTATATAAAGTTCCGTGTTTCTAAAAGTCGCATACGTATTTAAAGTATGGCATGCGGCATGCCTATCGTTCTATGTCATTTCACCACTTCAAGTCAATCATGCTGATATGTGGTCCTACCTTTCTCTCTTCCCTATTTAACTCTTAGAAGCAAAATATATATATATATATATATATATATATATATATATATATTTTAAAAATAAATTAAAAAGTGCAACCACTGAGAAAATTTTCTGGATCCGCCCCTGTCTGCGTGGTTGCATAACTTTTATTTTCCTTCTTTGTCCCATTCGCATAAGGAATTGTCTGGTCAACTTTATATAGATAGAAAATTACACTAATTTTGATAGCTTGCATCCTAGTGAAATAATTCAAATGTAAATACTAATTTCTTAAACCATTTTGTTGTTGTTGTTTTTGTTTTTCTTTGCTTGTTTGTTTGTTTTTAAGTTGCCTAAGGATTGTTAACAGATTTTATATAATTAGCTATCGAGGTTTGTGTTACAGTTTAATTTGCATCCCACTATTTATGATTTACCTTCTATCTGCAAATATGGGTTTGCTCATGTACAGAGAATCTTATGTGCTGTATCCCCGCCTTTTAATGTCTGCAGGAAGAATTACGCCCCTTTTTCTCTTTGCCAAAGGTTATAGATGGCCTTTTTAACCTTGCGAAGATGCTTTTTGAAATTGATATTGACCCAGCTGATGGTCTAGCTCCAGTAATAATTCTTCAATGTCTTCATTTGCTTGCTTTTTATTGCTGATTACATAAAAAATGTCACATCCTAATAATGTATGGTTCATTACTTCCCAGGTTTGGAACAATGATGTCAGATTCTATTGTGTTAAAGACTCTTCAGGTATTCCAGTAGCTTACTTCTATTTTGATCCGTACTGTCGTCCTTCAGAAAAACGTGGTGGGGCATGGGTTGATGAGGTCGTTTGTCGTAGCCGTGTATCTTCACATGATGGTACCTCCATTAGGTTGCCTATTACGAACATAGTGTGCAATCAAACACCACCAGTGGGTGACAAGCCAAGCCTTATGACCTTCCGTGAGGTATATTTTATCACACTGCATTTCGGTTTAAATGGTGTTTCATCTGTCTCTTAAGACTTTAGTTTAAACCTCAGGCACACTATATGCAGTTCTCATGATAAAACACCAGGAAATTATCGCTATTCCCATACTTCTGTGGGCACTTCTGGAAGATATGAACAAAATCACATAGTTCCTAATAATCTCAACAAGTAATAATACTCATTGTGAACCATTTTGTTTTGTTTCATGTCTATACATTTTTTTTTTTATGATTGTTATAAGATTCAATTTCATGATTTAGGGAATAGAACCTTTTTATGTTTAAAATAATCCATTGACCATTGGAACTTTTATATTCCTTTAAGTAAACCATGATATGTTGCAACTTTACGATGAGTGCAGTATCTTCAGCTTAGTATTCTTCAGTTGATTGATGACATTATAAACAGGTTGAGGCTGTCTTCCATGAGTTTGGCCATGCCCTTCAGAAAATGTTAACCAAGCAAGACGAGGGTTTTGTTTCTGGCAATCGAGGGATAGAATGGGATGCAGTTGAATTACCTTCTCAGTTCATGGAAAATTGGTGTTACCAAAAGTAAAGTTGTATAACGATTCCTATCTGTACTATATTTGTGACATATTTTTTATCTATTAAATGCATACTATTGTATTCAACCTCACTAATCAAATTGGCCCTTGTTTTGCTTCCATTCTAGCTGAAGCAAAAACTTGATCTGCTTAAGATTTTTTACATGTGATATTCTGTGAACGCTTTATTTGTTGCTCTCAAAGGAGAGGAAAAAAACATTTCAAAAAAGGGGTGGATGTGAAAAATGCACCCCCAAAAGACAATCGAAGCTTTGATGAGCACTGCCATCAAAACATGACTTTTCCTTGGTTCCATATTTGAAACCTTTTCTTTGATGGTGATTCAAGTAATTTTCGCCACCATCCTCTAGTTGCAGAGATGCATTAAATTTCCCACTCTGCTGAAAATTCTTAAAGATTGTATATAGTTCAACTTTGTCTGGGTATCATCTGTCTCAAGCAGACAAACCTACATCTTATTCTGCTTATTAATTTGTATGTCTTCTATGATATGCACATTTATGACTACCTGAAGTGGATGTATCCTTTTCCAGGGATACTTTGATGAGCATTGCCAAACACTACGAAACTGGAGAGAATCTTCCTGAAGAAGCATGTTTGAAACTCCTTTTTGCAAGGACTTTTCGTGCAGGTTCACTGATGCTTCGTCAGGTTAATTGAAGCATGCTCCTTTATTTTGCTATCCATTTCACTTCAGATACAAAATTACTTTAATTTATTTTACATTTTTCATTTCTGCATGAGGTTGATGCACACGATTGTCTTGGCATTAATGTTGGGTTTTAAAGTTTTGTGAAGATAGTATGTTTGGGTGATGTCGCTGCTGTCAGTTCCAATTGGTCATCCCCTTGTATATATGATATGTCGAGTGACATAAAAGAAGCAATGCTCGTAAATTTGATTTCTGCTGTTGTTCTTAATGTATTAAATCTCAATGTTTAATGGTCAAATTTTGAGGGGTCGGAAATTTGGAGGTTTCAAACAATTATGGTGTGCCGATGTAACTCCCTTAATAGTGAGAATAAGACCTTTGAGGTCTAGTAAATTGGTGCTTTAATAAACATATGTGCACACACATAGACAGACGCATGACCCAGTTCATCAATGCTCATTTTATGTAATAAATGGTAACTGAAAGTTTTCTCTGGAGTGGCTATTCATCCATGAGATCAACTTGTCCCAGAAAGAGATGGAACCGATGTGCAATACCAGAACCTGGCTTATCTGGTGTTTTCTGTGTCCTTATAACCAATATATAGAGAACGTGTTGTTGGGAATAAAAGAATAGTTTATTTCATTACTCTTTATATATATATATATATATATATATATTATATTATATTATATAAATCCAATGTTTTGTAACCATTTCCTATCATATATTTTTAGTTAAGATATGCAAGTGTGGATTTGGAGCTTCATACAAAGTACATTCCGGGTGGGTCAGAATCTGTCTATGATATTGATCAAAAGGTAGGTAAGAGGACACATGTGATCCCGCTGCTGCTGGAGGATCGCTTTCTGTGTAGTTTCAGCCATATATTTTCAGGTTAGCTCACCAGATCTATTGTTGAATCTACCTGTTCCTTGTATCTGTATGAGTATTTACTTATGTATTCTTTTTCTGCAAATTAGATACATATGCAGCTGGATACTACAGTTACCAGGTAATTTTGCTACACCTTGTACGAGGTTTTATGGTTTTTGTTTAGTTGAGTTGAGTTGAGTTTCGATGCTGGCACTGTCTTCAGACTGATCTTCCCTATTTACCTTAATATTCACATTTGTATTAACAAACTGCACCCTTAGTATAGCTGATGACACTGATAATGAAGTCACTGCATTGAGACTAGAAATGTTTTCAAAATGTTTTGATGTCCCTGATTACTTTTGTGGTTCATTTGGGATGGTCACCATATTTCTGAGAACATGGTCAGAAAATGACATTTCACATCAGAAGATAAACCTAGGGCATATCATATGTGTTCTGCTCAGTGTTTGTAATTTTTTATCTTGGTCTGTGTTACATGGACTCGGCCTATGTTACGTGGGCTCGGGTATTTGTGTCAGGCGCATGTGTGTGTTCAGCTGTTGGATTCGTCCATTTTCCTAAGATTTTCAACTATTTTGAAGAGTCCAATAGGAGTATCCGCACCCAGGTCATGCTGTGTCGACGTGGGTATTTTGGGGTGAAGTAAATGGTCCATGTAACATAGGACTCGGCAGTTACACCCAAGGTACCCATATTGACACGAGTACACGACACAACACAACACGGGTACCAGTGTCGGATTCAGCAACTACACAATTGGACACAGCTGGAGGAGAGAGAGAGAGAGAGAGAGAGAGAGGGTACATATCTCATCATTAAAAGGTGGCCGGAGAGGGACCGGAGGAAGTGGTCAGAGGAAGGTTCATTGCAGAGCTAGAGGATTTCTCTCAAAAGAGAAACCCTAATTCCAGCCTAAAATTTGGGAATTCTGACTCCTAGACACACTCTTCCCTAACACCTGCACTCATATCCATGTAACGTAGATCTTGGTTGTCTTCTTTTCTTACTCAATATTACAAGTTTTTATGAATGGTTTCTTATTGCTGTACTTGGTAAATATACTTGCATGGAGGAGTTACTCATGCAGGCATGTAGACATGTTGAGGGAAAAAGTGGAAGGAAAATTTTGTTTCTTCCTCGACATGGTCATTTCTCTAAATATTCAATTAATGTCTCGTCGGGTTGGGTCTGGCCAGATTTCAGTTTCTTATTTCCTAAGAAATGTATTTTTGTTTATTGTGTGTGTGTGTGTTTTCCTTTTTTATAAATATTTTCATTCTACCATGGTGTTGACTATGGGCATGAACTGCTCCCAGGCTTTCTTTATTCTTACATTTCTAAAACTATTTTTTTTTCCTCTTTAAATTCAGTGGGCAGAGGTGTTGTCGGCTGATGCTTTCTCAGCATTTGAAGAGGCTGGGTTGGATAATGATGAGGTACGGGCATGTGGCTATAAACTTGTTCTTCATGTCAAAGCAATGTTAGCTGAGAATTCTCTTATGCTTCATATTACTGCCTATCTGCAAGTTAGTAGTTTTAATTATGTTGATTGCCCTTTCTTTTTTCTTTTTTTTTTTTTTCGTTTTTTTTTTTTTTTTTTTGGGTTCAAGGCACAAAATGCCGATATCATGCATATGAAAAAAATGCGGATATATGTGCAGTTAGGATGATGGTTAAGGAAAGTCACGGTTCGGGTGGTTTTTCTGTCTGTCTTTTTCTTTTCTTTTATTTATTTGAAATTTTGAAGGATGAGGTTGGTGATTAGTTTGATAGAGGGGATAGAAACTGGTTTGAAAGGCCTCAATCTAAAATGACTTGGAAGAACAGTCCTGCTAAGCCTATTCTTCTTGCATTTGACAACCCCATCTTCTTAGGGTGTATTAGGGCATAGGATACAATGAAAAGTGCCCTCTATTGCAAGAAAGGTAGTAAAGGGTTCCCAAAATTGTTTTCCTCATCTATTTAATGAGCGTTAATTATGCAAGAATACGGTCATGTAGCTTTAAATCTATATCTTGGTCTTCAAATGATGTCTAGAAAACTGCAGAGGTTTTCAAAAAAGTTAGGAAACCCTGCATCTAGAAAAACAGAAAATTAATAGAAAGGATTAAAAGGGTCAGGGTGATTCTTGCTATTTCCTATAGTGGAGTTAAAACATGAAATCAGCTGGCCCATTTTCAAAATTTCTGCAACTGGCTATGCAAACTCAACTCAACAAAGCATAAATCCCAACTACTAGGGCTGGGCTATGCTTGTTCATAAGGTATGGCGTGATCATTAATATTACGCTGGCTCATCCATATATCACAACCCTTCTCCTTTTTCAGGCTTTGGACTGGCTCTGTCAGAGATTAGACACTACAACATGGCACAGGCTGCTAAGCCCATTTTGACCACCCCATCGTCTCAGGGTGTATACTTTTAATCTGTTGACGGCAGAGAGAATGGCCCCATAACTAGAATAACGAGAGTTAGAGAAAGCTAATGGTACTTTGCAATATATATATATATATATTGATATATTGATGAAGTAAAAATTGTATTAAAGAGAGGCAAAAGCTTAAAAAAAAAGAGCCAAAACAACTACATCACATATGCAAACTATTTATAAGCTTATCAAAGGGGACCTTAAATTCCGGCTTTTCGGAGTTATATTGATATATTGATGAAGTAAAAATTGTATTAAAGAGAGGCAAAAGCTTTAAAAAAAAAAAAAACAGCCAAAACAACTACATCACATATGCAAACTATTTATAAACTATAAAAGGGGACCTTAAATTCTGGCTTTCCGGAGTTCCCCCAAGCAAAAATAAAATTAAAAAATCTCTCCTTAAGCTGCTCAAAAGATGAGACTATTCCATTAAATGTCCTCTTGTTTCTTTCCAACCATAAGGACCATAATAGAGCGGGAGGAGCGATCTTCCAAAAGAATAGAGAATGCTTATGAGAACTCGCAACCCTCCAAGCCCCAATACCACTAAAACCGATTGAGGCAACACCCAACTCACACTGATAATCTCCCAACAAAAAGCCCACAAGCCTCTGGCGATGTCACAATGCAAGAAAAGGTGATCAGCAGTCTCGGCTTGTGTCTTGCACATAACACAGCAGCTATTTAGGGAGAAACCTTTCTCCTGAAGATGGTCAATTGTGAGACATTTGCCCACACTGCTGTCCAAAGGAAAATAGTCACCTTGGAAGGAACCGCTGCCTGCCACAAGAGAGACGCAGGGAAATAAAGTCTCTGACTGCTGTACAAAGACCTCTTCTCCACAGTGATACATCCTCTCTATCTCTGTGCACCATAGTCCCATAAAGGGTCTCAAAAAGGTGACCCGCCCCCTTCCACTTCCCAGTCCTGAAGTGCCCTAATGAACCTATCGTCCCATCACACCCCATCCTCCGTCTACACCATCAACTGACTGACCCAAGTGTCCTCCTCTGCAATAGCAAACAGATTAGGAAAAGTCTCAGCCAGTATCCTTTCCCCACACAATATTTTGTAGCAAGGCAACTGAAAGATATTCATATCCGACAGAAGTACAGAACTATAAAATCTTGCCAAACTATTTTTCACTAAATGATGCAATAATCAAAGGTTTGCAAGCCACAAGTGTTGTATATCACCCCTCGGCTTCAAATAAGGTTTGAGGTACAGTGGAAAGTCCATTGTATAAGAAGCTAGCGCATGTAGTAATCAGAAATATTTCTCCCTCACTTCCTCCACACAATAATTGTACAAGGCAGCGTTTCATGTTCCTCCTTTCCTGGGCTTTAAAGAAGACTCGAGGTATGGTTAAAAGTCCATTCCTGATGCTACCATGGGTTGTTATTGGAAATAGCCCTTCCTCACTTGATCAGGCATGGAGAAACCTCCCTGATTACTGAGAAGAAAATCATATGAATGACTGATGGGTATGTACTCAATATCCTTCTTCGGATGAGCCAAAAGAAAATAAGAGTCACATTGATGTCAGGAACAAAGAATTTTGTGCAGGTAATGTTGTGAGAGGAGCGTAAAGTAAATAACTGTGTGTAAGATGGGCAAGTGGAACCTGTGAGCAACCTTGATATGATTATTATCTTGATCAGATCTAGCCAGCCTAAAGTGAAAGGAGCATAAAGTAGATACCTGTGTATAAGATGGGCAAGTGAAACCCATGAGCAACCTTGATATGATTATTATCTTGATCAGATCTAGCCAGCACAGAGTAAAAATTGAGTGGAATATGATTACTAGTTTACTACCACCTTTGTCATTAAGTTACCATTTATCTCAGCTAGCAACTCTTATTTCAGTGAAGTTTTGGGGGCGGTTGTCATCCTTTAAATTCTAATGATGCAGTGATGATCTATGTCTGTCATCAGTTTCCTTCACGTTAACATATTAATGATAGATGTCTACTGACCCATAAAAATATCTGTTGTCTCCATTGACGACATTTCTTAGTCTGCATTCTGGTTAACTATGCAGTATACCCTATTCCTTGTTATTCAAATGCTGATTGATTTGTGATGTCTGAATAAGTAGATACATAACCAAATTCTGCATAAGCATTGTTCTCAAAATGCAACTTCTTTAGCTTCTTTCTTGTCATAATCTAAAACTTGAAATTCAAAGGATAAATGTTAATCAGCCTTTGAATGCCTTTGATGGAGTTTCTGATATTCTTATTATAAACACCCATGTCTATTATTCAATATTTGGTTTTGAACTGTAGGATCAGCTTAATGAAATATGCTTCATGAATTTCATTTGTAATAAGGGAACTATATGAATTTTTGTTTATTCTGTTGCGTAAAACAATTTAATTTTTTCCTTTTTATTGTAAAATATTATCTTTGATGTGAGAAACAAGTCAAACAACATATGAATCGGTTTTACATGTGCATGTGTTACAACTACTCTGTGCAAAAGTACCTTTGCCATCTAAACTTGACATGATGGTTAGGTATAGTCCATCTATCAATAGTTATCAATTTTTTTTTTTTTGGGTTCAAAGGAGAGCCGAATGGGCCTTTGGGCTACACAACAGGGGTAGCCTATACGCTTTCCAAACTACTTCCCCCCCCACATGAGGAGTTAAAACTACAACTTCCCCCCATTGGCCCATCAATATATAGTTATCATTATAATTTATATAGGGGCCTCTATTGGCACCCTAGACTTGCTTTTCATCCCCCACTAATTTCATATTTTAAGGTTTTATGAAATATATAAAAGGTTTTCATGAAAACTTACCACGAGGTTCCTTAGAAAACACCATTTTGAACAACTTTGTAGAAACCAATGAGAGTTGGCTTAGCGGCAAAGGGGTGAGCTGTAAACTCAGACATCCCATGTTCGAAACTAGCCAATCTTTCTTGGCCAGCCACTAGCGAGGGCTATTAGGCCGAGCGTTAAACGACCTCATGGGGCAGTGGCCCCACGTGGGGAGCGGGGATTAGTTGGACTCTAACAGTTCGGACACCTCGTTGCTTGGCACCAAAAAAAAAAAAAAAGAAAAAAAACCTTTGTAGATGAAAGTTTTTCCAAAAATTAAGGTTCAAATGGACTTTTTAGCCATTTATAAAACATAATGTAAATGGTCAAAAAATCCACTTAAATGATAGATTTTGAAAAATCTTTCTTCTATAAAATTGTTCAAAATGATGTTTTCCAGTGGATAGCGTAACCGGTTTTTATGAATTTTTTTTTATATTTTTCATAAAACCTTGGAATGTAAAATTAATGGGGGATGAAAAGCAAGTCTTGGGGTGCCAATAGAGGCCCCCAATTTATATTTCATGAGTTTGTTGCATTTATTCGTTAGATTAAATTTTATAGTAATTACATTGGGTCATATCATTGCCACCAATTCACATTAGACTTAACCCACTTATTTTAAGGTTAGCCACACGAATCCTGTTTATCTTGTAGACCCCCATCTTCTGTTTTAAAAGTTGTTCCTTTGCTATTCCATCTATGGTAATGCATCCCCGACGCATCATAAAATGATATATTTGTTTACTTATGTTTCATTGATAGAGATTTGACAACTCTATTTTGCAACAGGCTGTTAAAGTGATGGGACACAAGTTTCGAGAAACCGTACTTGCTCTTGGTGGTGGAAAGTCACCTCTTGAGGTTATGAAAGATTGAAACTTACACCTTTCCTTGAGTATTTCTTCTGTAATTTGCTTGCCTGGGTGAAGCTTTCTTTCGGTGCCTTAAAAGTTTTTGAAGTTTGGCTCAGGCAAACTAGCTTCCTCTTGTCATTGAAAACTTTATGATTGCATTAACGCAACCCATCGATTGATAATATCAATCTCCAAGGCATGAAAATGCCACATGGTTCTTGGTGAGCTCACAGATTGTGATCATATAATTTGCCACCTCTATCTTAAACTTCATTGTTTCTCTTTGTGAAGTTCTTCCATTTCTTTGCAACTTCATGTTCTAAATGTTTTGGGAAATTACCTCCAGGTTTTTGTCCTATTCCGAGGACGTGAACCTTCACCAGAGGCATTTCTTAGGTACAGTGGCCTATTACCAGCTACAGCTGCTGCTTGAGTACTATTCTACTGAATTTGCATATGAGAACTGGAACAACGTTCATGATTGTTGCTTTGATCGTTGAAGTCAACTACTGCAAGTGACACAGATTTTTCAGGTTCAATGACATCTGCCCATTACGAACAATGTTTGCTGCGTGTGTCCAATGCACTTCTAGTAATTATTCAAAGTTGTATGAGTCAAGACATTTTGTAGAACAATTAGACCCTTGTGTACCTACAACTTGCCTACTGTTTTCTCTCTCTCTCTCTCTCTCTCTCTCACCAAAAATAAATAAATTTTGAAATATAATCAATGGAATTATCAGTCAAGATGATTTTTAATATACTTAAATCTAATTAATTGACCAGGATTGACTGGTGGGAGTACTATTTTTTGGGGATATATGGGTTAATGATTACAGTTAGTCGTCATTCTTAGTTAAGCTAATAGTCACATGGTACTATGCCGTTGGTCTTATTAGAAAATGGTTCAGATTTTGGGCCCAATTATTATACCACTTCTTTCCACTTTTCCAGTTTCCACGATATTATCAATTTGAACGTGCATGTGTGCTCGAATGTGCACATGTGCGAGTGCCGGTGTGGCTTGGGAGGGGGCCTTTGCAACTTGTAAACCTAGACCGGCCATGCACGTGTCATGTTTGTACAGAACTTTTGTTTCAAATTTTCCTATTAAATCCATGACTTCTTTTGAAAAGGAAAGAAAAAATTGATGGGCCTGAGAGGAATTTTCTCTAGAGGAATGTTTTGTATCATGATTTTCAATTTTTTTTTTTTCCTTCTTTTTAATGTTACGTGTTATGAATAATTGGTAGAATCCATCTGTCTGCACCATGATAATTTTATGACGTTAAAAGTGTGCGTCTCTGAGGGTGTGAGATTTTTATTTGTTTATTTTTTTGTCACTACATATTATTATTATTATTTGATCCATGTGCATTGCGTGGCATAATATCATTGGATGGGCTCCTCTAAATTAGAGTTTGTATTCCTATCAAGGAGAAACAACTTGGGCTTGACAAAGGCTTGATCAAGCTCATTTGTAAGGTCAATGAGTGTAGATTCATCTAATTATAAATTCATTAATATATTGAGCCGGAGTATCACTAATTTATTTATTTTTTTCCTTTTTTTTTGGCTCGGGGGAGATCATCGTTGATTACCAAGTTTCAAATATCCAAATTACTTGGCTTTGGTCCGAGGAGAGATTCGTTAGAAATTGTTTGTGAGATAAATAAGTTAATCTCGATTTTATATCTATGTCAGGTAGTTCATTTAATCAAACCTAAATAATTTACTACTCCTCTTGACTCAACTTAGTTGAGCCCGTATGTGCTGCCTCTCATCTATTCATGTTTCTTCATGAATATTTTCATTGTCCCCTCAAAAATAAAAATAAAAATAAAAATAAGGATAAAACACAGAAAACTACTCTCAAGTTTAGGGTAGGTTTTACTTAGGTACCCTCAAGTTTAAAATGAGTCAATTAGGTATCTAAACAGTTCATTGACTAACACCGTTAACGGTTGGTATCAAAATGACATTTCTACCTTTAAACCACTTTGTTTCATCAAACTTGATGCCATGATGCTACACATTAGGGAACGTCGTTTTATTGCTTGACTGTGAAGAGAGGGGGTAATATGGGTGAGTCTTGTGGAATCTACATAGGAAGAGTGATAAAAGATGAGTTCTGGGTCAAAAAGCTTAATATAGGCTTTGGACCATGACAAAGGAAAAATAGGGCATGTGTACAAAATAAGGGCAAAGTTGGCATATTTTAAAAATTGTTGGTCAAATGACGGAATCACTGTTAGTTGACCAAACGGTAAGTCCCAAATCGAACATATTTGAAAGTCTGGGTACTTAATTGACTCTTTTAAATTTAAGGGTGTCAAATTGAAATCTATCCTAAACTTGTGAATAGTTTTCTGCATTTTATCCTAAAAATAAAAATGAAAATTTTCCATGGAAAAGTGTGTCATTTTCCTTTTCTCTGGAGTTTCGACTCTCCCTTTCTAGATAGGGAAACTTACAAAAGGTTTCCTTCCCCGTTTGGTACTCCTATCTCTCCGCTTCCAAACAGGGCGTAAAGAAGCCAAGCAGATAAAGCCTGAGGAAGTGGAGGGAAACCAAAGCACACGCAGGTGAAAACCATTTTACCACCAACCTAAGCTTGATCAATCGTTTTATCAGACCTTCATGGCGTTTGAATCAGAATCATCGCCGGTCAAAGAGCAAGAAGAAGAAGAAGAAGAAGAAAACCAGGCACCGTCGCATCACCCTTCTGCTCCATTCGATGAGGTACCAATCAACAACTCCAATCTCATTATTTTTTTCTTTTAATACAAACCCTGGTGTGTGTAGTCCATGAAATCTTGGAGCTCCAGTTCCTTTCATGGCGATGATATTTTCAAGGAATAATATATCTTCAATCATTTCACTATTCGGGGTGGTTTCTGCGTTACAGACATCCTCTTTATACCTTCAAAAGTGGGTTCTCATCGAATCATGTAAACATTCATGTGGATACAATCTACTTACATTCACTTATACATGTATTATATGCATAGTTGCGTACATAAACATTTGTAGTCATACATTGGTGGGTTTTGTTTTTTGTATTTTGTATTTTTGTTTTGTTTTGTTTTTGGTGTCTTTTTTTTTTTTTTTTTTTTTTTTTTTTTACTACATATAAAGAAGTTTGAGTTTTACTTCATAGAAGCATTGAATGTTGGGATTCAGCATTGGGGCATGTGTGATGTGTGTATTAGACGACTATCGAAGATTTTCATTATCCATTTTATCTGCAGTTTATATTTTCTGTTCTGTCAATTTGTAGATTCAATCTAGTTTTAGCTGTCATGGTGATTACACGCACAAACACATAAATACGCACTTGTGCACGCCTATTTTAGACTAAAATCATGCAAATTATAATGTACTAATGAAAGTATTTTATGTATTTTGGAAGCCCATTAGTTGTCCTTTGGTATATCCATTCATTTTTTATAGCAGGATCTTATGGCATACTTAGCTGATCCTCCTCAATGCTCACACCATAATTTTGCCTTTTATTATGCAGTTTTTTGACATCTCGACTACAGTTGATCCTAGTTATATAATATCTTCAATCTGTAAACTTCTACCACCTGACTCAAGGAATAGTCACGATTCTCGTGGAGTCGATGCTTGTGATGATTCTACAGTTTCTACTAAAGAATCAAAAGCTGATGAGGCAAAAGAATGTGCAGCCTCTCTACCTGAAGACAGAGTTTCAAACCCCCAAAACAATAATTTTGATGCCATGGACACTCATGATGATTTTGATGAAAAACTTGCTCATCGAAAAGGGCAGGATGAAGGGTTGTGTCATAGAGTTGAGCGGCCTGTTGCATCAGTGGGAGAAGAGGCTTGGGAAGAGTATGGTTGCATTCTGTGGGATCTAGCTGCAAGCAGAACTCATGCAGAATTTATGGTACTTGACTTTTATCTCTTTAAATTGAATTTCTCTTGATGTTGATTTTTTTTTTTTTTAATTTTAAATTACAGTATGTATTGGATGAAATGGAAAGGGCAAAAATCCTCATACATGAGACATATACAAGAGTAAAAAAACCTCCAAGGCTCAACAAAAAAGAGCCAAACAAAGACATCCCCTAAAATCTAATGCATGCTAAGGAAGTCAACAAAAAGAGTAAAAGATGGATTATATTCTCTCGTATAACTACAGAACCACTAATACAATGATTTAACCAAAAAAGATTTGAGCTCCACTGTAGATGACTCCACCGCAAGAAAATCTCCAATAGAATTTATTCGCATGTCAAGAACTATTGCCTTTTGTGCTAGATTTTGATAAAAGTTGTGGAGATAATTCCAGTGAGATAACGACGAAGAAAATTTTGCTGGTTGGACATAGACAGTCGCAATTGTTGTTCTAACTTCATGATCTTTGTGAACCAACCTATTGGAAAACCTAGTTCTACTAGAACAAGTAAACCAAAATAAACTAGGAAACTAAAAACTAATAAAATAAAAGCAATAATTAAATAACACAAAATAATTAAGATGGGATCGACTAATAGAGTTCTCTCTGTCAGGTTCATCATATTGTCCACCTTCTCTCTCCCCCCCCCCCCCCCCCCCCAAAAAAAAAAACCCTTGTGTGTCGGGGCACCCAAAAAGGAAAAACTATTTAATAAGAAGAAACAACATAGGAGAGGGGCAAAGGGCCATGATAAAGTGAGGTGTGGATGAAAATGGCATAGGACCTGTAGCTGTAGCTTGTTTTACTTATAGACATTACTATGTGCCTTCTTTCTTTCTTTTTTGTACTTTTGTTTTCTAATGATGGCAGCAAAATGTAGTATTAGTAGGAGGGCAGTAGTGCAGTACTGTGTGGCCATTATTTTCACAATTCAAACTTCTTATTTATTGTGTTTACTGGATTGGACCTCAAAATTTCTGTATAGGTGCAGAACCTCCTACTCGAAGTGCTTTTGGCGAACCTTACGATTTCCCAATCTGTTCGTATTATGGTAAGCCTCTTTTCCACTTCTATTGTGAAGTCTGTTTGCATATAAATATAGTTCATTCTTTCAACATGATAAGTTACTTTTGTCAAAATGGGTAAACTGGTTACTAGGTGGTTAGTAAAAACTGTAATGCAATGAATTGCCTATTTTAAGACTTAGTATCCTTCTGTTTCCAGGAGATTAGCCTTGGAATAATTGGAAATCTTGCCTGCCATGAAGTTCCCAGGAAACAAATAGTCGCTACAAATGGATTGATTGAGATAATTGTGGATCAGTTGTTCTTAGATGACACTCCATGCTTATGTGAAGTGTGCCGGTAATCCTACTTAGCCTTTTGGTCTGAGGATTTCAGTGATTGGTCTTTATTCCCATTTTGAAGATTGACTTGTATATGTTATCCCAGAAATGTTTTGCTTCTTTAGAGTTTTACTCTTTCTCATTATCGTTACTATTTAACTTTGTTTATAACACTATGATTATGCCTCTCTGTCTCTCTGTCTCTCTCCCTCTCTGTTCATTTTTTTTATCTGGTGATTTCCTCCTTGGCCTTTTTATGTGCTCCTTTTACAGTATACGATATGATCGGAATTACTCATTATGGGCTGTTTCTGTATAGTATAGAAAAATATTCACATTTTATTTTATTACCTTTTCATTTCAACCTTTCCTCATGGGATGGAGGGTTGGTGTTGCAGTTCTCAATCATGTGTGCTTAGTTTTTTACTGATTCACTTTTCTTACAAATTTTACAATTATTATATATCTTTTCTTTTTCTTGTTTGTGAAATTGTGATGCTTGAATTCTCATTTATACTATGTACAATTGATTTGTGAACTTGCAATTTGCATAGATGTCTGACACTATCATATCATATGATACTGATTTGTGCAATATACTTACACAGTTAGTAATCTGAACAGGTTGTTGACTTTGGGTCTTCAAGGCAGTGAAGGTGTTACCTGGGCTGAGGCTTTGCAGTCTGAACATATTCTATGCCGTGTTTTATGGATTGCAGAAAATGCATTAAATCCACAGCTTTTAGAGAAGGTAGCAAAAATTATCTATACTGCATTTTCTTATATGACGTATTGGTGCATATAAACATACATGCATGCATACATATTCTTGCAAGTTCTATGATTATTTCATCCTCAATACACTTTCCGTCATGTTCGTGGTAGGTTGTGCAATAAAATTCTTGCCAATTCATGGTGTGAAGTAGTATTATGTATCCTACTATGTTATACAACCATACACTGTAGTAAACCCATCTTCTGAAGCATAGGCATGCGTAAGATAACATGATACATAACATCCAATAGTGACGAGTGGCACTTTTGTTGAACAATGACTTATTTACCTCCAAATACACCACAAAATGTGAAACACGAACAAAATCAGCTACCTACATTCTATATTATTAAGGGTTAATCTGGTAAACTTTTTCTTTGTATTAGATTCTTACTAGTCAAAACCCTACGGTATGGGGTGGGACTTACGACACTACTGTTCTTTCCTAACAAGCTTATATATATATATATATATATATGTACGTATGTATGTGTGTGTGTGTATATGTAGTCAACTTTTCTTTGTATTATATATATATATATGTATGTATGTATGTATGCATGAATACACACTTTTGGATAATATGGAGTGCATTAACCATTGTCCATTATCTAAAAGAACTTTGTTTCTCAAACAGAGTGTTGGGCTATTGTTAGCCATTTTAGAAAGTCAACAGGAAGTTGCGCCTATTCTTCTTCCACCTTTAATGAAGTTGGGTTTACCAAGTCTTTTGATTAATCTCTTGGCTTTTGAGATGAGCAAATTAACAAGTGAAAGAATACCTGAAAGGTACGATTTTGTTTGTCTGTATTTTAAGGGCTGACTCTCACTACCTATATGAGCTTTGCTAATTTAGTTTTTTAATATTGTGAAATGCTTATAATAATGTGCAAAAATTCTCTACATTTTCATGTTTAGTCAAGCACATCCCACATCATATATTATAAATTTTTTAGGGGTCCTTGGAGTAATTTTTTGCTTGCCTTTCAACTTTGCAATTCGCTGGAAGAGGGAAAAACTCTTTTTTGTGTACTATATGGATTTCTTGCACCCTTGAATCAGGTTCTTCAAATACCTTTTCTATGTATTTCTTCCGATGATTTTTAGAACAAGGCTCCTATGACTTTTTATTTTTATTTTTTTGGTAATGGCTCCTATGGCATCTGCGGTTTAAATATTCCAGAGTTCCACTTCAAGAAGGCTAAATGTTGATGTTGATTTCTTTTTGGTTTAGAACTTTCTAAACATAAAAAGAAATTCATTTTCAGGATATGTGACATGCTAACTCAGTGATTAACATGCATGTATTGTTCTACTATCCAAATGTGATATATTACTCAAATATAAAAAACAAAAGTTATATACAATGTGGCTTATGTGCACCATAAAATTTGGGTTTGCTCTTTAGTCATCATTCTTCAACCAATTACCTGAGATTGCCAATACCGTACTTGCTCCACATGGTTTGAAAATTCCTGCTTGTAGCGTGATGATACCATATTTTATATTCACGACTGCATGTCTCCATCATTGGTACATGCTAATCATCCTTAACTTAGTAGATCACTTTGCCCATTAATAGATATTTTGTATTTTGAGTTGTTGTAAGTTGTAACCACAGTCCTTGACCAAAAAAGAGAGTTGTTGTAGCCACAGTAATAGAGGTATCTGTGGGTCTCTAAATTTAGTGTAATATAATGGCTCTTTCTACAGGGCAGCTCAAGGAGAGATGCATAGGTTTTCTCTTTGGGGGAACTCAGGGGGTTACATTCTATAGATTGCTCAATTTTTTAATGTACACATCATTTCAACAAGAGAGAGCCAGAGAAAAGTTTTAGTTTTCAACAAGAAACAAAAAGCTGTTTTACATAGTTACATGGTATCATAATAATAATATAATATAAAGGTTTTGTTACAGTATAGTCATGGAATAATCATATCTGCAATGTAGGGATAGTCATACATAACATAAATTTTTGTTGTTTGACGTTCTTTCAGGTACTCTGTTCTTGATTTGATTCTTCGTGCAATTGAAGCTCTTTCTGTTATTGATGGTTATTCACAGCAAATCTGTTCAAATAAGGAACTCTTTCAACTAATTTATAACCTGATCAAACTGCCTGATAAATTTGAGGTATGCTGTGACTTGCCAAAAATTGTAAAATATTGCAATTGTAGTCCTTTTTTGTGTATGCAGGTAGTTTCATGAGTTGGTGTTGATATAATTTGGCATTTCCAATTAACTATTTGGCAATTTTGTTGAATTTTCGAATGAACACTAATTCAATATACCAAAACATGGTAAAAGTGAGGATTATTTGTCTTTCTTATAACTAAAGAAAATAATTGGATTTTTTGGTATATTTATATTTATTTATTTTTTGTCCTTAGGAAAGTCCACTAGGGTCCATGGGCTACACAACAGAGTGTTGCCCTCCCCCAACCCCTAAACATCCCTCAGTCCTCTTCTCATTCACACTCATCAGGACTTGATCCTAGAACTTTGTGAATGAGAGTGATATTACTCAGTCACTTGAACCCATGGCATTTCACGAAAATGATTGGCTATTATAGTTTCGTTAGTGATGATACAGGTTGTTTGATTAATTGATAAAACTGTGAAGGTGGTAATTGTAAATATCTGCAGTGACATCTTTCTCTACAGGTTGCAAACTCTTGTGTCACTGCTGCAGTTTTAATTGCAAATATCCTCTCTGATGCCACTGATCTAGCTTCAGAGATATCACAGGGTAAATTGTTTAGGTTTCCTGTAACCAAAGTTTTGCAATGCTTTCATTTTCTGCCACTATTTCAGATTTATAATTATTGAATTCCCATGAGAATTAAAATCAAGACTGGGATCCATTGTTCCATGCAGATTTGCCTTTCCTAGAAGGTCTGCTTGATATATTCCCTTTTGCTTCGGATGATTTAGAAGCACAGAATGCACTTTGGAGTGTCATAGCGAGGCTACTAGTTCAAGTTCAAGAAAGTGAGATGAGCCTATCAAGTCTGCATCAATATGTGTCATTTCTAGTGAGCAAATCAGATCTCATTGAAGACAACCTTCTTGATCACCAATTAGACGATCGTAACGAAGAACATGAGATCTCAACCACTTCTGGCACAAAATTCAGTGCTAGAACTATATCTGTATCCTCTTATGTTGGTTGAGTATTCTAGTGAAAATGGCATCCAATTTGTTAATATAAACCTGATGTACCTTTTTATTTAGTTTTGTTGTGGGTAAGATGAGCTACTTCATCACCTCTATCTAGTCATGCCAATGTGCTAGAACTATATCTATATCCTATGACTTTTCTCCATCCCCATCTTACCCATAGCAAAAAATAAAAAAAATATAAAAAAACCCACCATATCTGGCTGGGTCCTTGTTCCACATTGGTTAGGTGGGGATTTTAGTAAGCAAGGTTTTGCGCCTCAAAAAATTCGCCTTGGCTTTTTGAGTGTGGTGTGCTTGTCAATCTTATGTGTTACTTCATCACCCTTATTCAGTAATGTACTCATCAACTGGTGAAGGGTTCATTAAGTTTCTAATACAAATCACCATTTCTTGCAATCTTCTTGTTTCCTTTTACGTTTGCCACAGCTTAGAAGGATTATCAGTATTTTGAACCAGTGGACTACGTCGAAGGATCATATTGCCAAAAACAATTTGGTGGGAGAAAATCATGCAAATGATGGCAATGTTGAGAGATTGTTGGATTGCTGTCGTAAATATGTTGAGTAAGCTGTGGTTCTTTTTCTATTTGTAACTTGTAGCAATTTTCCATATTTTCTTCCAAGATTGTATATCTTTTTTGTACTATTAATGCTGCCTGGGTGCATATTAAGCTGTAACAAGTTTTTTGTTATATAATCACTTCATTGAGACCATTCTTCTTCCTGTTCTTCATTTTTGAAGATGAACATTTATGCACTTTAAGATCCAAAGGTTGGCCAGTAGATGGTGGCATTTTAATGCTCTTGGAGTCAATATGCTAAAAAGATCATAGGCAGAGTCCAACAGTTTCATATACAGTGAGAAGAGAGCTCAAACTTTCCTTCTCTTCATAGACATGATTTTGGGCTTTGGCCTTTTACAGTTTCAATACATTTTACTTCAGCAAGAGAGAAAAAGGGTCAAGATTCCCTCATTTAGCAAGCAAGAAAAAGGGTCAAGATTGCCTCTTGAAGCCTTGAACGTGCTAAATTAGGGAAAGGAATAATGTCATTTGTTTTAATTGGGTTTTAATACATACAAGGCAAACCAAAACTTTTATTCCAACTATAATCACCCAAATTAATCCATCCAAGTTGTGCTTTTTGCCCCACATTTCTTTCCTGCTCAGATAAACTATTTGTGGTCTTCAAAACTAAATGCAGTGAACAAGAACTTCATGCGAGTAGGATATTATAAAAGCAACCATGACATAAATCATTAAAACATATGAACCTGTAATCGTATAATCATCAGAGAGGTCAGATTGAATCTGTAACGCCGCAATCAAAAGTTGTGACAATATCAGACTAATGTCATAATTCATAAGTCAATTAAAAAATGTGGTTAAACTATATTAGTTGAGACAAAATTTTGTTTAAAAAGGAGAGGCCCATAGACGAGCCCCCCCCCCCCCCCCCCCTTCTCTTCTCTCTCTCTCTCTATTCCTCAAATTGGGGTTGGTAGAACAGTTTGTATGCCTCCATGACTTCGAGATACCACATTGCCTCCCGATCAGGAAAAGGTGAAAGATCAACAATCTTGTGAACCTGAAATACAAAGACAAAATGCAGCTTTAATTTACTTCGGAATACGAAGAAACCACTGACTTTGCTGAAAAAGATGTCTACAAAAGAAGTTAGAAGAACTGATTCAGGGACATGAGATTTTTCTTTTCATTTCTTTTCTTTTCACAAGGTATAATTAAACCCACAATGTCCACTCTACAATGGACACAGGTTACCGCAATGCCAAGAAAACTATATATGGAGAACTAGAAATCTGTGCAAACTACAGGCAACTATTATGGTTACCTCGTTAACCCCTTATTAAAAAATTATTCACCGATTCCAAAAATCACTATTCTTATAATACATTTCATTTCCAATACTTCCCAAGTGTCAAACATGAAATTTGAAAGCTTCATTCTGATATATTTCATTCTGATATATTTCTTCTCAAGTCTAGATCACATTTTAGTAAAAAATCTAATACCGTTTATGCCCTACAACTGCAGAGTTGAATTGTTGAACAAAGACTGGCCATGTGACAGAGCCGGAAAAATATTTAACAGCACTACATCTCATTAATAATAACTGCAATGTCAAACCTACCACCGAATTTCTGTTCCTGGGATTTTAAGTAACTGAGTACAACAGTCTTAAAGTGTTTAGACATTTTTCTTTGAAGGCACTGGTAAAGAAAAAAATCAACTAAAGGGATACTTCCATATGTGTCAGTGTGAGGGGGGGTTGTATGAGCATAGATAGCTTAACTAATTCAAAAATGGTTAAGTACAGTTCTCAGAGTGAGGGGGTGTTGTATGAGCACAGATAGCTTAACTATTCAAAAATGCTTAAAGTACAGTTCTTTCTTCTCCCAAATGCTATTAGATAAATGAAATAATCTTAGACATCTCAAGGACAACAACTAAAGGCTAGGAACTTCAAGGGAACAACTTTTGAAGCCTCAAAATTTTATGGTGATTAAAAGGATTATAAATTTAAATTAGCCAATTATTTATCTCCCATGAAAAGTTGAACAAAACATCTCATAAGCATATTCGTTAGAATACTCAGGTCACATTCATGGACTTATCGGGGTGATGTATAACCAATTTTCAAATATGTAGGGACTCCCAAACATGGTATTCTACACTACTTAATAAGTAATCTACTATCATTCCAAGCTTTAACAGTCACTAATTAAGATGCCCCTGCCAACCTCAATATTTGATCTGAACTCAAAGCGACTACTATTTTCCACTTACACTATTTATTGAAACAACTCATATGCAGCTGAATCTGCATGTCATTGTCAACTCTCATGTGTTCGTATGATAATTCTCAGGGTGATATACATATAATTCTGCAATTTACAGTTGCCGATCCAAGACTGAAACTTACAATTATGCAATAAAATTACTAAATATCACTCCAACTGTCATAAGCCAATTTCCATTTCCTAAAGAAACACTCACCTAAACCAAGCCAATTAATCATATAATGTTAACAGAGTTGAGGATACTTCTTTCTCCCTCTCAAAAATAATGAACAAAAATCTTCAGACTTGAAATTGATTCTCTTTACCCATGTTTTCTTGACAACCAAACAAGACAAAAAAGGGGAAATACCCAAATCTAAAACTCTAAACACGAAGCAATTAGGCCTAGCAAATAGTGATACAAACTGATTATTAAACTATATCAAATTCAACATCATACAACAGCTCAATCATGACATACTTCCAGTTTTCAAGCAAAATGCTAATTATGTTTCAATAGAAAACTACTCAAAGAAACATATACTTTGAAGTAAATTTTGCAAAACACAAGAAAGAAATACTAAGAAAGTAAGAATCCAAGAGATGGGTAGATGGGGATTTACCTTGATCATGTGGGGTTCACCCGTGCGGACAAAATATCCTCCAACCACCATGACATACATACCTGTGAACAGCATGCTAAAATGCGCTGTTAACTGTGAAAAAGAATGGAGTAGAAGAAGTGCTAAATTGAGCTCTTGGCAGAGAGAGTAGCATGTTAAAATGCGCCGTCACTGTAAATACTTTTTTTTGGGGGGGGGGGGGTTTCTACAGGTTCTAAAACGTGCTTATTATGGAGATAATGGGAAGCATACTAAAATGCGCTGTTGCTGCGAGAGATGGGGGGCAGGAAATGCTAAAATGCGCGGGTAGCGAGTTGGGGTAACTGACCTATCTTCCATTCTCGGCAACGGAAATCGGTGGAGAGAGAGAGGTCGACGACGCCGGTGCCATCGTCGAGGAGAAACCGGCCGTCGTCCGAGGCTGAGACCAAAACGCCCTGCGTAGGTGTCGTTTCGTGATCATTTGAAAAAATCGAAAGAGGACGAGAAGAAAAGGGTTGGGGCAGTTCGGGGGAAATGACAGAAAGGAAGAAGAAGAACCTGTAACCAGGCGCGTTGGAAGAGGATGCCGCCGAGAGTCATGGCGTTTTGCGATAATGTCTCGCGGGCGTTCTTCAGTTGCCCACACAGCACCTTCAGCGCTGCTAGGCTGTAATCCATCTCCCCCCACAAATTACAATCACCTCGCTTTCAACTTGCACTTCTAACCTACTCAAATTTTATGTTGGCCCAGGACCAAGGTCAGAATTTTATTTATTTATTTTTTTAACTTTGCTAAATAATCGAATTTTTTTGCCTAAATATGTTTACCCAATTCACATGATAACTTCTTGACTATTCGAAGAATCGGATTTGTGGGTGATCTTGTATATTCTTATATGTTAATTTATACTCAGACTTTGATAGGAATACACTTACTAAGTCTTATGTTTGTTTGTTTGTTGTTTTTTTTTTTTAAATTTTTTTTTATAATAATAATAATAACATGGTATGGAATAGTTGATATGGTAGGATATGTTACATCAATCTACTTATCTGTTACATGGTATGTCAAGTAAGATGTACAAACAAAATGGGTAAACAAGTTGAATAAGGCAGCATTGTTCTAACATTTATATTATTTTTAATGTAATTCTTAAGGACCCGTTTGTAGTGTTGTAGACATAAATTCATTACCTTAAATTAAAATATTTTAAAAAGTTGAAATCATGACCATAGTTGATGTTATGAAATCAATTATTAAAAATTCATAAAATACTTCTATTTTGAGTTGTCGTTCTTATTTGCGATCATGGATATATATGTATTTTTTAAATTTATCAGTTCAAGTTCAAGGTGATAGATTGAACCTTCAATATAATGTAAATATCCAACAATTTCTAAAAATGTTAGGAGGAATTTTAGATTGGTCTAGGTACCGGAAAATAATTATAGTTAGAAGTCGTTAGTTAAGTTAGTAATCATTTAGTAAGAAGTTGGTAGTAATTTGTATTGAATTGTAATTATTTTCCAGTAGCTAATCTAAATTTTCCTAAAATATTAAGGTCACTAAGTTTCACTCATTATTCGACAAACTGAGTAAAGTCATCGTATCTAACATAAAAGTCGATTGGGTCTTGGAAAGGAAGTGCTAACTTAAATGTTCTATTTATTGAGACGTAAATCACTATATTCTAGAAATTATTGGTCCACTCCTTAGGCTTTGTTTGTTGAAACCCGTCAACTATTAAGATCATTGTTATGTACCACCCAAAAAAGGGAAAAGAAAATTCATATAACAGCAAGTAATCTTATTCATATGATTATAGAAAATTACATAAATGGACTACTCTTAACTTCCATTAGTTACTTGGCCTTGTCCACACCTAATTTACATAATGTCACACACAGAGACTGGTGCACTCATTACTCATTAGTCATTACAAGTTCACAACAACACGAAAGACAACATAAGTCTCAACAACACCACAGCAAACTCTAAATAGCGAAGCAATGTGTATGTATGTGATGGCAGCAATTAGAAGATAAGGGAGATGCCATTGACAAGCAAATCATCGGCCAAAAACTTGTTGGCGGCCTCCGTGGGGTGAACACCATCCCAAAAGACGTACTCTGAAGCATTTGCACACGTTCCTACGGACTTGGCGTTGCATAGTATGGATGTCTCCAGCAATCCTGTTCCACAGCAGGCCCTCCTCGCCTCGAAGAACCCTGTGAAAACACAATAGTGACCAAACGAGTTGGTGTGTCGCCCATTCATGGCCTCACCTCAAAACACTAGCCTGGACAATCTCAGGAGGTTCAGTGGTGCAATTGGCTTAGACAATGTGCCTACCCTTGACTAGGTGATACCTGAGTGCTTGCCTGCTTCTACCCGTTCTTTAAAAGGAGGTTGCGGGTTTGAATCTTGCAAGGTCGGGAGGACATATCCTCTGATGTAGGTTGTAGGGTTGTGCGATGTTTTTTATTGTACCAATAAATAAATAAATTGAGAAAATTGCACTTTACCCATTTCAAGTTTGATCTGTCCAACCATACGTTTTTCCCTATTATCCCTTTAGTTAGAAAATTACACTTTGCCCTAGTCAACTACATCTGGATAGCTTGTTTGTTGTTTTCGTTCATCCTTCTTGAAGGGGTTTAGTGCTATCGTCTAAAACTATAGAGGTACTTTGTGGTAAAAAGAGAATAAAATTATATATATATATATATATATAAAAGATGACAATCAGATAAGCACGTGCTGACATAACTTAGATCAACACTTCTATTAGGAGTTGTACCTTGTGCACTAGCGGGTTATGAGGTACATTGGACCAATGCAAGTGGTACAACCTTCAATGCATGGTACTGATATAACTTATATCAATACGTGCTGATAGGAATATAACCAAATATATATATTTTATGTGCTTAATTAATTATGAGAACGGTCATCGCAACCCCATAATGTTATTTGCGTACATCACTTATTTTAATTTTTTTATGTTTTATTAAAAATATAAAATGTTTTTATAAAAACTAGACACGTAGCCCACTAAAAAAACATCATTTTGAACAATTTTGCAGAAAAAAGTTTTTTCCAAAATTTGTCGTTGAAGTGGACTTTTTTTTGCCAAAAATGAAACAAAAACTATAAACGGCCAAAAAATCCACCTAAATGACAGATTTTGAAAAATTTGCAAAATAATATTTTCTAATAGATTTCATAGAAACCTTCTATATGTTTTTAATATCTTAAAATTTAATATAAATGAGGTGTACAAATAATATTGAGGGGTTGCAATAATGGCTCTCTTAGTGTTGATGTTAGTATGTCGTGGTACAAGTTTTAGTAATCAGATCAAGGCCGGGCTTGATTAAGGCCATAAACCTCTTTTAGGGTATGAATAGCCCAACCTGACCTCATTGGTTGGACAGCGGTCTGGGAACAAATCGGGCTAATTTATCTAAGCCCAGCCCGTTCAGAAATGGAGTCCGAGAGGTATACACGAAACACGTACCATTATCAGATGGCTTTGTGACAAGTTCGTAGAGAGGCTGATAGATGTCGAAGACGAGGACAGTGAGGTTTGAAAGGCTGCTTGAATTTTGCAAGCTTTGAGATGTGAAATTGAGCTTATTATTGAATGAAATTGCATCTCTGTTTAACTTGGCCACGCATTCGTTGCTATCGTCTCCGAATAACGTGATGGTCGCAGGCAAGCATCCCATGGGCGGCAGCGACGTCACTCCGATCTTCCTTGCCCCTAACTCATAAAGGCCCTGTCGCCAAAACAGTGAAATTAGAGGAAAAATATGGTTGCTGAATTATTTGTACATTGATTCACATAGGTACATAAAGAAAAATATGCCTGTTCTCTTGCAAATATGGCACTGGCCGTGCCAACTTTTCATATGGAGCCCATTTACCTTCCAACCAGGCCCATCGCTCAAGCTACCTGTAGTTACTTAGGCTCCCAGAGGAGATACGCGTGAAGCCGAATTTACAGGCTAGGATTAGGGAACGGCTATTGCCCCCCTAGTTTAGGTTTTGAAAAAACTTTTTTCTACAAAATTGTTTAAAATGATGTTTTCTAGTAAACAACGTGACCGATTTTTATAAAAACCTTATATATTTTGCATAAAACGTTAAAAACCTAAAACATGTGGGGGTGTGATCAAAATTGGGGGCAATAGCCGGACCCCTAGGATTATGGTTTCTTTGGTCTAGGGCTAGAAGCCTAAGTCCATTAAATTCTCATTATTTCAGGCTGGGCCTAAATTATAAGTTCGAACAACATTGTGATTAATTAATTCTACATGATAATGTTAAAGCTGTCGGTATCATTCCCGCACTTTATTTACTAGGTGACATACAATGGCAAGATTGTAATTAATCAAAAAAAAGCCTCTCTTGTTTAGAAAAAGTGACTATTGAATTTGGCGAATGTAACACCATTCACTTTTTATATCCCGTATTTTATTTTTATTTTTTATTTTGGGTCTTATTATCATAAAAATGCTTACATTGCAATGATAGACAAATCAAAACGTGAAATGTATCATAATATATCATTGTTCCACATGTAGTTAAGTAACATATAACTATATAAGCATATTTTAATATAGTTTTAGGATGAGGGACAACATTTGTATATAAATTTTTTTTCCGATAGTCCATTTCTCTCGCATCCAACTATGTTCAAAGAAGTTGGCGTTGGGATGATTCTCAAGTAATTTTCTAACCGTTGGATGGAAAAGAAACGTACGGATTATTGTAAAAATATTTGCACAGAAGTGTTGTTCCCTTAACGTAAAGTTAATTTGGTGCAGCCAATATAATAGTACATATTTTGATCCGGTAGTAACATGTTCTACTATTATATATAATGCTACCAAGGAAGGAAATGGCAAAAGTAATCTATGGTGGGAATGAGATACCTTAATGAAACTTGCGTAGGAATGCATGAGAATGTCTGAGAATTGATCAGGTGTATAGGCCTTATACAGAAAAGGATTAATGTAATAATTCTGAACAAAGTCACTGCTCCCAGCACTAACAAGGTAGATTGCCCCAGAGATTATTGATGAAGCATTGGAGCTCCCTGCAATCTTCACTAGTTTATCCTGGTATTCCTTGAAGTACTCCAGCTGCTGACTCAATGGGATTGCATGCTACACCATCAAAATCCAAAACCAATCATCGTCATCATCTATTATATATATATATATATATAATATAGAGCGAGAGCGAGAGAGAGAGAGAGAGAGAGAGAGAAAATTGCTCCCATTGTTTTTACATATAGCTTTGGTGTGGTGTGATAATAGCCAGAAGCAGCTGAGGCAAAGTTGGCACCAATCAAGAGGTTCTTTCCTCTGGCCTTTTTGCTAAGATAAGCTGGTGGGTAAGAAGTAAAGCCTATGTTTTCAGCTGCGTTGAAAAGAAAAACACAAACCCCATTAGATAAACTAGAGATTAGACGGAGAGAGAGAATGTGATGGAGTCTTGAGATAAAAGAGTACCAGTAAAGTCTGAGGCAAGCTTGCCGTTGCAGAACCTTCCAGTAGGTCTGTGGCGAGCAAAGTCTCTGCCATAAGGAGGGAAATTTGCCTTTACAATGGTGTAGAGGTGGTTGTTGTTGCCTGCATCAACAACAGAGTCCCCAAATATGAACATTGCAGGAACCAAAGGCTGCCCATCAGCCATGTACAGCATCATAGCAAGAAGAAAGGAAGCCCAGAAAGAATTTGAAAATCCCATGATTTTCATTAACTGGTCTCAACAGGGGAACTTGGTTAGAGAGAGAGAAAGAGGAGATGTGAAAATTGGTAACTAGGGAGTGGGGAATTTAACAAGGGAGACCCGTGGAAATGGTCGTTAAAGTGCAATAACTAGTTGGGAAGATTTTCAAGAAATCTGATCATTTCCAGCTTAATTTTGGATTACTTCTCATTTTTGCTAAGAAAATTTGGAATACATATTTTCTAATGGGTTTGGCGCAAGTGAGGCCAACCCCTAACACCCCCACCCCTAAAAAAAAAAGGAGGAAAACAGAAAAAATCTCAACACCTAGAAAGGAATTGAAAGAGATCAAGTGTACCAAAACTCAATTTTGTTGAGGTGGTTTTTTTTTTTCACAAGAGGTTTAGTTGGTGTGACCAAATTTGGCCTACCTATCCTCTTTTTTTTTTTTTGGGTTTTTTTCTTTTTGGGCTAAGCATTGGTTGGATAAATTCCAAGCATTTTTTAGACTGAGTGAGTAGGTCCAGTGGTGTATCATCCACCCTGTCTCATGCCATGCTACTGTGTTGTAATGGTTTTTGGCAAGAGGCAAACCTCATTTAGTGAAATTAAATTAGAAGGAAATTACTCAATTACTGTGAGGTGCACATTACAAAAACGTGTTTACATTATGTCCACCTTTGTGGGTTTATTTTTGGTCTATGAATAGGATAACCTTTAAATGACCTTTTTACGGTTCATCAAATTCCCAATGGAAAGGTAGGATCTGTGATACGGGTGCCCCCTCTCAATTAAGGGCAGTGGAAATCCAAACTTGCCCTTTACTATGTGCAGCCGAATAGCTGCCAGAATATGGCTAACAGAGTAACAGTGTCTTTATGTCTATCAAGAGGGCCCCATTTATCAATACAAGGAGTATTCATATCACTGCATAAAAAAGAATAGGTGGATGGTTCAAGTTGCGTTTCTTGATGAAATATGTTCTTGAGCTGTCCTAGCTTCCTAGTGACCCTCCTTATCTGTACCCAAATCAGAAAGGGTCAACTAGATTCAGTGTGGCACTTGTATTTAGACAATTGAAATAGATGCCGCCCTCAGTTTTTTGCTGAACTTTCCTTTCAATTTTGTATTGTGTGCCCTTCTTTAATTCAGCAATAGTCATATGCAGCAGCCTTCCAATCACTATCAAAAAAGTCCTCCACAAGAAACACAACCACATTTAAAAAAAATATGTCCATTGACTAGGAGTACCCCTCCAAGCTAGTTTTGAAAATTAGGATCCCCCTTTTGCTTTAAAGGGGCCTTGGGTGCCAGAATTGGTCTTCAATTCATGCAGCATATAAGTGCTTTCAGCATGGACAGTAATGTCTTTTTCCACCATGGATGCCCAAAACCCTCTCCTTGATTACTCTCTCTTGTGGACAATAGTTTACTGTGGTTTCTTGCTCCTTTAGCCTTTTGGTATTTGGTGGGTATCAAAATCTCTTATGGCCGACCTCTTCTACCAATTGATGTGCCCTTCCTCCTAATCCAATGTGGGAACTTTTGCTTTGGGGTGGCCAAGTAAAAGAAGGGTATGGGTCAAAAGCTATTTGTTTAGGCAATGTCTAATATGGGATTGTGAAGATTACTCAATCTAATGGGAAATTTAGCCACTGGAATGGTCCTGGTTGGCAAGAGAGGAGAGGGTTTAAAGCAATTGTTTTGAAGACCTTTGATAGGTTCAATGAGCTAAATGAGCATTTTATGTATTTTTAATAGCTTTCTGTGTTTGGGGAAATCCTTGAAAATGGTATTAGAAAAACTCAGTTTACTTGTGTCTTCAGCACAAGATACCAATACTTTGTTAATGAAAATTTGGCACTATTCGTTTAGTCCCATTCCCACGGATTTAGAATACTCTACTTTGGCATAGACGTATGCATACCAAACTTACTCAAGATTTATGATAGCTTACCAATATTGCTATCACATTGCCAGCCTTTATCAACACAACCGACACATTTTTTCGTTGATCTTGTTTTTGATGGAATCGTGTTATAGTACCCATTTCTTGTTCTTGTAGGTCCATTTTCATCCGACGTGATAACTTTTAAAATACACACATAAAAAAATTTATAAAAAAAAATGAAAACACTTGGGCTCTATTTGGTTTGTGGATTTTATCAAGGAAAAAAAATAAAATATAAGGAATTCTACTTTTCTTTATTTGGTTGCAATGGAAAATTTGAATAAAAAGAAGAATTTGAATAATTTTGGCTTGATATGATTTTATCTTTTCCTTTCATTTTCTTTCCTCCTCATTTTTTTTCCCTTCCTTTTTTTTTCCTTTGTAGAATCTATGAACCAAATAGAGGGTTAGGAAATGACAAAAAAAAAAAAGAAAAAAAAAAAAGATTTTGACAAAATTTTACGTGGCATGCCATGCCAACCTATGTTAGCTAATGTGGCACATGCCACACTAGCTATCTTGTAAGATGGGAACAAAGCGTTGGTATTAGTGTATTACGATAGGTGTACTAGCATTTTCGATAAATTGATTTCTACAGAGTATTTTTAAAATTGTAGGGATACAAGGAGGAAATTGGTGTTAATTGAACAAACTCAAGCTCACGTGGTACAAGTCATGAAATTTAAGACAAAATAATTAAATTATTAGAATATTCTAAAATTTTATTGGCGAGGGTGAGGCTCATAACTTCAAACTCATATAAAATTATAATTTTTTTTTTCAAGTGTTAATACATATATAAATCCTTATAAATATAGATAATATAATCATTTTATTGTTAGAAAAAGTTCATATGCAACGTACGTACGCAATATTTCTTATAAGATTAAGTGCATCTGTTAAAACTTGTTATGCTTCGTCATCGTAGCTTTCCGCTTCATGTTAGAAAGCCAAAAAGACCGCTCTTTTGATTTTTCTTTTTTTTGGGTAAAACTCTTTTGATTATTCAAAACTCTATATTTAAACTCCTAAGAGTTGGGCTTTCATATTTCGGTGTCACAAGTGATTTGTTGGCTATCATTCAGACTCAATTTGTTGGCTCTACCACGGCCTTAAGCCTCAATCATAATCTTTTAAAAAGTTCATAAATAAACTTCGTAGGATTGTGTATTATTAGCTTTGGGATTTGGCCATTTGGGTATGAACCAAATGGCCAACAATCCGACGATTTAAATTTAGCACATTGATTTTGTAGTGACCGTTTAATTTGGTATTGTTGATAGGTTTTTTTTTTTTTTTTTTTTTTTTTTTTTTTAAATGTGTGGGGAATTTTAACATTATGCGTCTTAGCCTAATAACGAATATGGTGGGTAGGATCCTAATTGGATTTAAGGACTTGGGGTAAGTAGTCATTACCCAATCGTCTATATATGTCTTAAAATTCTATCATCCTCCAAAAAATATGAGGGGCTAGCTATTTGGCGACTCCAGAAATGGGATCAGGCCATGTCCACTTTATATGTGTTATCTGGTTTTAACCAAAACCAAATTTATGTTGGTTTCAATTTTTGCAGCTTTTAAGTGTGTTTTTGGAGCAACATATATTGAACCTCTGCACAACTAAAAGAGTCTTACCAAACATAAGAGCTTTAAGAGCATCTCCAATTCTTATCCTTTTTTTTTTACTCAAATTTGAGTTTTTTAAAAAAAAGGGTACTCCTCAAAAAATAATATGGAGCTCTCCAATTCTTTACTCAATTTTTGACTCAAACATGTTTTGAAAATTCCCAATTTTTCCTAATAGCATTTTTTAATAATTTATCTCTCTCTCTCTCTCTTTGTTTCTCTTCTTATCTCTATTTGCAGCAAGCCGTATGTGTCACGAGCAGGCACTACGGGTTGTTCAGTTGAAGGTGGGGTGGAAGGCTTCTGATCTCTCTTTCTCTCTCTCTCTCTATTTCTTCGTGTTGTCTCAAACCCCAGAAATTCATACCTGTGATCAAATCGCACCATTAATGTTAGTAGACCTCGTCATTGAGTCGGGCTTAGGCCTTTTTTTCCCCGGCCGGGCTTTTCAGGCTTGTACTATTCATTAGGCCATGCCATGAACGAATATGTGAAGCCCAGCCTGGGCTTTTTCGGGCTTCAAGCCTACTATAACTAAAGCAGAAAAAGTAAAAAAATTATCTTTTAGTAATTACTACCCATCATAATACCAAAATAAAGGACATTAGTAGTCATATTTTATCAAGTTGACTATCAATTTGCAGTAAGGTAACATAAAATATCCTTTTATTGGTATTAATCTGGAACGTGGTCACCAAAATGTGCTTTTCTGAAAAGTGGAATATAACCATAATGCCATACTTTGCGAGGCTTGAGACTAGTTCGGGCGGGGCTACCCATGGTATGGGCTTTTGAGCTGGGTTCAGGCTTGGCCTTTAGCTAAAGGCCTAGGCCTATCCCAAGGGTACTCAGGTTGGGCTTTTGCTTTTGGGCTACCCATGGGCCTTCGGCTTTTGAAGAGGCCTAATTGCGGCGATTCCATATCCCTCTCAGCTCCAGCGGAAGACATATAAGGAAAAAGAAAATAAGGAGAAAGGGAACTTTTTCATCCAAGAACGTTGAGAAAGAGAGAAACAAATCTCCAGTGAGTATCCGACAAGACTTCGGCAATAGATCCAATAAGTTTTTGGTCAAATATAGCTGTTGAATCTTATGACTGATTTGCCCCTCACATTTGATTATGATTTTTATATGAATTTGAGTATAGGATTGGAGAAGGTTTTTGACATTTTTTACTCAAATTTGAATTTGATATAGGTTTTGAGTAAGGTCTAGAGATGCTCTAAAACTTGTCAACTTTATATTTGGCTAATCGGTTTTTGTGTTTTCCCAAACACCCCTTGAGGTGGGTGATGTACAATACCATTTGAATGAGAATTGTACAGTTTTTGCTCATATTATTTATTTAAGGGTAAATTGCACTTTAGGGTCTAAAGTTTGGGTTAAATTTCACTTTACGGTCTAAAGTTTAAATTGTGTCAATTTAGGTACCTAAGTTATTAGTTAAGTTGCAATTTGGGGCTTGCCATTGATTTTTTGTATTATCCCTACTTTGCTCCTTTTATAGGTTTGAAAACCATATTTTACCCCTATCAATATTAAATAAACTATTATATTTTGATCAAATCTGAATCACTTTGAGTTGCAATTTAGGACTTTTAGGTTTGGTTTTGATGGGTCATTGTGACACATATTTATGTAATTTTATTGATTCTTCATGCCTTGAAGCAAATGATTCAAAGATCAAAATACAGTAAGGTTTTGTGCTAATGAATTTTTACAAATCAACTATTTTTATATTGATTTTTTGAAGAAAATTTCAAACTTACATTTCGCGTGCGTTGTGCTATACCTAGTATATAAAAAACTACAGTGCCAAGATTAATTTTGATATCATTGAATTTCTTCATCTTTAGCTGGTTCTATTATCAAAGATAGTCATGGTAAGCCTATTATCATGCAATCCGTTTGGTTTGATGATGATACAATAGTGCCTAAAATGGAAACAACTGCACTTCGGAATGGTCTTCTTCTTGCACAAGGAAAAAGAATTAAAAGAATTTATTTAGAAGGGGATGCTAGTATTATCATTAATAATATTAGTAAGTCACAAAGTTGCCATTGGACGATCTATAATATTTTAAATGATTGTATGAGCATTATTTTAGAGTGTAATATGGAAGTTAAAATATTTCATGTTTATAGAGAAAGAAATCAAGTTGCTGATTTCTTAACTAATTTAGGTCACATAATTAAAGGTAATCAGATTTGAGATTCTAATTTTTTGAGAGAAATTTTAGGTATTTTTTGGAAAGATGCTATTGGTAAATCCAGTCTTCGTTAGTGTTGACATTTTCCCCTGTACCCAAAAAAAAAAAAAAAAAAAAAAAAAGAAGAAAGAAAGAAAGAAAGAAGAAGAATTTCTTCACCCTTGAGGCATAAAGAGGCAAGATCATATAAATTGAGGCTTTGGCAGTAGGGGCTGGATCTCGTTTTGACCTGGGCTTGTCTGATGTAATTATGATCAATGCAATGTCAATGCACTGATACATAGAGTTTGCATAACGTAGAAGAGGCAAGGTCATATTCAGGCATAAAGAAGCAAGATCATATCGAGGCCTTGGCTGCAGGGGATGGATCTCATTTTGACCTGGGCTTGTGAAATTCGCACGCGGAGAATATTGGTGACAACCAAGCTTGCACAAAGTTTTTTGAGTAAAGTTTAATTCCACCCGTGACTTATAGGATATACTATTTTCTTCCTCTTTTCTATATGTTTACCTTGACTGTTCTAAATTGTAAAAGATTCATGTGGAAAGGATTATTCATCCATATTCATATAAGGAATCCAAGGACATCTCCCCCACATTCAGACAAGAGTTCTAAGTTCTAACCCTCTAGCCAATGACATAGTCATGCCCAAATAGCATGCTCTTCCATAATAGAATTCATTGTCAAAGATAAGCACACCCAGGAAGGTTGAAACCAATTGAAAAAGAAGGCAAAGTTTTCCCAAGAAAGAAACCAGAAGTGTTTGATTATTTGACTACAAAAACTGAGAAAATTATTACATGGAGAAGAGAAATTGGATGGCTCAGTTTACATCAAACCTCTGGACTAGCTTATTAACACCCGAACCCACAGCACATTGAATGATTTTCAAAAAGAACCACACTGGTTTGTTAAAAAGTTAGAAACTAGAAGTAAAGCCTCCATCCTGCCCATGCAATCTACCCTTCACCCTCAACATTAGTTTATCACAAGCCGCCCTAATTCAGCTCCCAAAAGCCTCCCTCTTGCAAAGTAGTTATGATAGTTCTTCTCTCTCTCTCTCTCTCTCTCTCTCTCTCTCTCTCACCGGCCTTGTTGCTTGCTCTCGTTTTTATAGACGTGATTGATCTCTCTAACATATCAACAGCAGCGCCTTGCAATCACAACTGGAGATTTATTCTCTCGGACATTCTTATAATATCCGAATAAATCGTATCACCTCCAATCTCTGCTCCAGTAGCCCCAGCAGCAACTCGCAATACGTCCTCAATCAAAGCAACATTTCCCATTATGTCGACGTGAGCCCCACTCTCTATACCCCTCCCCTCCAGTAGACTCGCCGGTGGCTTGTGCTGGTACTCCCTTACGTATGTAGCAATGCCCGATGGGTTGAACCGAGTTCTTCCTCTCCACCCTTTGGCACACATGAACCCAGCACTCAGAACAGGCACGCTCTCATCGCCATCCACAAAATACACTCCACCCTTCAAGCAGCCGTTGTCACTTCCGTCTGCAGAGCTATCGATCCGGAAAGGAATGCTCTTGCACCTATCAGAAGGTGACGGCTTGTACACGTATGATCTTTCAGTGGGAATACCAACACCACATAAACAGTAAATCTCCATGTCTGGTGCATCAGGTAACCTGAAATAGGAATTAACACACAATAAGGTTTTGTGGAACATGTTGGGGAAACATATATTTTCCCACCAAAAAAAAAACAGCAGCAGTAATTGCTATATGGTTTGTGGTTCATCTAATTGAAACAGAATAACAAATTCAGGTTGGGGAAATATTTGGCACCTAGAAGAATTTGGTACATTTGGAAATTCTTTGAAAGTCAGCAAGATTTTAAGACAAATGGGGGATAAAAGGATGCTTGTGGTACTCACTTGGTCTCAAGTGGATTGGACCAGTACTTGTAATGGGCGTATTTAGGATCATCTAGATTCTCAGCTATCCCATGAGAAAAGTGGGCCTCTGCCCGCCGCATCATTTTTGGAGCGACAAAGTGAAGTAGATCGACAAGAGTTCTAGCTGTGTAAGCTTTATTTTCTGGAACTTTCTGGATGCTATCCCTGCTCATCTCATCATATTCGGTCCAAACCTCTCCACATGGTGAGTTGGAACTACTAGAGGTACTCGTGCTCGAAAATTCCTGTCAATGAATAATTAGTCCAAACATGAACGACCATCACTAAAATTTTACCAAATGAAAGATTGAGCAATGAATGGCAGAATAAAAGAAAACATGGCTTTTGGATATTTAGTACATATGAGAGGCTTTAAAAATATATATTTGATATAGGAAAGCAAGGCATTTATCTAGTAGAAAGCATTACTCAAGCACATAGGCATATAGCCATCGGAGTAGCAGTGTAATGACATGTAATTCTACTTTTTTCCCCTCTTTTTCTTCAAAACAGAATTTGGGACTTCGGAGAAACTATGTTCTCCCAATTCAATTGTTTGGAAACAAGCTTATGGAAAAATGACTTCTAACTAAATATTTCCATTTTTGCACGAAAAGTCATCCTAAAGCTCGACCTTGGCTCTGCTTAAAGCTTGTTAAAGATTGTGGCCAATACAAGTTCAATGAAACATAGGTCAACATCTTGGTATTTCAGGAAAATTCTTGATGGCGGAAGACAAGATAAGACCTTCTGCATAACCATACACGATAAGGATATAATGCAATACGGGGAATCGGTATCAAAGTTTCTGTCAAATTTGCATCAACTTGTGACTTAAATTTTGAGAATCTAGATGGCTTTGCTCAACGGAAGACAAGATAAGACCCGCATAACTAGATGACGATACAAGGATATAATGAAAGATGGGGAATCGGTATCAAAGTTTCTGTCAGATTTGCATAACTTATGACTTATATTTTGAGTGCCATTCTTCGTAGCAAAGTTAGTTTCATAGAAATACAAAAATGAAAAATTGAACCCAAAAAAAAAAAAAAAAAAATGACAAATCAGTTTACTGAAATTAAGAAAAGAAAGAAGTGTACCTTTAAACCAAGAGTAGGGAGCTGTGAAGAGGGTAACTGTGACGCTGCCTTGCCAAAAGAGATAATCCTTCCATATTTCACATAATCTTCTATGTGGAAACCTCTCTTACCATCACTGTTGTTCGATTTTTTGTCATTTAAAGAGGGTTTCATGTATCTTTTCCTTGCCAAATCACAATCATACCCTTCTTCCGGGGACCAATCCATATTACCCCAAATGGTCTCTCCTCCTTTTGGCATCAGTGAAATGATAGAATCCCAAGTTCGAGATACTCTCATGACATGTTCCAGAGTTTGAAGCCCAAGCATTTCAGAATCTAAAACACCAGGAGCCATAGCTCTGCAAGGGCCACATGAAAGAGTCAACTCTATTATGCACTAGACGGATTGTAAAATTTTTTATTGGGTCTGGACATCCAATATGAAATGATTCCATTTTCTTCTGTACAGCATATGAAATGAGTCTAGTTGTTTATAGCGTTTTAAGTAAATATATTTTTCACTATGTATTAGATCATTTTATATAATTTCAAGGAATTATGCGATTTTTATTCATTTATCATTTCTCCTCCTTTTTTTTTTTTTTTTCTTTTGGGCGGGGGTGGAGTACCATCACATTTAATTTCTCTTTTGATTTCCATTTGAAAGAGTTGATTTGCCCTCTCAAATACTATGGAAAACAAAACAGAATAATCCATTTCCACAAGGTGGTGGAAGGCCTCATTAACCTTTATAATCTAATTGATAATTTGCCAAACATCGCCTGTATAAGTAGAAAGTACATTAGAAAGAAAATTCTCCCATATTTTGCTAGTCTATAACTCCATTTAACTAAATTTTCAATAGCAAAATGACAGTAAATATGTGGGAAAGATTACAAAGACTAACCTGACAAAAGCAACATCTTTGCTCTCAGCAGAGAATATATTACTAACTGTCTTTGGCACACCGAGAAATGCTGGACCAATGTTCATAACTGCTTTGATGTGCTTAGCACACCAACCTGGACCGCCACCACCTCCCATAGGAGGAGGTGATTCAACCCATTTAAGGAAGTGGAGAAAATAGATAACACCCATAGAATGAGGCACCACTACCACTTTCTTATAGCCATTGGTTACAAACATAAGCTCAATTTTACTCTTCAATCTACTAAGAGCTTGGTCCCGGATCTGCTTGTTCCCATTTAAAAAATAAATCAGAGGTTACTCAGTTTAAATCTATCCAATTGCTAATATTTATTGTTTATGATTTGATATTTAGTAGAAGATTAGCTATACAAGCTCAAGAAGCAACATATACAGAGCAACAAAACAGAAGCATAAAGGGAAAACTTGGTCAATCACCACTTGGAAATGGAATGTTTCCACTTATTTTTGCATCTCAAAGCAGCAAATCTATCACTTTGGTATGACACACACACAAGCACACAAAGTCATCACATGCACACAAAAGCACACAGAAAGGATTCATACGGCCAGGGAAAAAAGTGATACAAGATTTTTGAACTGATGTCAACTGTTAAGATCCTAAAATGAACCCATTTATGACAACAACAACAACAAAAAAAGATACGGAGTAATTCATAATTTACACACACCCACAAAGTTGTCATATGCGCACAGAAAGGATTCATTGCAAGAAACCATACGAGAATTTTGAAATGACATCAACTGTAAAATGACCCCATTTATGCTAAGGAAAACACAAGATATTCTCATAATTTTGGTGCATGACTCAATTCAAGTTTTATGCTAGTTAATGAAGGCATTTCATTTCCATGTGATGTCCAAATGCTCTCTAACTGCTTTAAGTGATTAAAGTAAAATGAGACAGGGTGTATGGTGGGTGGTGGGTTGGTGTAACTATAATGTTACCAAAAATAGAGAAGCAGAAGCCACGGGGGCTGGCTAGCCTGGTGGTGAGAGAGGAGGGTAGGGAAAAGGGAGGTTTAGGCCTCGGCATCGCGCCGGGCCTGGGCTTTTTTTCTCGGGTTGGGCTGGGCCAGCGCTTGGGCCGGGCTTTTCATGCTTCCACTATGGGGACGGCTATTGCAACCCCCCATTCCTATAAGCCCACCCCATCCTTTAGGTTTTTAAGGTTTTATGCAAAATATAAAAAGTTTTTATGAAAACCGGCCGTGATGTCCATTAGAAAACATCATTTTGAACAACTTTGCAGAAGAAAGTTTTTCCAAAATCTAGCGTTTAAATATACTTTTTAACCATTTATAACCTTTATTTTATTTTTTGACAAAAAGTCTACCTAAACGATAAATTTTGGAAAAACTTTCTTCTGCAAAGTTATTCAAAATGATGTTTTCTAGTGGACATCACGGCCGGTTTTCATAAAAATATTTTATATTTTGCATAAAACCTTAAAAACCTAAAAGATGGGGGTGGGCTTATAAGAATGGGGGTTGCAATAGCCGTTCCCTTCCACTATTCATTGGGCCGGGCCGGGCCATGAAGGAAATGTAAAGCCCAGGCCTAGCCCTAGGGCTTCGGGCCTAAGCCATATTACCTACTGTTAGTCTATAACCAAAAAAAAAAAAAAAAAAAGAGTAAAAAAATTACCTTTTGGTGACCACTACTTATCATAATACGAAAAACGAAAGACATTTGTAGTCACTTTGTATTAAATTGACTGTCTATTTGTAGTAAGTTACTCTTTTTTTGGTATTAATCTGAGAAGTCATCACCAAAAAATAATATTTCAAAAATTGGAAAATATTCATATTGCTACAGTGCCAGGCTTCAGGCTTCAACTAAAGGCCTAATCCTAGCCCAAGGGTATTCGCACTGGGCTTGGGTTTGGGCTTTTTCGGACCTAGGCTGAGTTTTTTTCTTCGGGTTTCGGGCTCTCATGGACCTTGAACTTTTGACGAGGCCGAGGTAGGTAACGTTTGAATTCTTCCCAGTATACAACAAAAAAAAAAAAAAAAAAAAGGAAGCACAGGAAGAACCATTATACCTCTGTATTCTGGAAAGAGAGCCTCCAATCATAAGCAGCCATATGCAAATTCTTCCCCTCATACCCAATTCGCGCCAAATTCTCAATGAGAACAGCCCAAACAAAATATCCAGGAGCAAAATAGTCAGCGGCAACCAGTCCCGGAACTGCACGGACTCGAATCCCTGGCGGGTCAAGCCCCGTCTCGTTGTGCAAAGACAGGTGCTCCAACCAACACAAAGGCCTAAATTTCCAACACAATTTCTCAAATGGGTTCATAAATTCAATCGAAATTCACACTTCCATGAAATTGAAAAAACAAATATTGAATCTTAATCCTGCAGTATATTCAAACCTCTTGAAGATCTCAGTAAAGCTACCGCCCCAAAGCCGCTTGCGAAACAGACCATCGGCGCAAGGCCGGCCTTCCCAGAGCTCCAACCCACCAGTTACAATGCCAGGCACCAACACGACAGGGTGAAGCGCCGTTAGGCCTTCGCGCTTAAGCCTCGCCCCTGGCGGTTCAGGCACTTGAAAGCCAGTCAATGTAACTGGTAAACAGTGGTACAAAAACAAGAGAAGCCACCAAGTAGTGCACATAAAACCAATAGTCCAACAACAGTAATCTACACACCTCCATTCCTTAGGCTGCCTTTTGCTCTTCTTCTTCTCCTGCTTTTGTAAAACATTCTCTATACTGGGACCAATACCCTCATCTTTCTTTTCAATTTTTGGGGTTTCAAATGATTCAAAGCCCAATGAAGAACACTTCACTGGCTCCACATAACAGAGCTTACGAAATCGAAGAATGGATGCCATTATAGTCCAAAATTAACTTAAAATCTACCAGAAAGAGCAAGAACAAGAAAAAACCCATGAAGGAATAGAGAGGGATTGAGGCATGGGGAAAGCCATGGTGGTGAATTAGAGTGCAGAACATACCACTAGAGACCAAATTATTTCAGAAAATAGCAAAAAGAGCGAGAGCGAGATCGAGAGCGAGAGCAAGAACCAGAGCAACCCCTTATAGAGAAGCAGGAGATTGAGAGGTGGAGACTAGAGAGAGCCACGATAGTGAATTATAGTGCAAAAGCTTAGAGAGACGTTACAGAGTGGAAGACCACGTGGTGAAGAAGAAGGTATGGGGGTGTCTGTGGTAGCACCAGAAACAAACACGAGAAGAAAAACAAAGAAAAAGGAGAATCAGCTTCTTCTTTCAGCCATAGGGAGAAGGAGGGGGTTTTAGAGATAACCTGTAGTGGTGAGATGAAACCAAAGGCCTACACATGCATAACTCTATGGTCTCCACTATGACACTTGTCCTGTGGCCTCTACATGCAAGCCTTACACTGCTGTCACCATTTCTCGCGAGACGCTTCTATATTATGCTTTATTTTGGGTCTTGTTTGCCTTCCACGTGGACTTCTCTTTTACTCTTTTATTCCCCTCTCTCTCTCTCTCTAAATTTCTCTCTCTATATATTAACTGTGCTCTGAGACCGGCAAAGGGGGGGTCAGGGACTGGGATGGAGAGCAGGAAAATGGAAAGCCCTTTGTGGGTTTTGTCTGAAATTGTAATTCCCGAGGTGGGTAGCAATTGCTTTTGTTTTGGGGTGAAAGAGAGTAAGGGATGGAAGCAGAAGGAGAAATAGATGTGTATGGTTAACGCTTACAGAGAGGGAGAATCCAAAGGTGGGTATGGTGGCGGTGCACCCTCAATCATCGGAAAAAATGCACGCACTCCGAAAAACACAGATACCCAAATCGTCTATGGAGGTGGACATTTTTTTTTTTCGATAAGCAATGGAGGTGGACATTTGATCGAAAAGTGAGAATTTTATAGAGAGACGGAGAGAAACAGAGACAAAGATATATACGATATATATACACATGTAGAGTATAATGTACTCCTACATAGAGAGAAAAAAGGGGGGCACGGTGAACAAGGAGATTGGAGGGTATGATGGCCATGGCACAAGGGTGTGGTATTATGACTATATATATATATATATATATATATATATATAGATAGATATTCTTTCTTTTGTACTCTGGTCTGCTTGCAGGCTGAGGAACAGAGAGTGGCAGTGGATGCAGTAGGAGCAGCCAAGGAGCGGAGTTTTTGCTGAGAGTGACGATAGAGGACTTGGATTTTGTCGGTCGGAGGTGTGTTTGTTACCTCTTTGGGCGATGCTACGGTCACTCGTTCTGACCATCGCTTAGCACCTTCGTCATATTAAGCTGACACCTGGATTCCACTATAATCAATACACAAAGCAACGGTTAGAATAGAAATTACTACAAGACAAAAAAGGAGGGTGTAATGTCTCGTCTCACTTTTTCCTTTCTTATTTTTACTCTTTATTCTCTGTCCCGATCCTACCCCTACTCTGTTTCAAACAAGATCTTACACAATAGGTACGTGGACAAGTTGAACCTTCTTTCTCTTTATTTTTTTCCTTTTTTTTTTTTTTTCTTCGTATATATAAAACATGGATGTCCAAGGTGGCCCTACTTAATACATTAGGCACATGCAATTCACCCGTTGCACAAGCATTGCATAATTTATTTGGCTCTTGGACCTTAGGATTAATCTGAGATCAACGCTTTCATTAGGTTTCAAACACACGATCTACACTTTGTAAGGCGCTTATCAAAACTTAGCTTGCCCCTAAGCTAAACCCTTGAGATTAATGAGTTGAACGATTTATAAGAACTTTTTGTATTACCATCAAGTCAATATTATATAATTGGTGGACAAGTTGAGCCCTTTATTTATTTATCACAAAGATGTCCAAAGCTTTGGCCCTAATTAATCCTTTGGGCACGTGCAATACCCCCGTCCCACACACTTTGGATAATTACTTGACCCTTTGGTCTTGGGGTTAACCTAAAAAATCATTAACATTTTCATAAAGTTTCAAACACTCGACCTACGCTGTGAGCGCATCGATTTTCACCACGCGTTTGCTTTTACCTATATTTACCTACTTTTGCTTCTGATGGTGGCGCTAACCCCAAGAGATTAGTATATGAATAAGGGTTACCACCTAGAAGGCTCAAGAACCATTTTTATTAACCACAGAAAATTCGAAGCTAGGGTACATATTGGGAAAGTGTTAGACACCAAACAATACCCGGTAATAAACTGGCCCTCATTTTGTATTCATTGACCATGTTTAGTATTTTAATTTAATCTGGATCACCCATATATCATCCAATAATCAAAACACATACAAATGACATATTTATCAAATAAACAATAAATATAATATATATAATTCTACTATCAAATATAAATTCATGCCTCTTTCAAATGAAATTAGTTGGTATTCAAACCATCCCTCAAGTCCACTATCAGTTTGGCAGCGTTTCTTTCATTAAGGCAAGCAAGTTATTTCCCTTCCTCACAAGTCATCTATCTTTTATTTTCTCTCAATGCAACTTCTCTCTTTTTTAGTATTTTCCCTACAAGAACTCTCCTCTCCAACCTCTTTCTATCTGTTTTCTCTCAAAGTCTCAGCATTCTCTCTTGGTCCTTTAATTTTTTTGTGTCTTTGAACTCTCCTAAACTCTTGTTATTTATAAGGAAGAATCAAAGTGCAAGCTTATTTACTTACCTAATTTCCCCCATCATTCCCTACTTCTTTTATTTTTGCCATCCTACATATCTCCCATTTACCTAATTTCCCCTACCATTCCCCACTTTTATCGTTTCTTAGAGTGGGTTTCTCACTTAAAAAAAAAAGAAATTGTTGAAACAGTGAAGTTACCAGTCAATCTAACATAAATTGACAGTCAGAAGAAGTGACGTTGACAGTCATTTTGAAGCAAAACAACAGCAGATTTTTATCACTTAAGATAAATGGTGGATGAATCACTTGAAATAAATGGTGGATACACCACTTATTAGTAATGGTAGATGAATCACTTGAAATAAATTTTGGATATACCACTTGGTAAATGGTGGGGTATTTTAGGTATTTTCTTATGGTTTTATGTTAACTATAATTACTACGGGTGTTATATATAGGGGGGCTAGCAGTCAAAAGGCTTTGCATTTTGTATTCTCTTTTTCGCCTCAGAGCATAGCAGAATTGTATGTGTGCCGTAAACGTACTTCAACTAAAGGGAATCACGTAAATTTCTATGTTCTTATTTCTCTAATTCTTTCTTTCTTTCTGTGTTAATTGTTGTGTGTGTGGTAGAGAAAGGTTAATTTCTCCCAACACAATCTCTATTTTATTTTTACATTAACAAATACTGTAAATTGTCAAAAAAATTCCACTTAAACAATAGATTTTGAAAAAACTTTTTTTTTTCTTTTTTTTTTTTTAATTTTTTATCAACAACTAGAAAAAAGATTTATTTTAAAAAAATTTTCTTTTATAAAATTATTCAAAATGATATTTTGAAAATGATAGAAAAAACCTCCTACATTTTCCATAAAACTTTTAGAAATTTAATATAAATCGGAGAAACAAAGAATTTTTATGATCACAGCAATGCTCACCCATAACAAACAAGGCCGGAATCTGAGTGTGACATTCTGGGGTCCGCACTTTCTCAACAACCACCTGGTAGAGTTCTCTAGATAAGCATTTTATGTCTTTTCATGCATTTATATGGCTTTTCCAAAGTAATAACTTCTGTTATTGCTACCAGAAAGTCTAGACTGACGTCGAAATGGAAAAGCAGCCATTTGGAGCCTTAATTCGTCTTCGCTTCATTTCTGCTTTTCGATCAGTTCAAGATTAAAATTATTATATTCATTATTACTATTAGTTTCATCGCTTTTCAGAACTTCACATACTTCTCAAAGCAAAAATAGTTTGCTTGCACCAATACTCCGCACAAACTCTCTCCTCGTACATTATAGATGAGATTTGTGTACATCATTAACCATATGAATTAGAGCAAAGATTTGGTAAATATGGCCTGATATGAGACAAGTTAGGCACTTCTACCCGAAACCCCTAATTTTTAACAAAAAATGAGGACCACAAGTTAATTGTTACTCTTGTAGCAGGTTCAAAAAAAGAATAACATGCATATTTATTTTAATATTTAGATTAGTAAAGGCACCAATTTTAATTTAAGGACCCTATTTTAGGTGTTTACCTAAAACCTCAAAAAACTTAGGGGTTGTTTAGCAAACTTAAAAACTTAGCCAGTTGAGGATAAGTTTAATTAGTTTTACTTTCACATTGTTTGGTAAACATATTTTTTTCCTATTAATCAATTCAGTTTTGTTCTGAAAATAAGGTATAAACACAATTTTTTTTTTAAATCAACTATGTGTTGATTTATTTAAAAACCAGATAACCGTTATGGACTGGATTCAATTTAATCCAAATTTTTTTTAAGTTCCCAGACAAACCCTAAGGACGGGCCCTAAATATGGCACTACTACTCAAATACTAGCAATCACAGCTAAAAGCCCCAGATACCGCCACTAAGCACAGGGTGCCCATCATTGGTCATTGATCATTCTTCTTCCTCTTTTTGTTTTTTGTTATTTATTTATTAAAAATAGTACTTCATTAAGAAACTAAAGACTCCAAAGAGATGCAAACAGAAATTTTTAGGAACAAGTCCAGAACCTATGAAAAATAAAACAAAAAATATATATTCGAGATCTGAAAGGACACAAAAGCAACAACAAAGGTCTTAGAAGACCGACACTAGAAAACCTTGTTTGGTAACATTTAGATCCAGGGACACTATCTTGAGCAAACCTCCTGCAAGAGAAATGAGATGTATGATTAGTTTCACAAAATTTACTTAGGGGGAACTTACTGTCACCCCTTAATTTTCTTTGCACCCCCACTTATTTTAAACTTTTCTAGATTTTCATGAAAAATATACTCTGTAAAAGATTTTTATGAAACTGATCACGTTACCCACTCAAATACATTTTTTTTTTATTAGTTTCACAAAATTTACTAAGGGGTAGCTGTTGTCAAACCTCAACTTTTTTTGCACCCAACTTATTTTAAACTTCTCTAGATTTTATGAATATAAAATATTTTCATAAAAACCGACTGCGTTATTTACTAAAATACATCATTTTTTTTAATAACTCTGTAAAAAAATAATTTTTTTTATTTTTATTTTTAAATTTATCATTTAAATAAACATGTTTAAAAAAAGTTTTAGACAACAAGTCCAAGCCCAAACCACTCCACACTCGCTTTTGACTTCCTGAAATTAGCCCATCCAATATCCATTATCCATAGTGCAGAATGACATCATAATTGAAATGACCCTTTTTTTTTTTCTTTTTTTTTTTTTTGGGGGTTGGGGTAGGCAAAAACTAATTTTTATGAACTATGATATCAAGGATTAAATAAGAGAGAACCACCCAATAGAAAAAACTTCAGCAACACCTATAGAAAAACCAACCCACTAAAGAAGACAAAGAAAGCACCCCCAAAACGCCCATTAACAAAACAAAAATCTGTCAAACAATGCACAATCCAAAGAAAAACAACACAAGAAACCCATACCTCTGCTGCAACATTACGGCACTTGAGAAAAACTCGAACTCCCTCCGTTCTAATTTATTCGAATTATTTCCACCAAGCAAACATATTAAAGTGAGCATTGCCATTTCACCTATTTTATTTTACAATGAACTGTTGAAGAACACTTTTGCCTCCTTTACCCCAGACAACAAAACAACTATGCCCAAAAACATTATTTCTTGCATTTGAAAATTTTATTCATTACTCCAAGAGAGAGTATAGGGAGATAAGCTCTCAAAGTGGTGGTTATATACATTTACAATACCGTTTCCACCCCAGAAAAAGGAAAAATCACTTAGGCTCTATTTGGTTTGCGAATTTTATCAAGAAAAAAATATAAAATATAAGAATTAAAAAATTTTTGGTTTGTTTATTTTATTTTATTTTATTTTTTTAAAATTTTATGGCCTAAAATATCATTTTGATTATATATTAACACGTGTGCCAACTAAGCAATCACATGCGGTCACGTTGGTATTCTCTGAACCTTCATTGATGGATGTCAATGATTGTCCCACATTGATTCAAAAAATTAAAATTATCCCAAAATTAAGCAATTTCTAAGTTTGTAGATCACAATGAAACTAAGGATTGAGTTAAAGGAACTAAATGGTTGATAACCCAAAAAACTTCAAAATTTTATTTTATTACCTTGCAAAGTTGGGGCCTCTTTTTACTCCTAAAATAATGTGGGGAAATTTATATAAAAACTTATAAATATAAATATAAATATAAATAAATAAAAACAAAAACAAAAGAAGAATCTGAAAAGAGTTTCAAATTACGCCCAAACACCAAATATGCAAACATAAAGATTTGTTTCACCAATCCTAAACCTCATACAAAATAGAATACCATACAGAGTGGATTTAACATACATGACAACTGCTGTCGATGGAACTTATTGGCCTTATTTTAATGGTCTCAACATATAAAATTACATAGAATAAGGGCATGTTTGGTCATCCAATTCGAAATTAAACAATTTAAGAAATTTTACATAGTATTGAAGGCACAATCCATCATCTTGAATTAACAAATTTAAGAAAATGATGTCACAAATAAGAGTGAAAATTTTTAAAAAGTAGCATTTCATAAATTTCTTACAATTGATTCTATAACATCAACTATAGTGATAAGTTCAACATTTTAAAATATTTTAATTCAATGTGATAGATTTATACCTTTAATCTTATGTAAAGTTTCTTGGATTGTTTAGTTTCGAATTAGAGACGCCCCAACAAACCCAAAATCACCGTAGCAAGCCGTAATAATAAGCATCACAATTAAACAATTTAAAAGTAATGATGGTCATCCTCTCTCATGACTCAATCATTCATGAGAAGTACCCAATTAGGAATCTTCTAGGAACTCCAAGTATCCTTCAAAGCTCAAACTATGGGTACCTACTTATCTTTGTAGAAGCCGTCTCGATAACGATTATGAACACTATTCTACAGATATACAAGAGAAAACCTATACTCCACCTGGGAGTGTATAATGCTTCTAATAAAATAAAAACATGAACATGGCAGAGGGAAACCATCAAGGCTTGCCCTTTCGTGTGAAATTCAAGAACTTGATGCCCTTTACATGTGCAGCAATAAAAGCCTAAAACATCCATTCTAATAAAAGAAAGAACATAAAACCATAGCCATGAGAGGGATAACCAAATCAAGAACATTTCTTGATTAAACATATGCTTACATAAAAGGGTTAGCACACAAACATCAAACACGTGGAGAAATAAACCCAAAGGCACACTAGGTATGGACTACCAAAATCATGAAGATTACACGGAACTAGGCCTACAATCGTAGCTAGAGCAAGGACAAATGATTTATTTTTGAAGCTCCACCTGTTTGGTTGGTTGAACAGCTTGAAGCTGATGCGAATGGGTTTTCTTACTCTCGTGATGTATTAAACTCTTATGCTTAATTTATCTTTCTTCCTATCTACGAAAAAAAAAAAAAAAAGAAAGAAGACAAATGATTTAAGGAACACTTCCTACCATGTGTGAACACTCACATACATTCCATATATGGATAAAATAAGCCGTAGGGTTGAATAAACCTTTGGGATGTATTCTGCCCATACAACATATAATAATATATATCACGTATGGATTATCATATAAAAGATTGGGTTCGAAGAGCCTAAAGTCCATACATGAAAAACTACATTCTAAATCTCAATTACCATGATCACATCACAAGTTAGGCACCAAGAACATATCATATTATACATCTCATGCATAGCATCCCTCATATATCAAACATTTATCAAATATATGCAATGAAATTATATTAGGGTTAGTAAACCCTAATTAGGCCAACAGTTGCAAATAAGGTCTAAAATAGGCTTAATATATATACCATGCAAGAACTATCCAAGAATCTATCTTAGGGTTTATGAAAACCAAAGGTACATACACCAAGCAATCATTTATACCACATATATCACAAATACTAATACATAATAAACGATGTAACTAAGATTTCTAAAATCAAAGTTTGAATGCCCCAAAATAATAGCCTAATCCAGATATCATAATAAAGGGCATTAAAAAGATGATGGATAGACTTAAGGTTGAAAAAAAAAAGGAAAAAAAAGGTGACCGGATCTTCCTATGGGTATTATCAACAAACATCATGCATGTAACATGTGGAAAACAGCAAGGGTTGAAAAACCCCAAATGACAAACAACCATGCAACAACCCTAATTACGGTTTCCATGCAAAATGCATCAAGATATGAAGTAAAATGCCCTGAAGAGGTTATTAAACCTCCATGCATGGTAGCATGTACATAGATCATATTATATTAATATATCTCATATATTACTTACAAGATGCCTGGGTCTAAGACTCTAAGTGGCAATACACCCAAAGAAAGAGAAAATCGTTATTTCCCGTGAAAACTAGGTATTTGAGCTATTATTCAGCAAAAATTCCTAAGGGGCTGTTTGGCAAACCTGAAAACCTGGCCAGCTGAAGATAACTCTAGCCAATTTTGTTTTCATACTGTTTGGTAAGTCTTTTTTTCCTGTTGAACAGTTCAGCTTTGTTATGAAATTAAGAGACCCTAGCAAAGGAGGAGGAGGAGTTATCTTCAAAGTTCTACAAGAGGTAATGCACCTAACCCTAAAAATTGGAAATTATGGTTTCTCTTTCTTATATAAGCTTTATTGCATGCTTTGCTATGATTATTATCATGAGTTAATGCTTTTGTTAGTTAATATATATGATATTGATGATATTCATAATACTTTGAACATGTTTTAGGGTTGGTTTATAGGTTATTATGCATAGTTATGAGATTAGGGTTTTTATTATCCTTATTAGCTTTCTAGCATATGCAAGTTTCATATAACATATTTAGTATAACTTTTTAAGTTGTTACTCATCATGATTGTTCTATATATGTTGCATGTAGTTGAATCATGCTAGATTTGCATCCATGTAGTAGATTTTCTAGGGTTTTTGGATACGTTATCCTTTTCTAAGGATAATTATCCTTTTTAGAGAGTAAGGTTTTGCATAGGGGTATTCGGGAATGTGTTTAAGCATGTAATCACTTCTAATATGTTCTAAAGTATATATTTTACGTAAGATATGTTGATAGAACTTTCATACGGGGTGAATTTTACATAAGATTATCTTAAGATAATTTTGCTTAAGAATGTTCGCTGTAAGAAGGCCTTTTTTCATGTTTTACATAAAATATCATATGTTTTACTTGAGTTTGCTTTGTTTTTCATGCTTAATGATATTATTTGATATTCTCATGATTATTAGGATCTTTTTGCATGCTTTTTCCTAATTTTTGTGCATATAGGTTAGGTCATTGCATTTAGGAACATATTAAGGTTTTATGATTCTATGATTATTTGTCTTTGGTATGATTATTGGGATGATTAAGAATCTTAATAGTTTTTGTCCATATTTCTTTCTTGTTATTATGGTATTATTTTAAGCATGTGTAAGGGTGCTTGTGAGCATGGTAATCGTCTTATTGAAAATAGGGCGGTTATTCGGTATTTTTGGCTATCACTTGGAGAATATTGCAAATGGTAAGTAAGTATGGAAAATACCTTTTTTTTTCCTTATTCTTTCCCTTCTCCCTCCTTGGGTTATTTCCTAATAAAGAGATATAGTAAATATTTTAGGTTTTCCTTCCTTAAAAAAAAAATCATTTTTCTAAAAAGTTCAATCTTTCATTGAAATCCCATATATATCTTTTAAAGTCCATTTTAGAGAATATTCTTACTTTGGAAACTTCCCATATTTTCTTGAAAGAAAACTTAGAATTGACGATAAGTCACTATTAGGTTATAACCCTATTCCAATCGAATTACATGGACTTTGATCCTTGTACGTTCAATATAAGGTGCGTAGGCTCTCAATTGATGTTTAAGTCCACCCTAGGATACCAAGTGTTCTAGGTTCTCTTTCTTCCTTTTCTATTTTCTTTTTTATTTGCCTATTTGGATGGATGGATTAGTGACATACATGTTGTCTTGTAATGATAAATGTTGATTTATGTGTGTTTAAGATATTAATTTAGCCCAATTAAATTAAGAGACCAATAGGGCGATATGAGTGCCTATAAGCTTTGCCTAGAACCTTCCCATATCATAACTTAGCCTTTGGAATCACAATCTTTGGTTTTCAAAAGACTTTTTGCCTTTCTATTTTTAAACATGGAGTCACTTGTTTTGGAAAATAAAACATTTTAGGGTTTTCCTCTTTTCCTTAAAAATGAGGTGGCGACTCCCTTTTGATTTCACGTGGGCTATTTTCGTGGGTTCACAGTTTGGTAACTCCACTGGGGATATTGAGGGCTAGACTTGTTTAATTTGGTTGGGCTAAATTAATTTCTTATTGTTTAATTAAAATCAATCACTTGCATCCACTTGATTGTGTACTTTCATTTATTGCATTATGTGCACAATTTTTGCATGATAGGCTCGATTGTCTCTCGATGTATCCTTGCCACTTAATGGGCTTAGCCTCAATCTTGGTTTTCCTAATTCCAAGTGTTGGGGTGAAAGCTATCAACCTCTCTTGCCTAGTACCCTTGGGCTTGCCTTTAGATATATTAAATAAATCAATTACGTTCTGCTGGATCCACGCGGCGTTCCTGATGCCACATATGGTTAGGTATAAAAATTGATTTAAGCAAGTGAAAGACCCTAGCCTACCCCCTTATTGTAGTAGATGTAGTGGGCTTTATAGGGCACTATTGATCCACCCTTATGCACCTACAATCGATTATAATGATGTCATGACCATGCTTGTGTTGTGTTGCCATACTTTTGTGAAATTGTAAGATGTGTTGTATGCTTAGGTTTATTTTAACCTTGGGTAATGATTAAAGACTTAATATTACGTGACCTCACCTGCATATCCTTAACAAGTACTTCCACCCTTCACCCAAGGGGCTCCCTAAAGGAGAGAGTGACTAATTAAAGGTGTGTGGGTTAAGACCATTTAATCATGGGCTTTAAAGTAAACTAATAGGGGCTTGTGTAAGGGTTAAGAAGTAGGGTCTCATTCATGTTTATATTCCTAGTATGTCACCTCACACTTTGTCTTAAGGGACACTTTTAAGGATTAGGTGTCCAACTAGGGAGATATCATATTTAGACCTATCTCATAGTTTGCCTACAATTGGGGGAAAGTGATTTTTGATAGTTTTGTGATAGTTAATGGTTAGAACCTAAAGCTAAGTGACTCACCTTTATGCTCTTAACATGTCACCTTACACTTTGAGGTACTCTTGGGGATGAGATATCTAATTAAGGGCAAGCTTTACAAAACCATACTTATCAAATTTAGTGCATTCATGGACATCTTGTTAAAATCTTTTGGTCATAGTCTAAAAAGGGAATTTGTTCTTGAAGTAGGGCTGGATTAAACCCGTGGTATCTTTTAGAGGTTAAAGATTAGAGCGGAACCCATTATCACTTTCATGGTTAGAATTGGCAATAGAACATTGGAAGAAATTAGGGGAATGTTTTGTGAGATCATGCAAATGTTGACCAATATCTTGAAGATTGTTTAAGTTATTCCTCAACACAAACCTGGGATAGAAGATCTAGACTCGGATTGAGTCTAGATCTTCTGTCCTAGATTTGTGTCCCCTTTTTGTGGCACCTCAATAGGATGCTGCCACATTGCAAGACTCATTTCAAATATTCACAGCGTTTACAATCGTTTAGATAAGACTCAGTTAAAAAAAAAAAAAAAAAAAGAGAGAGAGAGAGAGAGAAAAAAAAAAGCCTTGAGCAGTGGGGCCCTCAAGTCTAGTACTTTGGTTAAAGCAGACGTTCTGCTCTACACCCTTCCCCTTCCGGGTTATTCTACTTTCTTTCATTTTGTGAAACCAAACAGATAATAATAATAATAATCTCGACTTCCTTGGGTTCTGTAGACACCCCATTTTGTAAGCCCACGGCGCTTACAGGTTCATTGAACATCCTTTAGTTCATAATAATCTCGACTTCCTCAGCAACTCTCTCTGCAACCAAACAAGGAATATATATATATATATATATATATATATATTAACATTATTGCGATCAAAGCTATTCGCGTGAGATGGGGGACGGGAAGTTTCAAAGAGAAGGGGTGGGGAGGAGGAGACAGAGTGAAGTTTGTTTCAGATAAGAGATAAAAAAGTGGTTGGGTTAGAGAAGTAAAAACATCTGCTTTGACTAGAGGTGGGGTCCAATGAACAGATCTTTTTATTTTTGTTAAACTGGACGCCATTAGTGTTTAGAAAGAGCCTTGCAACGTGGCAGCAATTCATTATGTGGCAGCATCCTATTGAGGCAGATAACTATAGTTCTGAGTAAACAGCATTTGATAATGGGATACATTTCAATAAGAGTGTGATAAAGTGCAATGGTTTCATTTTTATGGGCTTTCCAAATACCTCAATACTGCATTGTCATTCATGCCCTTATCAATTGATCAGCTTTGCTTACGGTTGCCTTACATTTTTCTTTAATAAATTTTAGGATTAAACCTGCTCTTAGTTTAAAATTTTCGAGATTATATCTTCATTGCATGCCATTCATTCTAATTATCACTATGCTTTTATATTCAGAGAGGAATAATTCGCCAGGAACTATATTACCTTCTAAAAGATGGGCAAGATGTTCACTTTGCATTTGGTCTTGTTCGAGGGAATGGGTTAACAGAGCAAGATAAGGGATGGTGCCTCCAAATTCTGCCTGAATATTGCCGGAGACACCCCTTCTTCCAATCGCCTTTTTCATGCCATTACAAGCCATTGTGTTCTTGTGATAATAAGTGATGAGATTGAGCTACTCAGAGTTCTGTAAATTTGTTCATGCATCTAATGCCATAAAGAAGGGATTCCTACTGAATCTTCTAAGGGGAATCAAGCAAGACCGTTGAATCGAAATGTGGGGAGTATTAAAGGAGGTTGCACAACACTTCAAATATCATTATCCATCCCAACTGACACCCAATTAAGATGTTGGAAGTTCCTAGAGGTCTTGAAAAATCATGGATTGTGCTATTGTGTTAATTATATGAAATATTGGATTTTTAGTGAGTGAAGACCTCTGCACATGTATGAAGTACGACATAGATATTTGGTTTTTTGCTTTAAACTAAGTAGAAGATTTGTATCAACGAAATCAAAAGGCTTAAAAAGCTTTTATCAAAACAACTTCTGACAGTGGGGGAAATTTTGTATCAATAACAAAATCTGAGAGGCAATTTTATGTGGCAATATAAGAGCTACAAAAAATTTTTTTACTATGATTTTGTTTTGTTGAGCTTTCATCATTTGTTATTCAATTTCTCAAGCTTTTGCATTTAATCATTTTCTTCTGAAACTTTTTACATTTAATTTTCTAATGTAGGCCTTTTTTCTACCCATTCAATTTTGTATGAGACTCTGTACAAACTAAATGTTTTTCACTAATTCCTCCTACCTCCATAAACAAACATTCTTTCCACCAAAAAACCAATCAAACAAATCAAAAGAACACCCTAAATGAAATACCTAATTGGATCTTGATCAATGGAGGATCAGTTGGTTCCTTTTCACATGAGAATGGTCTCCGCCAAAGGGGACCTTTACCCTTTCTTCTTCATGATTTCTTCAGAGCACCTAAACCTTCTTTTCTTTGACCTCCTATCTTCTTCTTCTTCTCAATCTCTTTTGTATCATCCTTTGTAGAGCTAGCATTGCGACTGATGAATCTTGAGTTCTTCACTCGTTGCATCTTTGATTGCCCCTATATCCGTTTCAGTGTTGTCATTGTCATTACAACAGCCTCCACAACTGCCTTCTTCTCTTCCCTGCAATAAAAGTTGATTACTCCTTTGCTTGAGCAATTGATTTTTTTTTAAGAGAAAAAACTTGAAAAAAAATGTAAGATGTAAATTATTACCTTGAAGGATGCATAGCCATATCAACAATGGCAGGTGGAGGGGTGGCTGCATGAAAGCTGGCAAGAGGAATGGAAGGGTCCGTCGGCAGATGAGTGACATCAAAGTGAGGTTTACCCAATCTAAAAAGATTCATCTTGATGTTCTCCAACTCCACTTTAAATTCATTATCCCTTCCAGAAAAAAAACTTCTTAAGGTTATCCAACTCCAAGTTAAATTTATTGGGAAATTAGCGATTAGTCCACTTTTTCGTAAAATATTGGCAATTAATCAAATAAGAGTTCTTGTAAGTCAATTAGTCAAGGAGACTAAAACTTATTTATCAATTAGTCACACATTTTTAAAAAATCCCTAGTTTACACTTATTATTACTATGGGCACTTCTTATCAAAGGTACCCTATGTAACTAACTTAGTTTTTTAGTATTCCCATTTTTAAAAACTTATAACTTGCAATATACACATCTGTTTAAAATAATAATAATATTTTTGGAACCTACTTGTCGACATCTTCGAAAAAAGATCCATATTGATTATGTAATTTTTTTTTTATTATTAACTATTAGGGATATCTTAGGTCTCACTCCCACCGAGGTTTCGGTCCAGACTATTCTCTTAATGACCCGTGTGAGATGTCCTAAAATCGTAATAGTTCATAAAACTGTAAAATTTACTGTGAAGTAGTAAAATTTTACTATTTTATGAAATAAATTTTACAGCGAATTTTACTACTTCGAGAGTTGGGCATGCAGGTGCACGACAAAGGCATCTTGTTAGCTTCTTACAAAGTTAGGATTGTTCTCCACATGTTTCCTTTTAGTAGAACAAGCATTTCGTGCATAAACCTAGTATCTAGACACTGTTATTGCATAAATACTTATTTTTTATATTTTTACTAACCCTAGCATACTAACAAAATACATGAACACCAAAAGGAAGAGGGGAAAAGTGATCATTAGTCGCTAATTTACCCCATCTTCTTATAACATGTTCCTATTGATCCTGAAGACTGATCCTCATACATCTCGTGACCTGCTTTTGGTGTCGGGACGATTACAGGTGCAATCGTAGCTTCCTTCGGTTCTGGAGGTTGCTTTCTTCGAACTATCTTAGGAGATCTTCTGGATGGTCCCAGACTCTGGGTTGAAAGGGCTTTTTCCGTTGAAGGCTCGACTATCTCAATCCGCCTTCGATTCTTTGGCTAGGGAGGAACCCATGGTTGAGATAAGGACGTCCTTGAATCTTCCATGGGTAAGAGTTCTATTTCGATTAGGTTCTTGCGGTAATTGGAGGGGTTTATGGGTCGAACTGGCACAGCGGAGTCGTCATTGTTTAGGTGGACTTGTCAGCTGACGTCGTCTTCTCTTCTTCGAGGTTGTCACGCATTGTCAGGGGTGAGGGGGTTTTGGTTTGGGTTAAGGATGAAGCCTTGGGTAGGTGGACCTAATGCTTAAGGACCCTTTACTAAATTTAAAAAAAGAAAAAAAAAGAAGAGGGTAAGTGGAAATGGAGGAAAAAAGAAATAAAAGTGAGGATATTTTGGTCAGTAATGATAAAAATGGATTGATTGAATTAAGAAAAAAGTTAGGTGACTAATTGCTAAATAAGATATAGTTTCTTGACTAATGGCTAAATCCTTCTAAATTCATTATCTTACTCTTTCAGGTAGTCCATCAGTACCTCGTCCTTGGTTTTCTTTCGTATGATAATCATAAATTTTCATAAAACCTTCATAGGTGCAATATGTAACAAAAAATTCAGACATCTTTAGCATTGCAAATGTATAGCCCATTTTAAATCTCTCGTCACCGCTATTTTCCTTTAATAAAAAAAAAAGGAAAAATTAAAATGCAATAAACCCATTAAAATGAAAGTTACAGCAAAATCAAAACCTAACACTTCAAATGAAATGGTTACCTTAGGACTCCGAAGCAAGTAATGTGCAATTGCAGCGTGCCAAGCCATCTATCAAAGACTGTTGCACCGTTGAATAAGAGAGAATATTAAACCCACATAGGTATTAAACTTTCATAATTAACTTTTATAGTTTTATAACTTTTATCCAAATAAAATCTAATCCAATCTAATCTAAGATCTCCTATATATAGAAAGTAAAATAGAGCCTCTAAAACACAATACTAATAGTAAGCACCTGAAAATGAAAGCAATAGACCCAACTTTTCTTTTGACGCTTTGTTTGCTCAGTACCTCAAATAAGCATAAACATCATTTCTCTGTCACAATTCCCAAAAAACTTGTCAAATTATACCTTTTGGGGACTACAAAACACATGCACTGAACTTAAATGAAACATTAAACCTATCTTTCCGTATTCCCATGATAACTCTTTGCCAAGTGAAGGCAAAAGAAAAAAAAAAAAACACATTAACCAGGAAAATGTTTACATTCTCCTCTGAACGTTGGGCCTAATAATATGATATTCGCAAAAGAATGAGGCCTTGAGAATTGCAAAACCCAAATGTTCACCTCCTTGGTGCTTCCTCTTTTCTCCCACATTAAACATATATGCATACCCCAATAAAACATACCACAACCAGACCAAGAGAGAGAGTAAACACATTCTACACCAAAGGCCTAAAGCACCCATTTGAACAGTGGCTAAAACTCTACAGGTATTGTATTAAAATGCACCAACAATAGTTCATACATTCATATATTTATAAGGGTAAAAGTGTCTTTATGTTTTTCCAAGATAGGCACATTTCGAAGTAGTATAAACGTTGAGTAGAAAGCAGTGGAACCCACAAATAAAATAAAACTTTTGTTTAATAAGAACACATAGTACACTATTTGTTTAGGACGCTCACACCTTAACCTTTGGTATACTACCAACATATTAGGACATCCTTACTTTACCACTTACTCATACCTTAGAAATACTACACCCATATACACTCAAAGAACACTCACTCACACTTTACTTAACTCTACACTACACGCTGAAGACTAACTTATAATGATTTTTACTTCACACTAGATTTGGTGACTTCCCACATCACACTTTATGTTTCACTCCACATGACTCATACATAGGGGAGGCCCTTGCCCCCTTTTTATAGTTGTTGGTTAATTCTTGGAGTCGGTTCTCCACCGACTTGGAAGCTTCTCGGTCTTCTCCATTTGTCGACATTGTGGAAGCTTCAAGAAAATGGTAGAGCAAGAAGGGAGAAGCTTCAAAAGGGAGAAAAAGGGGTTGTGATTTTCTAGAAAGAGAGAGGCGGTGGATTGAGGAATTCTAGCACCTTCTAAAGAGTCGGTGATGATTCTCAACAATAAATGTAGATATAGATAAGTCATTCCTTATACACTACTATATAGTCATCAAAAATGGACATTTGAAAGTATCAAATGTGGATGGATGTATCTTTTTCTTGAAATGATTGATAAAAAAACTAACATAAAATAATTTTACCAAACACATCTTCAATATTTCCATTTTTTTAAAATAATTTTCCTTTCCATAAACCAAATGTGTTTTCTAAATTTTAAAGATTAAAAATGAAAATTGTTTTTAGATAATTTTTACTGAAAAAAAAAAAAACTAATAACATTTTCACAAACCAAATCAGCTCTACAGTTCTTGGCATTTGTTGGACTATGTTGATGAACCACTATAGCTCTAGAGAACACATACCAGCCACTCGCCTACTCATAAAATATGAAGTTCCTGTAGGGAGGGCCTAGGTTTGGATCTGAAGCAATGATACCCGTGAATTCAGTGCCATTTGAGAAGGTGGGATGGCATTTGCTAACAGATCAAGGACCTTTATAGTACTCATTCTAACAGGGAAAGTGTTCTTTGAAAGTTAGAAGGAGCATCAAGAATTGTGTGCAATTGAAAACTCAAAGAACCCCAAAACGATCTAATTGACACTAAAAACCCTCCTTAAACCACCTAAAGATCCAACAATAAAATCGTTTAAACCTCCAAAACCCCATCAAAATCAAACATCATATAAAACCTTCTAGATCTCCACTACTGCTACTACTTATGTGTGTGTATTCAATCATTGAGACAAATATGTTTGTGTGTGTAGAGAAAGAGAGAGAAACCGTAACCCTCACTTGTAATTGGAACAAAACTGGGAGTTCAAAACAGTATGTTTTGCCGATCTTGAATCACAAAACTGAACCAAATAATTCTTGAATCAATTCAAAAGAAACCAAATTGAACGATTTTTTTTTAAAAAAAAGAAACCCTAATTCAAGTCAAAATTAAAAACAAATCATACATATCCATGAAAGGTTAGAAATCTCACCCTAATTGCAGAGCATGACGCGTATGATAATTGGAGAATTCGAGAGGCAAAGAGAGAGAAGGGTTGGGGTTAGTGTTAGGGTTAGGTTGGGGTTGGGGTTGGGGTTGGGGTTGGGGTTGGGTCGAATTATCTCTTTAAGTCTGTGTCTCCTTCTTGAAAGAAGCCGGTGATCGGTGGAAACATAAACCTAAGCTGTTGCTCCTGCGCCTTCATTCAAAAATACAAGGCAACGAGTAAAATATAAATGGGGGAAATCGAGTTCTGTCGCATTCATATTTCATACTCGAACCTAGACAACTGGACCAATACCCAGGTGGATATCAGAGTCCGGATTTGGTCACACATAAATCCATACCTGAGCCACACACAACTCACTGACAACCTGTCAAGGCTTGTATGTACAAAGCATTCGAGTGTATATAGTGGGATGTTGTATTTGAATTGAAACGGGCATCTAGGTATCAAGCAACATTGTATCAAGCATTCCTTGTTGGAGCATTTCAAATAATTATAAATTTTTTTTAGCATTTAAAATAATTATAATCACTTTTCCATCATTTTTTTTACCCTTCCTAATGGTGGGTTGGAAGTTTGAAACCTTTATTGATTTTTTGTTCCGAATATGAGATATGGTGCTTATGCTATTGTTTTTTTTTTTTTGGCAATATATGTCTCAAGTTAGTTTGAAACTCATGTTTGAATATATACATCTTGCATTTTTAATATTAGTGTCCCATATTGGTTACGGATGATGTCTGAAATGGGCTTATAAGATAACACTGGACACCATTTTAGTGACGTGTATTTTAGGCTTAGTCTATAAGGATAAACCCATAAAGTTGATTGATGTATGAGACCAAAGGAGACAATATCTCGAGGCACCTCTATTTGGTCACTGGGAAGTCTAGTCTAGAAGAATACTTGGGAGTGTTTTTTTTAACTCTTTTCTATTGACCATTATCTCCTTTGAAAGTTTCACAGATATGTAATTTTTAGTATTTAAGTATGAGGTGTTGTTTGGCAAACATGAAAACTTCTTCAATTAAAGATAAGTCTAGTTAGTAATTTCGTAGTGTTTGGTAAGTCTCTTTTACTTGCTAATATGTTTAGCTTTCTATTGAAAAAAAAAGCTATAAACATTTTTTTTTTCAAACCAACTTTGAATTAGTTTATTTATTTAGTATTTTTTTTCGACAATCAATACGATTTACTCATGCCCTGAACCCCAATATTAACAAATAGGTATCAATGTTTATCTATAAGTTTGCACCTGAGATTACTCACTCAAGAAGATTACTTATTTTCATTCCTTTTAGTGTTATGTATAATACATTTGTTAACATAGCTAAATTTATCCAAGTCAATACAACTTTTGGATTTTTATTGTGTTTTTATTAACTTATAATATTATTATGTTATGAATTACCCTAGAAAACAAAAATATTTTCGAGGAAAAATTTATTTCATGCATGTATCCAAGGGGCGAACCCATGTGGTGTGCTAGACTAATGAAACTCCACTGCCAACTCAAATTTTCAAAGATTTGAAAAAGTATTTGAGTACGTTTTCATTATTTTGGTAAACATTTAAGTCCATCAATATATGAATTTGAGTCATGGAATAGATCCATTGATGTCTATTTTTACTCAAATTAATTTGAATTTGAATAAGGAGTGGAGATGCCATTGTAAAACCTTTTTAATTTTAAATGACGGGTAGAACCTATCATTTATCATTAAGATCAACTATTGGCTTAGCAACTAGTAAATCTCCACGGATATATACACTACATGTTCAACACATGTGCCAAGTAAGTCATAAAACTTACACCCCAAACATGTGACCTGTGAGACTCCAAAGGGAGACGTTCAAAATGGATTGTAGAGCTTGTAAGATTGCTTGAGGATTTGTCTATTATTTTTGGGACAACCACCCCCAAAGTGGAGGAGCTCCTCCCACCCAATGATTTGGCATGTTTTTAAAACGACGTGTGTAAATAATATGTGCTTCTCACGGACTTCTAAAGGTCTTCTGATTCGTTAAAGAGGCTAAAAAGACAAGACAGGAGCTGAACCATTCCTCTTGGCCCTAGCGCAGTTCGTCTACCATTCCCCTTCCCCACTCCGATGAACTGCATATCTCTCCGGCGAATACCGACACCGATGACAGGCTCCCATCATGATTATCAAATAAAAAATAAATAAATCACAGCCAAAAAGAGAGAACTCCCATGCAGAGAACCGTTCTTGTCTTTCCTAAGCCAAGTGGCATCTCATGAAGTCATGAATGACTATCAATTTTTTTTTCTTTTTTTCTTCAAAGGAAGGAATAGAAAGGGTGATGGCCAAATATAAGCTCCCAAGTTGTTTGAGAAACAACAAACTGGAATTATTTAACACAGATTGGAAAGGTTCAAAGACGTAAGAAAAAATTTCTTTATAGAAGCTCTCTATAATTTCTACGAACACTTCATGTTCATGTGCATTTTCCTCATTCATATGCATTTTTCAACTTCCATTACATTGGGGAATGAACACCCAATACCAACACATTCCAAAGTCATCGAGTCAATCAGATCATGTATCAAAACTATGCCTCATGCTATTCTTAATTTCCACCCAAAAGCATTAATTTTAGTAACAATTTAGTGTGTTATAGGTTGAAGGAGAGAGAAAGAGTAGATGGAATAGCTATTCAAAAATTAGATGGTTGAATCTGAACTAAGCAACAAAAATGGGAAGCCTTCTGTGATGTATAATTGAAGGAACCGACGCCGGCGAGAAATGCCCTGAACACCCCTTCTCTTTGTTTGATTCTGAACACCCCTTCTCTTTGTTTGATTCTGAACACCCCTTCTCTCTTTCATTTGGGGAAAAAAAAAAATGAGAAAGAAAGAAAGAGAGAAAGTGGGTGATGGTCGCCGGCGTCAAATCCATCACCGGTGAGACACGTCACTCGCCAGGGTGGGGTGGAGGACGAAGTTGGGTTCGTTTCAGGAGAACCGGTTCTCCTTTGATGGGACTAGTTTTGTTTTCAATAAACCAGAGTTAGGCACATGAGATGCATGTGTCGTTGGACACATGTTGAATAAAGAAGAAGGGTCAAGCGAGGAAAGGGAGAGGAGCTGAACAGGCTCCACATCATACTGACCTTATTAATGGTTCTATACCATACCTATTGTGCAGATTGCATACATACCAATGGCAAGATGCGAATAATATGATTGAATCACTCAAAAAAAAAAAAAACCTCATCCACGTTTTTGCCACATCTCATAATATATATATTTTTGTTTTTTACCAAGCAATGAGGTGTCTAAATTGTCAAAACTCGACTAATCCCTGCTTCCTACGTGGGCCATCAACTCATGAGGTCATTTAACGTGCAAGCTAATAGCCCTAACTGGTGATTAGCCAAGAGAGATTGATTGGTTGGTTTCGAACCCGGGTTACTCAAGTCACTCAAAATTGATGATTAGTTCATACCATAACAATCAAGAGGGTAGATCTGTCATTAAAAAAAATTTGAATCCAATCTATAATGGAACATCATAAATGAAAATATTCAGTTGTACCAGCTGATAAATGAAGAATTTAGCATCATAAAGTTTTTCACCATATGTCGAAGCTGGGGCCAAAGGGTAGTTAAGGGTTACTTCTTTATCCCACTTGTACAAAATATGGGCAAAGAGTGTTGTGGCACCCAGTTTACGACCATTATCAGCCTGTTGGAGTGGAGAGATTAAGCCAAAATGATTAATCCTCGTTAAAATAACCCTTTAATAATGAATAAAAAGAATTTTGAAACTTACTGTCCAATTAATGTTATATGTAAATAATCGAGTGAGATTATCCCCATTCAAAGCTTGATATACCTAGCGCAAAAAAAAAAGAAAAAGAAAAAAAGATTGATATTCCTAATATATTTAGAGATGTTAAAAAGAGCACTCCTATGTCCATTTAACCAAATGCATAAAACCAAATTAAGTGATGAAGCCAACTCGAAATTTTGTCCATCAAATTTTTCTTTTTCAATCTGTTTAAAGATTTACCAGACCTTATTCGTAAAGACTTTACTCCTAACATTGTGTTTGGCATGCCAGCAAGAAATCCACCAAGTCTTAACTATGGTGGACATATGCCACCAGCCAGGGTAGTAGTCTAGTGGTAAAGGTGTAAGAGGTCAGGTAGATAAATGTTGAAATCTCAGGGACAGTGGTATGACATATATTTGTTTCTTAATGGTTCTACTCATGCACTGAAGCTAATAATTCTTGATGAAATTAAAGTCAGGTTATGACTCAACCAACTTAAGGAAACGTTTGCAAATTCTTTCTTTGTGAGATCATCTAAGTCCCTTTTGTCATTTGTTCTTTAACTACAAAGGAATTAATATGACCACACCCAAGTAAAGTCAGCCCCATTCTACCATTTTTTATTATCAAAACTATAGTTGCCGTCATGTTAGCAAACACAACCTATTCTAAGCAAACAAAAAAGAAAAATGAAAAAATGCCCAAAACTGGGCCGGAACTGGACCCAGCCCTGATCTGTTATTGAAGCCCAAATATCAAACATGCCCAGTCAAATACCAGCCCACATTCACACGTAAGCCTGAAAGGAAGGTACCACAGTAACCACACTCCAGTGCCCACTGGCCAATGCCGAATCCCACCGGTCACACACGTCAATACAGCTATTGCTCCATGCAGCACATTTTTGTCGGTTCATAGTGGAAAAAAATATTTTGAGCCTAGCAGAAGGCACCACCGCGTCCACGTGACAATTGTTGCCGTGGGAATATCTTCCTTACGCTCTCCATTGGCGAGTGGTTCCAGCTCTTTAAAGGTGTGATGTCGGTGCCTTCAATTATCCATCATATGACCACCCTTTTTGAATTTTTATCATTGTTAATTTAAATAAATTAGAGGCACCTGAGGGTTGTCATTCCCAAAATGGTCGTTATGAGCTTTATTTGTTGTTGGCTTCGTAATTTGATTCTATATCTATTGATGGAAGATTAGGGGACATAATTTTATTTGTAAACTTTGAGTCATCATTCTTATGAGGTTATTTTCTAAAATCTTACTTATGATTCGTATTTTGCGAAATTGATCATTGAAATTATTATGTAGTTAATACATATTTTGGACATTAATGGATGAAACAATTCTTAATTTTAGATCAATTTGATTTTTGGCAATCTCCATATGCAACCGATCTAATCCAACGACTGGCTTTGCAAGATTCAAATCATATGTGATTTAACGCAAAGTTAAGTTAAATTAATCTTATAAAAAAGAGATTCTATAATCTTTTATGTAATTTTTAATGAAATTTATGTTGTCATTGCTAGAGTATATATACTTTTTTTTTTTTTTTTTTTTGGGTGGTAAGATGTATTAGAAATTCATAATAACCTCTGAACCTATAAGCTCCCCTTTACGCAAGGAAGAAAAGTGTTATTGGTCCAAATGCATTAGCAATACACTTCTCATGGTACTAAAATCACATGGATTAAATTTTTAATAGTCATTGATCATAAACTTACGCATTTTATTAATAAAAAGAGAGAGAGATGTTCTAACATTTATTGACAAAGTGTCTCTTAATGTCGTATATGATAATTGACAAACATGACGTATGTGAAAAGAACAAATGTTCGTAAAATAAATTCTCACAAAAAATTATAAAAAATGGTATACAAAATTGTTTCCCAATCCATGTTTAAATAATACACTATAAATACAAATGCATAGATGGATCTAATTGTTGAAGATGGATGGCCCCATACTCTCATTTGTAAATTTTTTTGGTATTTACAAATTAAAAATAAAAAATGGCGTTCTGTATTTGAGACAGTAACCGATCATTTTGTTGTACTTATCATTTGGAGTATGGAAATCATAAATAAATAAACAAGTGTGCCATAGAATTTCAAGGAAATTTTAGATTGGTCAGCCTACAGAAAAATAATTATAGTTAGTAGTCATTGTTAGTTAAGTTAATAATTAGTTATTAAGAAATTAATAGGAAATAAAACTCAACTGTAATTATTTTCTTGTAACCCGTTCAATCTAAAATTCCCCCTCCCATCGTTGGATCCATTTTTTTGCCTCGTTTCTAATCATTTAAGATTTTTTAATTTTTTTAAAAATAAATAAATAAATAAATAAACCCTTGCAAACATGATAATGTGACGCATTTGTTAATTTTGATAGTGATAGGTCATGTCGAACTAGACAATGAAGGTACCCCTGTGGGTAGCCTTGCTAGCTTTTTTTCATGATTTTATGACGGGGAAATTACCTATACATTCATCCTTTTGGAGGTATTGCACGAATGAGATGAGGTTGAAAATCCTCATTTAGTAATGGCCAATAAGGATTGGTTTAACTTAAGTAGGTTTGTTGTTTAATTTGTCTTTCCCTTTATACTCTTATGCATAAAGAGGATCTCATCCAAAAGAAGTGTGTATCTTCTCTCTCTCCCACTACCAAAAAAAATTAATAAAGGATCTCAACCAAAAAAATATATATATTCGTAGAAGGCTAATTCAAATGATTTTTTTTAAAAAAAAATTAATAAAGGGATAAAAAAACACTAACATCTTAACAAAGTCAACCCTTATGGACATAGAAATATCTTCTCTGGACTCTCTTGCTCCAATTTTTTTTCTCATCTTTATATATATAGGATGATGATCAGATAAGCACGTGCTGATATATCTTATATCAACATCCGTATTGAGGGTTGTACCTTGTGTATCAGTGAAATATGAGGTACATAGAACCAATGCAAAGGGTACAACCCCCTTGCAAGTGCTGATATATATTTTATTTATTTATTTATTTTTGTTTTGCGGCGAGCACATCATTAGTTTTATGCACGCCCTATTTATTTAAAATTTCAAAATGTATGAACTCCTATTTTGATTTATAAAATATACATTTTATTGAACAAATACATACATTATCTAAACTCATTTCATACCTCTAATTAGTACATTAGAATAATAATAATTATTCTTTTAAAGAAAATAATCTAAATTGGAGGGCACTAAGAAAAACCCATGCTATAACTACAACATGGGAGACAACAATTATTTCATGCAACTTTATAAGGCTTCCAATGATATTATAATAGCTTAATCGTTTGTTTTACTCTAGTCTTGTACATAATATTAAACCAATTTGTATATTATCTATACTCATATCGTACATTTTATATCTTTATTTAGTACATTAGAATCTAAATTGTAGAATAATAGGTAACCCCATGTTATTAAGGCATGGGATATTTTACTGTGTACTTATTAATTTTTTTTGGAAAAAAAAAAAAAAAAACATTTCTTGGTTAATATAGAGTAAGCAAGTTTGCATGAAGCACTTCAAATACCAGTTATCCGCATTTAATATCCCTTTGATGGACTACTATATACTAATAGTTTTAAAATTGGCAATATGGCATATAGTTGGGATTAAATTACCCAATCAAAGGGTAATTTGGCATTTAGATTATGGTGAAATCTCTTGCTTGTATTACAAAAGTGGGAAAATTCAAAAATAAAAATGACCATACTAATAATTATCTATACTCATATCGTACATTTTTTTTCTTTTTTATATTACAGAAAGGTCTAACCAAAAAACCAAAAGCTTTTGGGGACTGTTTATAAAATACGGGGAAAAAAAATTCAATAATTTGAGCATAATAAAATTTAAAATTAGGCTATGAATCCATGAAAACCAAATGCATGAAATGTTATGTTTATCTTATACGACCTATTCAACATACCAAACATAACTTAAATTTAATTTGTTAAGTTTATCTTATTGGTTTTAGCAAACAATCAAACATATATATATATATATATATATATATATATATATATATATAAAGTGGACTAAAGATTCCCGAATTGTTGATACAATAGGGTCAATTCATGTATGTCACAATCCCATGCATGCATGTGTGGGACAAAATTTATGGAAACTTTGGTCAAATACTATTAGATCAGAGGACATTGAAATTTAGTATGCAAGTGTAATCAAATATTATTATAAAGACATTGAACTATTGAAAGATGAAGGATCAATTATCTAACTGTAGAAGGCTATATTAAAATTTGGTATTATATATTTTTTAAAAACTAAGAAAAGATTTGGCCAATGCATCCATCAAAACGTCCACGTAAAACCTTTTCTCGAACTAAAAAAATATATGTAAACGAAAGAAAGTGGGATTAAGTAAGGTATCATTAAGGCCATCAAAAAAAAGTAAGGTATCATTAAAAACGGAAAAAAAAAATGCTACATTGGGTGGTACCAAAATAGATTAAAAAAATAAAAAAAAAAGGAAAAAGATTAGGTAACATTGGGATTGGAGCGCATAGAAGAAGCGCGTGCAAAATATGCGTTAGGATTGGCACTTCGTTTTCACGGATTATGACCAACGTGAGCATGAAGACAGACAGCTCATGGCTGCGAGCCACTCACATGACTCGCTTACGAGTTACGACTCACCAATGCCATCACTTGTCCTCATACTCTCTTGCTCCTCACCCCAATGCCCACTCGCTGTCACTATCAAGCATCAACACTTTCTCTCTCACGGAGTCAAAGATGAGGTTGAGGTTACTTTGGTTATTTACATTAACCTTTTTTTTAATTACATTTTTTTTTTCTCTTTTTGGTCGCTTTTGGAAGTTTATTTTATTACAGACCTGAGTCCACATCGTGTCGCCAAATATGGCCATTTGATTAATGACCCAAAAAACAAAAACAAAAAACAAAAAGTATTTTCGGAAAAACAAAAAAAATGTTTTTCATCTTAAAATAAAATTTATGAATGATATATTGATAATGATATTAAGGGATTAAAGATAGAGATAAATGCTATTCATTGTTGAGAAAAAATAGTTACATGGTCAAAGTCCTATCCTACTTCTCATTGTTTATCATCTTTTACCTTTTATCATGATCTCGATGTGGTCATAGTAAAAAGGGTATAAGCATCAAACTCTTGCTAAATTTTAATGCATAAAAATGGTGCATATCATCTTTTACTTCTTAATTGATTCTAATAGTCAATAATAAAAAAATTAATCATTGTTATTATGTAAGTCCGTGACTTACTGGTGTGTATTGTGGAGCGGTGCACACATCCGGAGTTTGCCTTTCTGTCCTATCGGTTTAACGGCATTAGGTATTAATTCTGAAATCGTGGAGGATAGACTGAGGGGATTTATTTTCGTATCAAAAAATAATAATAATAATAAAAAGGTTTTCTTAATGTGTGCCTTAAGAATACATGTTAAGTTATAATTAATAACTCAATTATTGTATTAGAAATAATGAAAATGCATTGTAAATGATGAAAATTACTTGAAAAAATGTAAAAATGTTTGAAAAATTGTGAAAATACATTTTTTTTTTTCATATAATGATTAAATTAATAATTGTAACTTAATGTGTGCTTTTAGAGCACGTTAAAAAAAACTCATAAAAAAGGGGTTATTTTAATCTGTAGAGCAAATTATTTCAACCATGTGAGATGGGCGTAGATTAGATTTGATTAAAATGGTAAATCGTAAACCTCTAATCATTTGATTTATCACCCCCAAAAAAATTCACAAACCCCTTATCCATATCCATATGGGCCATATCCCAGTCAACTCAAAATCCCTATGGGCGTCAAAACGACTGGCACCGCATCAACACATTCACATCGTGGCCTTCTCAGAGCGCGAGTAGCCTTCGTTCACCTACGCCCGCGACTACATCTGGAAAATAATTCCCCATCAATAAACGTAGGGCCGCGTCTTCTCAGAACCTCTCCTCCTCCTTCCCCGTTTTAGTAGTAGCTTTAAATACCCCCACCACTCCCTTTCCCACCCAAAAATTATTTTCCGACGAGCCCCCCTCCTCCACCCCCGGCGTACGTTAGCCACCACTGTAGAGCGAGAAACAAGAGAGAGAGAAACATTTTCTAGAGAGAGAGAGAGAAGCATTTCTAGAGAGAGAGAGAGAGAAATGGCGAGGGTAGATCTGGACGGGAATCCGATCAAGGCGATAACGATATGCATGATCGGAGCGGGAGGGTTCATAGGGTCACACCTGTGCGAGAAGCTGATGACGGAGACGCCGCACAAGGTGTTGGCCGTCGACGTCTACAACGACAAGATCAAGCACCTCCTTGAACCGGCGTCGCTCACTTGGGCCGATCGCATCCAGTTCCACCGCATCAATATCAAGCACGATTCCAGGCTCGAAGGCCTCATCAAGATGGCAGATCTGGTTCATTTCCCCTCTCTCTCTTTCTCTGTATATGAATTTCTATGGTTCTTGCTTTCTCTCCCTCTGTACGTGTATATATACATACGAATATAACCCTATCCCCATAGCTTCCACTGTGTAATTTTTGTTCGCATTTGGCTCAAGATCTCAGATTTATCCTTAATTTTGGCGTTTTCTTGTGGTTCTTTCAGTGTAGTTACGTATATCACTCTCTCTCCCCTTCCTCTCTTTCTCTCGCTTTAAATATATATAATGTGTAATTTGTGGTGTTTCTTGTGGTGTAGACGATCAATCTGGCGGCGATCTGTACTCCGGCGGATTACAATACGCGTCCCCTCGACACTATTTATAGCAATTTCATCGATGCGCTTCCTGTGGTATGATTTCATTTCATTTTCGTTTTTCTTGCTTTTCAGCAAGATTTGGTTGTTGCCGTTATTTTCAAATGAATTGAAGTTGATGTGCGTTTCTTTTGATTTGATTTGAATTGATTTTCATGGGTTTGGCATTTCAAAGATTTGGTTGTTGATGTGTGCCTTTTTTGATGTGGGTAATTAGGTGAAGTACTGTTCGGAAAACAACAAACGTCTCATTCACTTCTCTACTTGTGAAGTCTATGGGAAAACGATTGGAAGCTTTCTTCCCAAAGATAGCCCTCTCCGACAGGTAGGACCTCGCTTGCTCTTTATCATTTTCTGCATTGCCGACATTGATTGCGTACAATACAGATCTGTGCTTTTCTTGACGATCTTTTTTATAATAAAATAAATACATGTCATTTGTGTTGTTTCGATAGTTGATTGTATACGTTGGCATTTGTGATCTTGTATAAATCTGCTAGTAATATCACTCTAGAATGTTGTGATCTAATATATTATTTATTGATTTTGATTTTGATCCGTAACAAACGAAATCTTGTATTAGAAGACCCCCAGTCGTGGCATTGGATGATTGTGATTTAAGATACATTAGCCTTTGATCTCTGTGTTAATGTGTGTAATTGTTGGTTTAGATTTATTTAAATAGACAGTAGTTAGATATCTAGTGATCTTCTGTGGATTTCTTTTATTTGTTCAATGAGTATGGGCCTGATGGCAGTTTTTTAAGTTGAGGTGCATGACCAGTTGACCACCCAGATCTTCGTAAGTTGAGTTTTGCTAATTTTATTTCCATGGGTTTTATAGTTTTATTTATTTATTTTTTTTTTTGGGGGGGGGGGGGGAATGAGGTTAATGGTAATATAGTATTAAGACTTGTTAGATCTTGCATTCTGCTGGTAGTTGCTTTAGTTTGTTTAAGGTGCATATGACAGGGGAAAGAAAACATCCTTAATTCCTTTTTGAGAAAATGGGTGGTGAATGGAGCTCATGGTTCATTGTTTTTTGGACAAGTCAAGATCAAATTTAACCCGAAAAAACCTTAAATCCCAAATACTTTTAATCGGTTACACAATTTCTTTTTTCCATTCAGCTCATTTAAGGGGAATATTCTCTATTAGATGATTGGTCAAGTCTTTCAACCATTAGATTGCAAATTCTAGTATTCATGGCCATGAGGTATGAATAAACGTTTCACATTGAGTGAGAGTGTGTTTGAAAAACAACTAGTGCTATCTGTTTATATGTATTGTGACTCTGCGATGTTATCGCTTTTAAATGCAATAACATTGGCATTTGACTCTTACTGGATAATGTTCTCTAAGGAAATCAATTACTTATGGTCCCAAAGTTTGAAGATGCATGATGAAAGAATTTGGGGATTTAGTAAAAACTGAGGTTAAATTGGGATGTGTAGTACCTTGATCACATGAACTGATTTTTCCTACGTAGAGAGTGTGGCAGTGTGCTAAATTGCATTCCCCTGTATGGCATTTACATTTAGACTGTGGCCTTGTTAAGTATGGCTTTTGACATATTTACCTCCGCTGAGACTAGTTTAGTGTTTTCAAAAGTCCTGGTAGGTTTTAGTTGTAAGTAGAATATTTGGACTTTTGAACTCTGCGAGAGGGCGTAAAACTTGTGGAATTTGGATATTTAAGAGAAGCTAAAAGAGCTTGAGAATTATAGTTGAACTGAATGAGTTTTATATATGTTGGTAGATTCAGTTATAGAAATAGCATTAGCAAATATAAAAACGAAAAAGAAAGTAGTAAGGCGTCATCCTTCTTTTTGACACTGGTCTTGCTCAGGTTAATGTTCTGATTTCATTATTATGTAAGTTCCAGTCCGTGGCTTCAGCATGTAATTTGTTGTCTCTAATCCCTTTTTCCTAAAACTTGAGGTGATTTGGGCTTTGCCAAAGAGAGAGAAAAGAATGAATGGAATAAGAAAGAAGATGAAAGCAATGTGTGTTTTATAATGTAGTTATTTTTAGGTCAGTCTCTTTACTGCTGTTTAATTACTTTCCCTTCAGATGCAATGGGTTCTTATCTGGCTTGCTCATCATGGATTCTTGGTTAATAGCAAGAACGGAAGTTGCTTTCTTTTTTCTTTTTTTTAGTTTTACAACAGTTCATTACTTCATCCATGTTAAGAACTTTTCCCGGGAGCATAGATCATATAAGATCATAATTCAGAAATTTTACTTGGCAAGACAGAGAGTGATTAATTCAATAGTTTTATACTTCTTGTCTGGTGGGATTTGATGCCTGTTGGGATTCCAGGTACTTATTGGGACAAGGAGCCATTGTATGAATAAATAATTTGTGAGCTTTTAGTTACAAACTCAGGCATTTGAACTTGTTAGTTTCTCAGCATATAGTGTTCCTTTTACTCTAGTCAGTGTTGCTTGATGGGTATCTTTTCATGTTATGGTTGGGTAAAGACTAGTGGCTGGTGTTTTAGAGTACACGTAAGTAGTGCTTCATATGATACTTATCTTTTGTGGTTGCCTAGTATGCTTCTTTGTTTCAAATGTGCTGAGTCATTTTATGTTCTATAGGATCCTGCTTACTATGTTCTTAAAGAAGATGCATCCCCTTGCATTTTTGGCCCTATTGAGAAGCAGAGGTGGTCCTATGCATGTGCAAAGCAATTGATTGAGAGGCTGGTTTATGGTGAGTTACTTTGCCCCTATCGATCTTGGCTGCTACAAATAGGCACTTATTTTCTTGTCAATCTCATTTCTTTTTTGTTGAATACAGCTGAGGGTGCAGAGAATGGTCTTGAATTCACCATTGTGCGACCTTTCAACTGGATTGGTCCCAGGATGGACTTCATACCCGGCATTGATGGTCCGAGTGAGGGCGTTCCAAGGGTTCTGGCATGCTTTAGCAATGTTAGTTCAATTTCTTTGAAGGTGTTACAAGGTGTAGTACATTTTTTAGTTTACTTTTGTAGTAATAGTACTCTTTTTTCTCGCCTCAGAATCTCCTACGCGGTGAGCCACTTAAGCTTGTAGATGGTGGTCAATCCCAGAGGACTTTTGTTTATATAAAGGATGCTATTGAAGCTGTCCTGTTGATGATTGTAAGTTAATTACCCTTTTCTTTCACTTTGATTTCACTTTTTTCATAGAAAAAGAGTATCTGAGAAGTGTGATCTTTCTTATCAGGAAAATCCAGCCAGGGCTAATGGTCATATTTTCAATGTGGGCAACCCTAATAATGAAGTTACAGTTAGGCAGCTCGCTGAAATGATGGTACAGGTAAAGGATCTTGTATTTTATTATTTTATCAACTTTGATTTCAATATTATGAATTAGGGGCTTTGCATCTATTTTTTGGGATTCTAATAACTAATGTTCCTGGAATTTATAGGTTTACTCAAAGGTAAGTGGGGAATCTTCTCTGGAAGTACCTACCGTTGATGTAAGCTCCAAAGAATTTTATGGTGAGGGATATGATGACAGTGACAAGAGAATTCCAGATATGACCATAATCAATAGACAGCTTGGTATTACCTCATTTCCTTTCTATTTATTTTTATTATATTCTACATATATATAGATATTCATTGTAGAGGATTAAAGGCCATGTTTGTTTGGCTGGAATGGAATGGATGGAATGGAATCTCATTCCAATTCATTCCAAACAACATGTTTGGATGAAGTAATAAATTGGGAATAGAATCAAACATAAATAGTAAATTATAATGATATTCATTCCGCAATGTTTATTTCAACTTCATTCTATTCCAAACTATTTTGAGCATGGAATCAAATTCCATCCCCATCCATTCCATTCCAACCAAACAAACGTGACCAAAGAGTATTCTGACTCAATTTATGGACTGTGAATTGGCCAGGTTGGAACCCCAAGACATCACTTTGGGACTTGCTCGAATCCACCCTCACCTATCAACACAGGACATATGCTGAGGCTGTTAAGCAGGCCATTGCAAAGCCATTTGCATCCAGCTGAGGGAATCTCGGGTTGGGATTGCACTTAAGAAGGGTATTCTCACTTATGTGTCCTGTTGGTTAGCCGGTGTTCTAATTCTTTCGAAGGAAGTTTTAAATATATCTAAATGGTTGATTTTGTATACGCTACATTTTTTGTCTGTGCGGTGTCCGTAGTCAATAGCTTACAGCAGCTCAGGAGTTTGTGTTTCTAATATCCGTATGGAGAGGACAGTAGACTGTTAGGGAAACTATGTCGTATTACTGTAATTCGTTACTGGAGCACGGGCTAGGACACACTGCGGGGGGCATTATACAAGGAAAAGCCTGTATTCTGTTTCTTTTTGAGGGGTTTGGCTTTGTCATGCCTCCTCTATTTTGTCATTCCTTAAAAAGGGTGTTTGTTGTATTATTTTGTTTGACCCACTCAGGCTCTTGTTCTTTATAATTATTATTTATTAATTTCTTTATGCTGGGAGTATGAACTACTTGAGCATCGTATTTCAGTGGTGATTAAAAAAATGAATTGAGTTACTTAAGGGGAAATAATATGCTTAACAAAGGAATGTGGCGGGGGTAGAGAACGGGGGTCATCCAGGAGGATCTGCATGGGTCTGGTCATCAGTATGCTGTCATGATGGAATGCCATTTTAATAAATTATTTGCATGATTACGAGGGCTTATATGTGAAGTGCGCAGCCATCTGATTTGTTGAGGAGGAGCAATTATGGAAAATTGTAAGGCCCTCCTCGCCACGCCTGTTTGGTTTAGTCATCTAATGATTCATCAGGGTGTGAAGTATACGAGATTTTCAAGTATTTTCTGCGAGTCCTATGTTGATTTTGGTTCGTGTTTATTAACTTGGAGCCTGATCAGTTGGGCCACCTGTTGTGTTCCTACTTCTGTCGGGTATTGTAAATCGTTGTTCTAGTAGTAGCATCTCTATGTCATGGGACACAGATTTAGGATGGTTTTGTTGAATTGTTGCCGTCTTTCATCAATGAGGGTGCTTGTCTATAACAATATTTTTTGTGGCGTGAGGGGACCGAATTGATGGTAAGAGGGTGGGTTCTTCCTCTTGATGGCCTCCTCCCCTTTAATGCTTTGAAGGTGTTGGTTGAATGTTGTTTTTGATTGCGCGCGAGGAACAAGCTGATTGGTAGAGAACAGCAGCAGTGGTAACGAAGGCTTTAGACGTGATTATGCTTTATGACTTATAGAGCTAGGCCATAATTAGCTGAAAGAGTAATAATTTAATCGGCTCAAGTAGTGTTGGAAAATTGGTGACACCCTTCTCATCTTCCCATGCAAATTAAATAAAAAACCCAGATCGGTAATATATCAGGGTAACGATTAGTCTAATTTGCACCAAGATTCTCTCTGAAAGGGATGTGGGCGTTTATATATACTAGAGATAGCACACGTGCATTGCACGTAAACATTTTTAAATAATATTAGTTATATAAAAAAATAATAAATACATGAAAATTTCTTTTTTTTTTCATAAAATTTTTAATTCAAAAGTTAAATATACATTCAGATATATATATATATATATTTCCATAAAACAGAAGACTCAAAGAGTTTGCATTCATATATATTGTCATGCAACTTGATAGTTATCAGCATTAGGAGTTTGAGTAAGAATCTAACTTTCATTTGTTTAAAGTTTGAGTTAGGGGCAAACAATAAAATAACTCTTCTATTCTATATTGGAAGGTTAAAAAAGTAATTAAGTTTAAAAATGAGGATATAAAGGTCAATCAAAAATTTTCTGACATTCACCCTTTTATAGGTAGTATAGATATAGATTAACACTCTACCTTCACCCGTAGTCTCAAAATTAAAAAAATAAATAAATAATTTTGAAAGACACTGGGCCCTTGAGTCCAGTGGCAAATGGGTTATGCATGATCTTTAAGCATCAGTGATTTCAGGACTTAACCAGAGTAGCAGACGTTGGTTTATATGATGGATGATGGGTCTGCGTGGACCTTTTTATTTCATGTCTAGCGAATTTCTCCAGGGTTGGCAATGATTGAGTATGATGGGTTGGATTTCTTTCGGTTTGATCCAAACATGCCTAGCCTGAACCGTGAGTCCATTGATTAAGTAAGAACTTTTAATCAGGCCTAAAACCCAAATCCAGGATTTGCAAATCGTCTGGGAACAAAAAGGAAAAATAAAAAGAAGCACGCCCGGTGGGACTCGAACCCACAATCGCCTGATTAGAAGTCAGACGCCTTGTCCATTAGGCCACGGGCGCCTTGTTGACTTAAAGTACTAAATATAAATTAATAAGATAAAATAATTGACCCTAACCAAAGATTGAAGATGAAATACTTGACTATACCATGGCCTACATTTAAACCAGACAACGAACTATAAATGTGCTTGACTAGGGATGTAAACGGGACGGGTTTTTCCGGAACCCCGCCTTGTCCCTCTTCTACTGGGAAGGGTTTGTGATATGATTTAATGGGTAGGGGCGAGTTTGAGATTTTTTTAAGAACCCGTTAAGGTTTGAGGTGGGGTTGAGATTTTCATTAAAAACCCGCCCCAATTATTTACTCTCTTTTATTATTATATCTATATTAATACATAATAATATACTTATGCCATTTAATATACAAAAACCTCTAATTTGTCATATTGTTTTTGCCTTTGTTAGGATTTTTTTTCTCTTGTTCTTTTGTTCAATTCCGTTTTGTTGGGAGTCGTGACTCTTTTTAATTGTTATGTTTTATTAATCTTTCATATAAGAAAATTGAAAATAATTTGATGAATTTAATGAATGAATTTTAAAAATTTCTTATAATAAATATGGTAAAATAAAACAATTATTTTTTCTTAAAAACAAATTTATGCTATAGAACGTAATCTATTTTTTGTTTCGTCCCTTCCTGTCCTATCTTGTCCCATAAAGTATAAATGGGATGGGGCAGGATGGAAATGGGATTTTCAAATTTAAATGGGATGGGAATGGGAATTGAATGTTAAATTCAAATTGGGATTTGGATGGAAAAAATCCCAATGGATTGGCATTGGAAGAGAGCTCCCCGTACCAAACCTACCCCGTTGACATCCCTATGTTTGACTGCTTATCATCAAAACACAACACAAAGAGAGAGAGATACCTTTATTTTGCAGCTTATACATTAATATTCCATAAAAAATACCTCAAAATTACTCTTTCAACGGGACTAGTCACGAGTCTGTGTTTCCTCAGAGTATCAACTAATGTTGAATAGGTGATGATAGCCTTTCTTGTATCCGAGGATTAAGGATTAATGGGACCGAAGGAAAAAATAAAATTATTTTTCCCACAAGACTTATACAACACTTCAAAATATATTTCCACTCTTAAATATTAATGCCCCGAGCTATTTAATCATGACAATTAAAGTTGTAACTCTATAACGCATATGATCGAGTTTGTTTACCTGTTTGTTTGTCTATTTTTTTTCCCTACAACAAACCGTATAAATACGTTTGTTATAAACAAAAGTAACATAAGGTTAGTGGGAGTACAAGGAATAAAATGCAATTTGCCCTCTATTAACTCGGATGAAATCAAGATTATGCGCCCATGAGTCGTAACTCAAATGGTATTAAGGTGGGATGGGGGTGGGTTAGAATAAGTTAGGGGTTCAATCTTATCTAATGTGAATCAAAATAAAAAATCAAAATCAAAAGTATGCAAGGTAGCAGATTTAATTACCCGAGGCCAAAAGTCTTTACCTATTAAACATGAGTGCTTATCCCTAAAAAAAAAAAAAAAAAAAAAAAAAAAAAAAAAAACTATAAGAGTTCTCTTTGGCTCCAAGAACATATCATTTATGCAAAATTGTAACAGATGCCCATGTTGACAAAATAGTAGCGTAAGGTCTTCTTTATTGACTGGATGGTCCAATAAAATATGCGCCATTGAACCAAGTACTTTGGGTCATATATCAAAGGGTGGATCCCACTTTGCGTGTGCTGTCTAAATTATATTTTCTTCAAGAGGATCCCAGTGGAGAAATAAAAGTAGTCCAAAGAGTTAATCCACCAAGAAACCAAGAAAATCTCAGTCATCAAAGTGGATATCTGAAGAGACTTTTGCTGATGATTAATGCTGTGTCTTTTTTTTATTTATTTTAAAATTAAAAAATCTCACAGTTTCCTTTCTTGATTTGAGTTCTTGTTGACACATTAATCTTATTAGGAATGGAAAGATTGCTAATTTAAAAAGGGGGAGGTACTGCTGTGTCTTTTTATTATTTGTTTTTTTATTGAAAAATACCACATTTTCCCTTCTTGATTTGAGTTCTTATTGACACATTAATCTTACTAGGAATGGAAAGATTGCTTATCAAAAAAGTGGGGAGAGGGAGTGGAAGCAGTTAGTGGTTTGGTAGATGGTTGACCAAAACAGGGATAGAATTGTGGTAGATAAAGATTGATGTCTCATACATAATTTCTGACTTGATTTCTTTCATTAACTTTATCATCTAAGTCAGTTTGAATCTTCATAAATATTTTATCAACTAAGATTAGTTTTATTTTTTTCTTATTTTTTATTTGTTATTAAATAGAGTATACAAACTTTTGAACATGGACAAGACATGGTCCACCCTGCATTATATAATTAACGATTAGGATAAATTTGATTAATAATTGTTCGTAACAGGGAGTGAAACATTGAATCTCGAAACCTTTCAAAGTTTCAATTCTTGGATCATGAATTTTAAAAATCACACTTGAAAATTGATAATTTAAATATAAATGTTATTCAAAATAGCTTATTATTTTTTTGTGGGGACAGAGGTGATAAGTATGGTGGATTGGTGGGGTTGAGCCACCACCCTCCCTTTTTATGTGGGGCAATGAGCTTTGGTGTCCTTGGTGGTAATCCCCTCTAATTCTCAGTCACCAATCCAGAAAGGAACAAAAAGTTGAGAAAAGGAAGTCCCTTGCTTGGGTGACACTACTCTTCTAAGTTCCTTCCTCTCCTATGTATTGTCAACATTGGATTTGACCCACTGCATCAAGTGAGCTAATATCCACTGCACCATGGAACACCAAAGTTAGATTTTCTTGCCAATTAATATTTTACAAATTACACATACATACATGTGTCATATATCAAGTGGCACTCCATTTTCCTTCTGGTGCTCCATGAAGCACAGGACAATTTCTCTCACATTAAATAAACTTTAATTATTATACTTTTAATTGCATCACCTTTGTGTGGTTTGGTGAATTATGAGAAGTGGGTCCCCAAGTTCAATCACATTGACACTATGTACACCTGATATGAAATAGTCAGTATGCTTCTTTTTGTATAAATCCCCATTCCCCCTTAATAATATGGAAAAAGTTGGTGAAATCTTTTAAGTGATGTTGCCTCTTGTGGAAAAGCTATATACCCACCAATAATGGGCTGAATATAGGCACTAGGAAGCATTGGTTGATGGATATACCAACTCGGGCCTACTAGATGAGGCCGAAAAAAGGAAAAAAAAGAAAAAGAGAGAGAATAGAGGGGAGCTGAGGGTGTAATTATAATTTGGCATAAGAATATATTGGAAGGATTAGCAATCAAGTTTAAGGGTTTATTTGAGAATTTTGAAAACTGGATCAGGTTAAATCTATTCCATTAATGCTGTTTGTTTTTTAAATAAAGCAACTTATAATTTATTTGAAAAACAAAATTAGATTTATGTTTTGTTTTCAACACAAAGGTAAACAAATTACAGAAAAGAAAGACTTATCAGATTGTGGTGAAATTAAAATCAATCAAACTCATCTTAAACTACTCAAATTTATTAGTTACACAAACATTCCCTAGGCCAATTAATGATCCTCAAAAGTAGTCATAAACAATGGCATAATGTAAATAGTTTTAGAAAAAATAAATTAATCAAATCACAAATTTTGGAAAAGGTAAAATCAGGAGAAAGGCCAGGAGTACTGCATCACCTTATGATTGTAACAATGGGCTGCTATTTGCACCAAAAAAAAAAAAACAAAACAATGGGCTGCTATTATTAAAGTAGTGTATTGAATGAGGTAGCTGAGTCCTTTGCAAGTCATGTATTATTTGTTGAACTATTGCTTGAGTGCATACCAATGATTATCTCATTAAAAATATATATATATTTAATAGATATCCGAATACAGATACACAGATACGTGGGTAGATATCTAGACAATTAGATATTGATAGTATTTAGATATCTCATAATGGATAAATTATGAACATATTTACACATACTCGAAGACCCTAAAATATGTTTATAATCACACAAACATGGAGATGCAAATACGTGATCAATTTTTATCAAAACTTTTAAACAAATGATGAAAACATAGAGTGTTTCTTCTCTATGTAAGTAACCAAATATCATCCTAAATAAAAAGTAGATTACTACTTCTTGAAATGAAATTGGACATGCAATCACCCAACCCTCTCTCTCTCTCCTCCCACACTCAAAAAAATGAAAACAAAGGATATCATTCCATGGAAGTCTCTCTTTCTCTAGTGTGTTCAATCAAATCGCAGATTCGGTGGAAGGGGCAACTTTTTCCATGGTCAATGGTGTGAAATGCCTTTATTAGAATCTTTAACTCTTCTTTGGGGTTGGAAGTCAGATGGCCCAAGGGACAAAGTACTTTTGTCCCTAAACAAATCAAATCTTGTCACAGGGACAATTTCTACCTCAATAAATAAATCCATTGCTGTTAAAAACTTTCATTAAAATAGTCTCCCATTTGGTGGCTCATTTTCGTATTTGATCAATCAAAATTTAACTCTCCCATTGTCTAATTTCCCGGTTGGCCTAATGGCATTGAAAGAATTCTCTTTGGTTTTTTGGTTTTTTTTTTTCCCCTTCTTTTTGACATTGGATAATTTGCTTTATAATTGTCATAAATTACTAGTAGGTTGAGACAACGATAATTTAGGGGAATTACAAATTGGTTCGGCTACGAGTGAATAATTACAGTTAGTAATCATTCTTAGTTAAGTTAGTAGTCATTTGCTATAAAGTTAGTAGTCAAATGTGTTGATGTGTAATTAGTTGCACATAGCCGGACCAACCGGTAATTCCCCCAATAATAATTTATAAATATTATAAGTTCTTTAGGGCATTTAATGGTACTCGTTGGATTGGCATACAATGACCATGGCATTGGGTTTTTGTACATATTAGGGATCCTCTCTATTTGGCCAACCAAAAAAAAAGAGGGGGGGGGGGGGGGGGGGGGTGGGGGATTGGAAACTTTGTAAAGAGGATTCTCACCCACTCTTTGTCCCTTGTATACTACCTACAAATTATAAGAGTCGAAATTCTAATTTCTTTCTTTTCCTCTGTTTTGTTGGAAATCAAATACGGCAACCCTATATCCCATCTTGATTTTGCATGGTTTTGGTGCATCTACTTACCAATAAAAAGCTCTCTCCCACATTAATTATATTGGTTGGGTGCAGCACATTCTTGGGTGCAAATGGCTTTTCAACCAAATATGATAGGGTTTCAACCATTCCCCTTTCAGTATCAGTACTAAAGTACAAAAGAGTGAGAGACCCATATGAGTCCCACGCAGTTTGTGTGATGCCAAATGGGCATTAATAGAAGGCTATGTGTAGATTACGCTTATAACTAAGAGACAAAAGATTTACCTAGCAAAAAAAAAAAAGAGGATTTTAAAAAATACAAAATAAAATTCAATGACAAAAAATTATGATATTTTCACGATTGGGTTCGTGCACTACAATTTACAAGCTACTTTTGGCTTTCTTTTAGGCCCTCTCATTAATTTGGACAAATGGGCTAAGAATCATAACACAACCTCTATAATTTTTCATTGTATATCGTATAATTCAACTCCGCCCTCACATATCTTTAAGGTGAAGCAAATGTCTTAAGTAATTAGACCCAATTAAAAAAAAAAAAAGTGGAGAAAAGAAAAGAGTTATGAAACCCAAATTAGAAATACAGCACTCTTGTACTGTTTTTAATCCACTAATTGAATGTGTGCATGAGATTTGCATCTTAGGTCACAAAGGGAAGGATTGTTTTTCTTCTTTTTTTTGAAATTTGATTTTGTAAGGTTTTTTTATTGTAGGTATTTTTATAGCCATAGGATCGTTTAGTTTATATATGAATAAAAAAATTAAAAACCATTGGATCATTAAAGCTTATAGGGCGTGATTGTTTGGTTTGTAAATTAATAAAAAAATAAATAAAGAACCATTGGACCATTAAAACTTGTATGGCGTTAAAGCTCTACAAGATCTCTTTAAGGACAAACCTTTAGAAGATCCATGTCCTCTCTTTTTTTTTTTTTTGGAGGAGGGGGGGTGGGGATGATGCGTGTGCCAATCAGAGCATTTAAACTTTTAGCCTAACTAATTTCTTTAGACATAGGTAAGGCCACTACTTACTCTGCATCAATTAACGTTTGAAATGAACCTAAATAACTACTCACTCTATTTTTATTTTTATTTTTGTGAGAAATCGAATGCAAAACTTGTCATTTACGGAAAAATAAATCCTACAAGATAGAAACCATTGATCCACTTCTTGAAATTGAGATAAGTAAAAGAGTCTTTAAGTAATAGGTATACTATTGAGTATTGACATCCATATTTTTCTATTAAACTTTTGGTTCATATCTTATTAGAACTACACATACGAGTTTGGATTTGGTGTTGTAGCAACAACGTGCCAGTTGTATGATCACACACAGCATAGTATTGTTATAGCACGAAATCTTTTCACCCACATATACATAGATCCTCAAGATGGTCTAAGCCATCACACTCCATAATTTCCCCCATTCGAACACATCAACACCAGGAGAGGCGCACGTTCACGCGGACCTACGGGTCCCACCACCCCCACAAACACGACCAACACCCTCCTTAGACGCTCCTCTTTACCCATTTCTCCCACGCGTCATCGATGATTGCCGCCAAGATGTTCGACAAAAAGCGTGAGACAAACTCACCCTCACATCATTACCCGTGTCTCTATGCCCCGCCTCGTCGGCCGGCCAAAAAGTTCCCTCACATCACCACGACTACGACTACGACGACGACGACGACGACGACGAGTCCTTTTTCTCTCTCCCTCTGAGATATGCCTTTTAAATGCTGTATAAAATATATACATACGCTACTCTCGGTCACCTTCTCGCCGGTTTGATGTCGTGATCTGTGCGTTCCTTTATCGATTCAGAATATTCAAATATACGCATATGTGTATGTGTGTGTATTCTATTATATGTGCCATCTTTGTTGTTGTTGTTGTTGGAGACTGTTGGGGGTATGTCAGTGGGCATGGAGTTCGACTTTTTTCAGGGACGCACAATTGGGGGATTGGCTTAGCTGTAAAGACCCACCATTGCTTTCTCCAAGTACAACAACCCCACGACACTAATTTTGACTCAGCGGACACCGATTGACTCAGTGGGACTCGTTTTTTTTCCTCCTTTTTAATAAAAACGATTAAGAATTGGGTAGTGGTGGAAACTTGGCCTTTTTTTAGAGAGAGGAGAAGGGTCTTTCCTGACCCTCAGTCATGGCTCCGGCTGGGAAGGTTTCTGGGTTCCATCGCCAAGGCAATGACTGGTACTCTCTCTCTCTCTCTCTCTCTCTCTCTCTATCTATCTATATATTCTATATATATAGCTTATGAACCCGAATTCTAATTACAGTTATGCAGCGTTTGGTTAGCAATTTCAAGCTTATCAAAAGAAACGAAAAAAAAAAAAAAAGGTTAGCAATTTCAAAGTATTTTCCTTGCTTTTGAAAGCAAAATTTGTCATTTTCGCTCTTAAAAGCAAGCAAAGTACTTCTAAAATGCCAACTAGACAGTGCCTTATGGCTATTGTATCTGTCTATCATTGTAAATTTTGGGTCTTTGTTGACATAGTGAATGCTCTTCCATCAAGCAAACAAAAGATTGTTGTTTCAATTTGAGTTATTGCCCTATAGTTCTTTTCAATTTCATGAGAAAATTGCTATTGGATGTATACCTTATTCATTTCATCGGTGTTAAATCGTAGCTCATTTTGCTACATGAATAACAATGAGAAGAAGAATTTATTTGATGTTTCAGTGGAGTTGGATGGGGATTTGTGTGATGGGTTTTTCTGCGTATGACAGGTTCTGCAATGCAGGTTTGCCAAGTGATGTTACTGTCACAGTTGAGGGAGTTAACTTCCATCTTCACAAGGTATGCCATTACTTTCCCTTTTTAAAGTTGTTTGTGTCTGTATGTCTTCCGTGAAAATAAGTTTAATTTTTCGTTATTCCATTTACTTAATTTATTTTTCTTACTCGATTTTCTGTAGAGAACTTATTCTTGTGACACTGTTCTTAGAATTGAATGACGAAGCTCAACTCAATCACGTTTTTATGAAAATTTATAATCTTGATGATCTAGTACAGGAATTTATTTCACCCCCCTCCCCCCCCCCCCCCCCCCCCCAAAAAAAAAAAAAAAAAAAGGTGATGGAGTTTTAGGGGTATCCATTGAAGCTTTTATGCCTGAAGGCACATTTGATTTTAAATTCATTTTTTGGAATGCAGTTTCTATGCAAAAATCTGTAGTGTCCTATTTTTTTTTTCTTTTGGTTTTCTAAAAAGTTAATAATTAATCATGTTCCCTGTTAAGTTATCCACCACTTGCCATTGGTCACCGAATCTTACCAAATGTTGGGCCTTTGGAGGTGTTGAGCAGGGGTAAAGGAATGCTGGCAGCAAATTTTCTCGTGTTTCCCAATGAACTGAGTGAGTGGGTGTTAATGCTGCTATTGTCTGGGAAAGCCTCCCTTTACTTGCCACACTTAGAGATCTCTTACTGCACAAGTCCATGCTGGTACATAATTGTATGCATGTAAACGGCACTCAAAATTCACTTGCCGCACTTAGAGATCTCTTACTCTATGGATATAGGATGATTGTTATGCAATCTATGGCATTCATCGCCAACTCCAAAAAAATGATAAATTGGAATATTTATATTTTGACCTAGAAGTGCTTCAAGGTGTGCCCTGTTGGGTAGTGGTTGGGTATCTGCATGTGCACCTCCGCTAATACCATATGCTGTGTTCAGTTCTCTTTGAGATGGGTATCATTTGAAGGCTTTCTATTTACAAATTCAAAGCAGATTTTACTGCTAAAAATTTTGAAATTGTTCACTTAGTGAAGGCGAAGTTTTTTAGTGGTTAATTTTCTCATGTGCTATCTGTTTTAGATGGATTTTTTTTCATTTCTACACTCTTCTTTTCCTTCTAAAAAATATATTGTACTTGCTCATCATTTTGTTGATGATTTTCTCTGGTCATGTGGCAATTAATAGGTATCTTGCTGGTAACTTGACTTCATTTCTTGGATTTTTTTTAATAGTGAGCGTTCCTTTTCTCTTGTTGTTGACTGTGTCGTAATGACGTGCTGCGGAGATAATATCTGAGCATTAATTCTATATACTATGCTCTGCTTCTTGATATTGTCTATTGTCTTTTACCATGCACTCTAATTAAATATATAACAATTTAATGGCTTTCCAGTTTCCTCTGATATCGAAATGTGGGAAGATAGCAAGAATATTTGAGGAGTCTCAAAATACTCATGAGGGGACTTTCACCATGGTTTTGGAAGGATTCCCTGGTGGCCCTGACACTTTCTTGGTCGCAGCTAAATTCTGCTATGGTGTGCGGGTGGAATTGACTCCGAGGAACATAGTAATGGTGTATTGTGCAGCAGACTATCTTGAAATGATTGATGAGTTTGGAGAAGGTAACTTATTGTCAAAGTCTGAGAGTTTCTTCCATAAAAATGTACTCCGAAACTGGAAAGAGTGTATTTTGGCTCTTCAAAGTTCTGAACCTGTTACTCTAAGAGCCGACAATCTCCAAATAATTAATAAATGTTTGAATGCTCTATCTATGATGGTTTGTACGGATCCTAGTTTGTTTGGATGGCCCATGATGATGTATGGTAGCTTACAAAGCCCTGGCGGAAGCATCCTATGGAATGGAATAAACACCGGTGCGAGGATCCGAAGCTCGGAATCTGATTGGTGGTTTGAAGACATTTCATATCTAAGTGTGAGTTTGTTTGAGAGACTTGTTCAGACAATGGAAGCAAGAGGCATAAGGCCTGAAAATTTAGCAGGTGCCATTATGTACTATGCTAGAAAATACCTACCAGGTCTAGGCCGATGGCAGGGTGGACAAAGTAGCAAAGCTAGAACAGTTGCAAGTTTTAGCTTGACACCGGCTTCTGTTGATCAAAGGGTTCTATTGGAAAGCATTGAAAAGCTCCTCCCCAAAAAGAAAGGGAAATCCTTTTGCCGTTTCTTACTAGGACTTCTTCGTGTTGCACTGATATTGGGTGTTAATCAAACAAGCCAGGACTCTTTGGAGAGGCGAGTAGGGATGCAACTTGAACTGGCAACCCTAGATAGTCTTCTAATTCCTACTTATTCAGATTCTGTTACTTTGTATAATACTGACTGTGTTGAACGGATTATCCATCATTTTCTATCCTCAGAACCAAGTGTAACATCATTTTCTCCATCATCATTTGACCTAGAAATGTCACCATCATCTGGACCATTAAGAATGGTTGCAAAGTTGATAGATGGCTACATTGCTGAGGTTGCTTCTGACGTGAATCTGAAACCAGAAAAGATGCGTTCTCTTGCAGAGGCCCTCCCAGAATATTCAAGATCTTTGCATGATGGGCTATACAGAGCACTGGATATTTATTTCAAGGTTTGAATTCATTCACTGACTCCCATTGAAGCTGACTAAGGGAGCTTTTAGATGGCCCATGGAAATTCCTTTGTGTTTTTACATTAATTTTTTAATGACTTTGATTCATTTCTCCATAGCGTTTAGAATGAGTCTATTTCATTGCATTTAAGGGATGCTTTTTCATTTTATTTTATTTTTTTCATAAAATTTAGTAATAGCTCCATTCTAGAGGTTTGACTTGTGCCCTCAAATTACATGTAAGAAAAGGGGCAATTATGATTTTCTTCCAATTAGCAGCGAACATTATCTGCCTCTTGTTGATCACTGCATCACGGTTAAATTAACAATTCTGGTCATTTTTTGAAAATTAGACTTGGATTAGAAATTGTCCCATTAGAGTTAAAGAACTACCTTAAAACAACTCGACTTAATATTAACTCAGAGTCGAGTAGTATTTAATTCCCAACCTGCCTCAGTTTGACTCATAACTTAACCAAGTTTTGATGAATTCTTTCCTGAGTTAATTTGGAGCTGTCTGGTTTTAACTTTAAGTCAACCTTATGATATATTTTATCTAGTCAAGAATCAAGTATTGGTGCTATTCTTCAACTCTATAGACATACATATATGTTTGTTAAACCAACCTTTAAAATAAATACTTGTTCTTAAATTCAGAAATTTATGATTTCTCATGGCATTGTTCAGGCACACCCTTGGCTCTCAGAGAAAGAGAAGGAACAACTTTGCAACATCATTGACTGCCAGAAGCTCTCTATTGATGCCTGTGCCCATGCATCTCAAAACGAAAGGTTGCCACTGAGGGTCGTTCTTCAAGTCCTGTTCTTCGAGCAGTTGCAGTTGAGAACGGCTCTAGCTGGTTGTCTCAATGTCTTAGACACTGAAAGTGCCCCTGCAGGTCCCACCACCATCCCAAGCGACATGGCAGGCCAGATTGTACAGAGAGACGGGTGGGTGACAGTTGTGCGCGAGAACCAGGTTTTAAGAGTGGACTTGGAGAAGATGAGATCTAGAGTTGGGGAACTAGAAGAGGAATTTAGTAAAATAAAGCAAGAGATGAAAAGGGTAACTAAATCACATAGTACCCTAAGTTCTCCCCGCATGGTTGCGAGGAGAATTGGGTGCAAGTTTCTTCCTCGATCTTCAGATGCTCGAGCAGATAGTGTTGATAGCACAGGGCCCAATCCAAGAGCATCAGTTGAACAGGCACGTTCTTCCCGTCATTCTAGACACCGGAAAAGTTTCTCTTTGTTTTGAATTCCAACACAAGAACTGAAGTCCATATATGGACATATTGAACTTCTTATAAAGGCAGGATGAAAAGGAGCCAGAGTCCCTTGCCCTAAAAATGTTTTAGTGAAATGTCTAAAGAAAGAAAGGCAGTTTCTTCCTACACTGATTGAAGCATTCTTCATTCTAGGTTTTCGTGCACATCGTGGAGAGGCAGGCAGTCCAAGTGTGACCCCAAAAGGTGATGCTCTGCCATTTGAAGACTTGTTGCTATAGCCCAGCCAAGATTTGAACTGATTGGTGTGTCCCCCACAGGGTACCTGGTGGAGCTTTCATATAAGTAAATACATATTTTGGTTATAGAAATGATACACATTGTTTTTCCCCTTTTCCATTTTTTTTTTTTTTTGAAAATATTTTTTTTTGGGGGGGGGGGGGGGGGGGGGTTTATACATGTACAGTTCTGTGAATCAAGTTGTAAGGCTGTTAAACAGTAAAAAAATTCAGTTGCCTTGTCTCTAAGCTTTTTCAAGTGAATTGACATTGGGTCGGTTGGCATTGTAGGAATCTCCCACATTAAGCTTTTGAATTCTTTGACACAAAAACTAAACATGAGATATTATAATGTGTGTGTGTGTGTGTGTGTGTGTATATATATATATATATATATATATCTGCATGGTTGCATGCTTGTGGACAAGGTCAAGGCAATTCAAATAAGCGCCAAAAATGGTCCCTGTAAAATGCATGATATGTTGAATTTTTCTTTCATATCAGTAGTCGCTTTCCTGGAAGCTGTTTTAGCTTGCATAACATGATTTTGTGCTGCGTGCATCATATTGCTAATGTTGCATGGAGTCATGCTTGTAACTAAATTACGGGATCGGAAAGATTTGAATTAGATAACTTGTTTTAAGGGAGGCAACCCCCATTTTTTTTTTTTTTTTCTCACAATGAATTCTCTTAATTGGATGCATTTCTACTTTAAATTGAAAATGCTACAGAAAACAATATGGAATGACTCTATTTGCATGATACTTCTAGGTGTACTCATCATTAAGCTTTTTAGACATTCCATGAAAGTTGAATCAGTCCATTATATTCTTTTGCTCAAAATGGTTCTGGTATGGTGACAATGCCAACAGAGATAATCTTAGTGAACTCTGGTTAATGGCATCATATGTCGCGTTCAAATATCAAATCCCTGAATTTGTGCTGAACTTATTGCCGAAAATTTGGAATAAATGCTGACAGATATCTTCATGGTGCTGAGAAATTTAGGCTGTTGTTGCTGGTTCACATACCTCATGTGGTCCTAAATTGTGACATTGTTATTGCCCTACTAGTTTTTCTAGTTCTGTCCTGGGAAGATAAGTAGTCTCATCCAATCAAAACAATATTTGAGGTCATATAATTATATATAGAAAAAATTTTAGGCTTGATTTTCTCCTATCAGATTCATGCATTGGGGAGATTGTATCTATTTATTGATGGATTGTGCCATACAAGTTAAATCCCATGCATGCATGGGTTACAACCAATGCATCGGCAACATAAAAAAAAGATAAAGACTCTAGCAGGGACGGAATTAGGATTTCATCTCAAAGGGGGCCAAAGATGAACCAAAAATTTTTACCATGAGAAATATATTAAGATTCAAGACTAAATTAATACGAGAAAGATATAACTAGATAGAATTATTGAAGTTTTTTTTTTTTTTTTTAATTTTATATAAATTTATAAACCAAAGTTTTCATTAATTCAAAACCAACTTATAAAAACAAGTTGCTTAATAAACCTAGATAAGAATTGCCCATCTGCCTAAAAAAGATTCCAAAGTTATAGCAATAGCAAAATAAATTATAATTCTACAAAGTTATTTGGCTAATAATAAAGTAAATGAAAATTTAAGGTATCTATTATATATATATACTAAAACGGAGGAAAAGAAGCCTCCTTCTGCCACGTGTCAGTATATATTTTTTTCCTTTTTTTTTTTTTTTTTTTTTCGCTTTCACATGCTGAAACAGTGGCAGGAGAAGAAAACTTTTTTGGTAAAATTACCTTTTAGTAATGATTTTTCAACCTAATTCCAAGAAAAGATACTATCTGTCAACTTACTACAGATTGACTACCAATGTGCGCCAAAATGACAGCTAACTTTCATTGTTTCGTATTAAGTTAGGAAGCAGTCACTAAAATGTAATTTTTCCAAAAAGTTACTTTTAGTGACTTCTACTTTTGGTGATCACTTTCCAACTTAATACCAAATAAAGGAATTATCTGTCAACTTGCTACAAATTGACTTGATAAGTGCTTCAAAAGGACTACTAACTTTCTTTGTTTGGTATTAAGCTGGGAAGTAGTCACCAAAAGATAAATTCCTCACCTTCTTTTTCTTTTCTTCTTTTTCTTTTTTTTTTTTTTTTATATTACTTGCTCTTTCTTATATGGTGGAGGTAAGTTGATGTTTGGTGTTCACTACATATCTCTTTGTTTTTATGTGAGAGGATTAAAAAACCCACACTATACAATGTTCAACCCAGACTTAATAAACTGTACTATATTTTTCTATTTTCTTTATGCCTATTCATTTCTCCTCTTAAAAATTAAACGTATAAAACTATAAATAGTCATAATTAAAAAGAAAGACAAATAGAGGAAATGAGGATTAAAAAGAAAACACAATCCGTTAGAATCTTCAGATTTTCCCGATTTGCTTCTAACATGAATAAAAAATAAAAAAAATCTATTTGAATCAAAATTCTTCCCATATGGTTAATTACATAAAGTTGAAAAGATTTATACTTTCTTTTATTTTCTTCTTCTTCTAACTTTTTTCCTATTCTCTTTCTCAGTCTAGACTTTTCTCTCATCTTTTTATGATCCAATTTCAAACATATTTTTGATATTTTTCCCCATGGTTTTTCACTTTTTGTGAAACCCACTCGAAACTTCATGAAAGGTCAAGATTTATCATTGTCATGCATTTTACAATCTCCACCGTCGGATTTCGAGACACTTTCAACGGCTATATTTGCTTTGGTATATACCAACATGTTAAAACCATGATTGTGGGATAGACTAAGCTTTAGAGAATTTTAATTTTTTTCCACCAAATATCATAACATATCAGTTTCTTTATTTTTTTACATGTTTTCACTATTAAATTAATTGTTTTTCAAACTAATTTATCTTTTCGAGAATATAATTAAATTTTGTGTAATACATTATACTAACATCATACCAAAGATTATTTTGATTAAATTATTTTATTTATTTTTGTCTATATCTTTTCAATTTAATTGACATATTATATTAACAAATATATTTTACTATTTTAGAGAATGAGAGTTTTGTTAAAATTTTAATTTGTTAATAATATTATTTTTTATAAATTAATCCGTGCGTCGTACGGGTTCAAAAGCTAGTAGAACTAGAAGTCTGAAAGAGAAGGTAGCACAAACCGATAGAAACTATATGTATCCACTGTAACACTATTTTCATGTTTTCATTTTATATAAGCCAAAAACAAAGTCCGACATGCCTTAATAGTAAAAAGCTAGAGGGGCCATGTCCCCCTTGGCCCAATAGTATTTTCGTCCCTGGACTTTAGGCTGGTGCACATGATGTAGACGAACTTAAGAAGCTCAAAAAACGAAAAAGACAATACTTGTCTCCGCCATAGGGTAGGAATTCCTCCCACCCAATGAGGTGGCATGTCTCTTTGATGAACATGTGTCCTTAGACATGCCTCTCACATGACCTTTGAACTCTAGCTTTCGAAAACAAGAGCAACCCAAATGGAGAACTGGTTCTTCCTGAATCGAGTTTGGTCCTCCCACCCCACCTCCGAACTGCAACATCTCTCACCGTTCAATGCCCAACGCCGACACCAATCAAGGAACGCCGGCAACCATCACCCATGAGAGATAATGTATATTTGGATTGCGGGTAAAGGCAATGGATTACAATATCAAATCACGTCGGATTTGAAGCTCGACGCCAGTGGACGACAAAGTCCCCATGCCGAACTCACGGCGAGTGGTGATTCTTCAATCAGGGTGTGGATTTAATCTCCGTCACGAAACTCGACATTTATTTGGCAATCTGGAACAGATCTAGAGCATCATCGACGGCGATCTATAATAGACCTGTGGATAGCATTTGTTGGGTCTTAGATTTTGGAGTGGTAAGCCTTTGAGAAGAAATCATCATTTTGTATATTCTGATTCTGACTTTTGCTTCTAAGTATTAGTGGTTAAAAATGAGGGCTTCATTTTCTCATTTGGGGATTGCGGGTCTAATGTTGCTGAGATCTGACTTCTTTCTTCTAGTCTTTTTTTGATTTACTACTTGATACACATGTGCGTTGCATGTGAGTTATTTTCAATACGATTTTTTTTTTTTCCTACTAGCCTATTTTCAATATGATTACTTTCGTATTTATTTATATTTAAATAAATAAGGGTAAAATACACCTACACCCCTTGTATTTACTGAGAAATACACTGACCCCCTATGGTTTCTGAAAATACACTGACCTCCCTTGTCAGAACGGCAAAATTGACGGAGTTAATAGAAATGTGAAATGACCGAGTTACCCTTCCTTTAAAACCGTGTCGTTTTTGTGTTTTTGTGTTTGAGTCGAAGGAGGGTTGAACGAAGAAGAAGACAGGCGGCAGGGCTGAGTTTGCCAGTGGTGACAAGTCGCCGGCGGTGAGTGGGTGTTTTCGTGTTTGAGTCGAAAGAGGGTTGAATGAAGAAAAAGATAGGCAGCAGGGCTGAGTTCGCCAGTGGTGACAGGTCGCCGGCGGTGAGTGGGAGGCACTGCGATGGGGAGGCCCTGTGTAAGGGTTTGGAGATAAAAATAAAAAAAAATAAATAAAAGAGAGAGAGAGAGAGAGAGAGAGAGAGATCCATGGCAGATCAACACTCGCCGTGAGTTCGACGTGGGCACGCTGTCGTCCACTAGCGTCGAGCTTCAAATCCAGCGTGATTTAACATCGTCATCCACCGCCTTCATCAACGTTAAAAATACGCATTATCTCTCATGGGTGATGGTCGCCGGCGTGAATTGATTGGTCAGATTGTCGGCGTTGGATCTTGAACGGCGAGAGATGTTGCAACTCGGAGGCGGGGTGGGAGGACCAAACTGTCGCCGCTGCGCTCACCGCCGCTACGATTTCACCGTGCACCTAAATCCCTCAAATCTGAAATCGCGAACTCTTACATCGCGAACGGCTGCGGCTCCTCTCCACAAACCTCACCATCGGCGCACGGTTTTCTTCTTCTTCTTCCTTAAGTTCTCTTCTATCTTCTTCTTCCTTAAGCACAACCAAACCCTCCCCTCACCTCTGGCGATGGCGTTTTCGATTTGGGTTTGATGGGACCCAAAACATTACACAACCAAAAAAAATAAATAAATAAAATAGGAGCATCCACCTGTGTGATTTGGAGAGGGCGTGAGGGGAGAGAGAAGGGGATTAGGAGCTGCGGCGGCGGAGTTTTGGCAGTAGGGGGGAGGCGCAAGGGTTTGGAGAGAAAAAAAAAAAAAAAAAAAAAAAAAAAAACCCCAATTTGTCTGCTGCTCAAAAGAATTGATCACAGCAATTCTGTGTTAGTGCTCTTATTTTGGTGCTCCATTGCACTCGGCCACTTCTCCGGCCTTGAAATAACCTCATTCACCTTCGGCGAACTCCAATTTTTTCCGACAAGGGTGGTTTGGGTGGGTTTCGCCATAACCAACCAACCAAAACAATTCCCTCGTTTATTTCGTCAGAGGTGGTGGTGGGACGACAATGGGTTTTTGGGCAGAATGAAGAGATGAAAAAAAAAAAAAAAGATTGAACAAAGCAACAAAAAAAAAAAAAAAAATGCACGAAGAATAAGAAGATGAAGAAGAAGAAGAAGAGGAGAAGCAGCAGCAGCAGCAGCAGCACGCATGGCTGCCACCGGTCTAGCCCAAACGATGCGTTTTGGCTTCACTAAAGGCAAAATGGGTATTTTGAGTCAATATTTTCATGACGTCAGCAACCAATAGTAACGGCTCCCAACGGCGGATTGACGGATGGGGTTAAGTGCACATTATTTTCCAAAGTAAGGGAGGGCAGTGTAATTTCAGAAAGTATAGGGGGTGTCAGTGTAATAGTCAGTAAACACAGGGGGTGTAAATGTATTTTACCCAATAAATAATTATGTAATTGTTATACTCGGACCATTTTACCTTGAGCCGTTGAGGACAAGCATCCTATCACTAATGCTGAAGCAATATTTTGATATATATGTTATGTTATGAGGAGTGGTTGATTCTACCCAAAAAAAAAAAAAAAGTTCCCACATTTTGTAATGCCCTCTCTCCTATGCATTAGATTCTCTTAAGGTTTGACCTCTTATAACCTCAAATTATGATGAGATCATAGCCATTCACTCTTATAATCACAATCACAGTAATTAATTTCATAAATGGTTAAAACTCAATTTATACAATCTATTTCGCCCTCACTTTCATCGTCAAAATCTCTAATCTGGTGAAGACCACCCTTCCCATCATGTTTCTCTCATCCAACCACACTCTCATTCCCCTCTCATTTACTGCCACTTTGGTGAACAATTTGCTCCCTACAATGTTCTCTCTCTTTCTTACCATCAAAATAACATAATTTGGTGAACAAACCCAAGTCGTTTTTTCTCAACTATACTTCGTGAACCACAACCAAGATTTGGAGACGATCTTAGGTTGCCTCTAGGTTTTTTTTTTTGGATTCATCTGCTTATTTGGTGGTATTGTCATCCACTGTCAAAGACACGATTTTTGTGAAGTAAATTCGCTCATTGTTTTTAAAATTTTTTTAAGCGAAATTGATCCTAGACAAAGTTTTTCTCTCTTTTTCTATGTTTTTTTCTTTTTTTCTCAATTTTTTTTAATTTATTTTTATGGCATCATTATCTACATTTTTTTTTTTTTTTGTCCACGCAAAGATTGAAAATAGTGCAGAGAGTTTTTCATATCTTTTTTTCCCCCTTCATGTAGAGTTTTATCTATTGTTATCCCCCCCTTCTCTCTCTCTCTCCCTTTAGGTGATTATATTTTAATTTAGCAATTCAAACCAAGATTGCAAGGTTTCATTTTTTTTTTCTCTCTTCGTGTGATTACCAATATATATACTAATTTAGCCATTCAAGCAAAGATTGCGAAGTTTTATAAAAAATAAAAATAAAAATAAAAATTTATATGTAAGCACAGTGCATAGAAAAACATAATAGGAAAAATAATGATATAGAAGAAGTAAACCCTACCAATATTTGAAAACAACAATTGATAATACCAAAAAAAAGAAAAACCTTAAAAAAAAAAAAGAAAAAGAAAAAAGATACAAAGAGTTACTGTGTAAACAAATACTCATCTTCTTTGGTTTTTAACTTATCCACTACTATACAGTCAACCATTAAAATTAGAAGGAAAAAAAGAAAAAACATTGAAAAGAAAAGAAAAGAACAATATTAAAGAGAACCTTGTTTTGGTTGATGGGATCAGGCCTAAGGAGAATGAAGGATGCTGAAAAGCATTTCTTGTTTGGTTTCCATCGTTTAATTGTTGATATGATATTTATATTTTTATATTATAATTGTTTTAAGGTTTTAGGATTCTATACATGTAATACTTTTTTGTTTTTAGGGTTTGTTTTAATTAAAAGATAAAAAGGTAAATATAATTTTAAATAAGGGTGTTATGATTAATTAAAAGTTTTTTTGAAATACAAACTTTTATAGGTAGTATAGATATAGGAATTATAATTTCCGTTTCCTTTGAATTCCTATTTGTATTTTATATATTAAGGTATGTGTTTTAGAATATATTAAAGTATGTGTTTTAGAATTATAATTTTCATATTTCTATATGTTTCTATTTATTATATAGGAATTATAGTTTCCATTTCCTTTAAATTCCTATTTGTGTTTTATATATTAAGGTATGTGTTTTAGAATTATAGTTTTTATATTGGTATATTTTCTATATATGCAAAAGGGTGAGTAGTTATGTATTTAAAAATTAAAATAAGAATATATTAATCAATCAAAAGTTTTTATTACATTCATCTTTTTATAGGTAGTATAGATATAGATTTATTTTTTTTTTTAAAAGATGATGCTGGGATGGTGAAAATGGAGTTGAATGTTGAGTTATGAATCTTTTTCTTAAAGCTTTTTCTTGTCTTTAAATAGTTGGGATTGTGGAAAAAAAAATTTCACCGGAAAACATGGAGATCGCCCGGAACTTCATGAATCGAAGCAAATGTGTTAACGTCGAGCGAGTCCGCAAGCTTCAATAATGATTGCTACCGTCAGGTCGAATTGGCAAGCTTCAATAATGGTTGCCGATGTTCGGTTGTTGATCGGAGATATTCCCTTGGACGGAGACGAGATGTGAGACGGAGTGGCTGGGGCAAGAGAGAACCGTTATCCTCTGCCTTCGTTTCCTATCCTTCAGTAATCAAACAGGCTTCTAAAAAGGTCACGTGGATAACATATGCATTGAACACGTGTTGATCAAATAAGCATGCCACCTCATTGGGTGGGAGGTGGGGTGTGGAGTTCCTCCACCTCAGGCAAGTATTGTCCAAAAGGAATTTAAACAAAAAGCAACAGTCCAATAGGGTCAAGAAAAGTAGGTCTATTTGCAACCTTGGATGTGCCAAATCAAACAAAAGAAACTGGAGGGTAATATCTTTAACCTTTATTATTGAAAATGACTCGTCTTCGAAGATTTTTCTTATTCTTTCCTTTCACCGTTTCACGTGGGCGGAATTATTCCCAAAATGCCAATACCAACACCAACCCCACTAGTTTTTTCTTTTGTTTTTGCTAAAGAACCCCACTTGTTAGCCCCAAATCTGCCATCCTCTTATAAAGTCATAAAACTCCTATTTCATTTTTTTTCCTTGAAATAAAAAAAAGTTCAAAGATCTTTCACCAAATGACAATGAAGAAACTCCCTATGCCAGAACAATCTATGCTAGTATCTATGCTTCAATAACTAAAAGGTTTGAGGTTTGACTTTTCACCTTTTTTTAGGCTTGTCACTAATTTGATTTATCCTAAGCGTTAAATGAAATAAAATGGGTAATGACTTCATCCGTGTTTTATGAAATTAATTGGGTAGAATATCTGGATATCCATGGTGGGGATGGGAGATATCCAAACTTAAAGAACTGATCATGTGCGGGATATTCCAAAATATCCCGTTCGATCACGGTTGTCCATAGAAGACATGTACATACGCGTGTCGCTCACAGATGATTGTGATCGAACGGGATATCTGGAATATCTCGCATATGATCAAAGCTTTTCAAATTTAAACAAAAGAGTTCAAGCTTATGCAACATTAAGAATACGTTTGCACATAATTGATTCCGAGTCAAGTACTTGTCCTCTACTCCTTTCTCCAACCTATAAAAATAAAGTAATTGTTCTCTCTATCCTCAATTACCTTTTTTTATTTATTTATTTATTTTTTCTTTTATACCTATACTCGGCTCTTCATTGGAAAAAGCAATTCTCCTTTACTCTCACTCATATTATGTAACATACCCAACAAAACAAATGAAAATTGATTATATACATATATCCCCATATTATGTTATTATAGATATACATCTATGTGTCAGTGTCTATATGTTTATGAGTCTAAATAAATGTTTACTTTCACGTGCTACGTATCCATATTTTTTACAATTAACTATAACTTGTGACATAATATGAGTGAGAGTAAAGAAGAACTGTCTTCCACCATAAAGAATAAAGTATTGTTCTTTTTTATCATCGTAGAGTGAGAGAAAATAAAAGAGAATTAAAAATTACTCTGCAATTTAGACCAAAGGGAAAATAAAGTAAAAGACTTTTATTACCATTCATTTTATTTAGAAAAATAAAAATAAAAATACTCATTGATGGGTGGCTATTGCGATCGGTCAATTTTCTTTGTAACCCTTATTTATTTAAATTTTCTTAAGATATTATATAAAATATAAAAAATATAAAAAAATTTATTGGTGAAGCATCATTTTAAACAATTTTATAAAAAAATAATTTTAAAAAATTTATAATTTAAACAGAATTATTAGTCATTTACAAAACATATACGTGTATACTAGGTTTTTTTTTTTTTTTTTTTTGGGTACAATGGTGAGGTACAAAAACGGAGACACTGGTTTTTATTGGACTGCTGGAGGACTAGAGGCGAGAGTAGAGAGTCTCTTTCCACGCTACTATAAATCTATAATAATACAGCCGCCGCGCCCTTTCTCCTTCACTCCCTCACTCTCTCTCAGCAGTCGGCACCTTTCTACCGTCTCTCTCTCCAATCTCTCGTTTGCAAGCAGGCAATCGAATCGAATATCACAGTGTGATTCTTTCGTATTTTCCAATCAAGTCAAATCCTCGTTAGATATCTTCGTCGGTTATGTGATTTTTCATCATCTCGAGCCACATCTGTTTCGATTACGCATTTCCCAAATCGATTTTCAGACAGTCATTTCCAAGGGAGGATTCGTAAAATTTGGGGTTGACGAACATGGCAGTTTGTCCATCAAGCTTCGAATTGTCGCTTTTTTCAAAGCTGTCAGAAGACCTCTGTTCAAGAAAGCTATGTAGCGGTAATCCCACAGTTGAGATTAGGGTATCGGGATTTTACAGAAACCATGTTCTTCAATATCAAATCACACCAAAGATTGTATGTTTACATCATTCAAGGAGAAAGAACCAATTGTTTAAAGCCAAGAGTGTTGAGAAGGTGCTTTCGGGTGATGTAGCGGAGGATTCTAGGGTTTTGGAGATCGGTTCTGAGCCGGAGACTGATAATGTAGGAGGTGGTGGTGGTGGTGGTGATGGAGATTCTTCTGCTGGTGGTGGTGGTGGGGGTGGGGGTGATGATGGTGGCGGTGAAGATGATGGAGAGGAAGAGGAGTTCGGACCGATAATGAAGTTCGAGGAGGTGATGAAAGAGACGGAGGCTCGCGGGGCGAGTCTTCCTTTGGATATGTTGGAGGCCGCGAAGACTACTGGGATTCGCCAAGTTATTCTTTTCCGGTACTTGGATTTGCAGGTTAATGTTTTTTACATAAGCATGAATTTAAATTAGATATACTTATGTTTACTCGACTGAACCTAACTCAACTATGAGATGTATAGTGGGTGAAAAATCCCATTCCAATCACAACAAGATGTGCAATTAATCAAACAAGAACATGGAAAGAACTGCACCTGGGCTTAAGGTGGGAACAATTCGGGCCATGTTAGTCCGGATTGATACCCTGTTATCTTGGCCTCAATAGGATGGTACTCAAGAAGAAGTGAGAATGTGAGATCAATCAGACCTCTATGGTAGCGTGAAATTTGAGTTTAATTTAAATTCAAATTGGTTGGAGGCGATGACAATCCCAAGCCCATGACTCCAAGAGTAGTGGGCTGGGATAGACAATCCCTATCTATACATATTAAGAGCAACTATAGAAGGAAAGCTGAGTCTCCACACAAAAAAAAAAAAAGAAAGAAAGAAAAAAAAAAACGCATTTCTTCCCAAGCTAACAGGCGTTGAACCCCTTTTTGAGTCTTCTATTTACTTAATCATTGAAATTTCTTTGATAGACACCATGCTGGTGTCTATTTTCAACATTAGAGTGGTTTTGGGAGATATTTTCATCTTATCACTGATTGTAGAACATTTCCATCATGGAGTAATTAAAATGTTCAAAAGAATAAGCAAGCAAGCCTTTTAGGCTGTCCAAGGAAATTTACGGATAGTTGAGCAAAGCGATTCTAAATGGATGCTCCGATGACCTAGAGCAACGTAGTACGACAATCGAAGAGAGTTGTAGAGGCGACGATGGAGCTTGGGCTATCAGTGGAACGGCTGTGATAGTTGTTGATTATGAAGAGTGGCTTCAGTCAAAGATGAATAAATAGTAACCTGAAACAAACAAAAACACATCAGGGAGGCCGAGGGTTGCTTGATCGAGGACCCTCCGACGGTCAAGTCAGATCTCTGAATTTAGAGAGAGGAGGAAGAAAGAGCTAGGGTTTTAAAATGAGAGTGGTGTACCTGGTTGAAGATTAACAGTATGATTTTATGGTGGAGGTCGAAGGTGTGGTTTAAGAACCGTTTTAACCCCACCAGCGTTAATCTAGGGTTTAGGCCTTGGTTAAGCAACAACTGGCCATCCATGGTTAGGTTAGTGATAACCGTTTTGACCATGATCTGGTTAGCTTGTTGGTGTGCGTTTTAAGTGCGAAGCTTGTATTTTGGTTCTTAGATGAGGGACCTGTTCAGGTGCCACTAAAGACTACTGAGCTCAAACGAGATTGGCATGGACCGAGAAGGGTGTTGTCATCTGACTGTGATCAAACCAGGATCAGCCATCATTCAAGTGGATTGAGGGCCGTTTGGCCTAAGCACAAGTGGACCAAGTCTCAAAGATGACTAAGCCCATGGACTGAGCCTAGTTATTATTGTGATTGGGTGATCTTTCATCCCACGCAGTGTATAATCAAAACACACTTGTACCGATTGATGCACGAGTCGAGGACCGAACTGAGCTATGACTGGATTGGTACATGGGCTGAGCAAGAATCGACCTGACATATTGGATTGGTCACCGTTGACCATGAGCTAGCCTTTATGGATCAAGTGTGCTTTACCCGAATATATATTAACCGAGGGACTCGAGCCTGAGGGTTCCACGCGTCCAAATCTCATTCAATCATGGTTCAAAGTCTCGTCCGAGATGGATGAGATCTCACCGAGTTAACCCAGTCTCATTCAGGGACGACACGATATTTGAGAACGAATCAAGTATACAGTAGGGTTTTATTTAAAAAAAAATGAAATCTGAATCAATGCCCATCGATTAAAATGTATGCTTGATCATTGATATGTTATATTTATTTGTGTTATTTGGTATTATTTTAGGTATCTAAAACCTAATTATAGTGTATTTTCAAGTTCGTGCTAGCGCCGGTTTTGATATTTTTGACCATATTATGTGTCCCAAGTTATTTGTTTTTCTTATTTAATGGTTCTAATATGATTTTCCTATTTTTTTATGATTTTTCTATAATTTTTTTGAATTTTTTAAAACATTCTTTAATGCGTAAAGTTACATCTTGCCCGAAATGCGACAAGATGGATGAGATTGAGATGACCAAGACCGAAACGCGACAACGACCGAGACCGAGACTGTGAACCATGCATTCAATAAATAATGAGCTAGCCATGGGATCTTGATTGCCATCGCGGCATTGCCTCTAGCCAATTTGAATTTGAATTATATTCGAATTTCCTTCTAGGATTGAGATTTGATTGATCTCACCTCTCTTTGGCTACCATCCTATCGTAGGTGAGCTAGGAGTATCATTTCGAGCTAACCTAGCCTGGATTGTTCGAGCTTTATGCCTAGTGTGGTCATTACCACGTACTTGTTTGATTAACTGCATTCTTCCATTTTGTACCAAGTACCATCTTTTCATGAGATGACTAAATAACACGTCTGTCATTGTTATTGGAAGGGGACTTTTTACCCATAACAGGGTGATTGAGGTGGGTTGTTCACTTACTTGAGACATAACTACATAAGGTTTTGAGATTCTATTTTATTCTTCTTGGTTTTTTTCTTGGCAACCAAATGGAAGGTTAGGCTTTGTTTGGTTGCTAAGAAAAAGAGGGAAAAGAAAGAAGTCATGATTTTGAGTCTCCATTATTTCGGACCCAAAAAATGAAAATATGGAAGAAGTCCACTTAACTAAACTTGATACTATTTGGCTTAGTTGAGTTGAGCTTTTCATCTTTTCTGAAATAAAATTGAAAAAAGAAGAAGAAGAAGAAATATTAGTCTTGAAATGCTGTTTTTATTCCTTGCCTCTGTTTCATTAGCAACCAAATTGTGGGTTATTTTATTTCTATGGTCAATGGTTTATGATTGAATCCCATTTTGGTATTTATATTGCAGGGCTCAGTTTGGCCTCTAGGGTTCATGATGAAGTACTGCTCTATGCTTCGTAATAGAATGCTGGCTGATCCTTCATTTCTTTTTAAAGTCGGAACAGAGGTTTGTTAACTTTGTATTATTATTGTTATTATTATTATTTATTTTTGATTAGTGGGACTAAATGATTGTTCGTTATCACCAAAAAAAAGAAAAAAGAAAGACTAGTGGGACTAAATAATTGTTGGTGCTCAGTGAAGTCTTGTGCCATTGACCCACATTATGGCATTACACATGAACCACCCAGTAACATACATAATTCAGATGCATCATAATTCAGATGACTTGCATGGAAGATATCCCATAATGCATCATAACTTGAAGAAGAAGAATTGCTTGGCGTGTCCACATAATGGTTGTTTATTACACATACAGCATGGACTGACTGCTTCCAGCCTCAGGGTGCAAAGAATTTTTCTTTTTTAGAAACTTTTATTGTTGACTTGACATGATGCAGGTAGTCATTGATTCTTGTTGTGCAACATTTGCGGAAGTTCAAAAAAGGGGCAAGGATTTCTGGGCTGAATTTGAGCTGTACACGGCAGATCTTTTGGTCGGTGTAGTTGTAGATATTGCGTTGGTTGGTATGTTAGCGCCCTATGCTCGTTTTGGGAAGCCATCTATATCAAGAGGTTTTCTTGGACGCATACAGCATGCTTGTGGAGCTCTACCAAGCAGGTTATAATGCATGTTGGGATTTTGAGATTCATACTTGTCTGGATCTATCTATGCCCTTGGTTATTATGCTTAAGATTCTGGGTTGAATTTTATGCTAATAGGTAGAGAAAATTTTGAGCTACCAAGATTTCCTTTTTGGCCACCTGTTCACTTTTCTTACTAGTTCAGACATTGTCAACTCTGAATCATATTGGACAGTGGATCTTCTGTTAATATCCTTGTTTCATAGGATTACAGTATGAAGACTTAGTGGAGTTCTGATCTAATTCATATTCCTAATGACAGTGGACTTAGTGCCAAAGAGGTTCCTAGTGTCATTAAAGGAGTTGGCTCCTTCAGAATTGCTTGGTATCTTAAGAAACAAGGTGGAGGAACTTGATCTTTGTTCACTCATTAAAAAGAAGAGTTGTTGTACATCTCTTATTTACCTTGCATAGATTTTGAGACCCTACTCAAAATCTGAAGACTGTAGTTGACTGGATTTAAGAAATAAGCACAAGTTGATGCAAAAGTACAACTGTTGAACTACAAAACAAAAACGAAAATTAACATCTCGGTTTTTTTTTACACACTTCCAAAACAATACCCAAGTGCCAAAATGCTTCAGTCAACCAAAATTTTTCTGAAGTTGATTGCTGAGAAGTTAAAGAATAGGGTATGCATTTGATAAAGTGAAGCAGTTGCATCCTCTAGCCCGGGTGTTCATGTGGTTGGCACCAACTGTAGCACTCTTGGGTAACCTGAGGGTATTTTAACAATTTTCCCGTACTTTATCTCTGTTAATTGATTCTATGGCTGCAAGACTTTCATCATTCTTGTGTGCAGCAATTGGATAACTTTTTAAATTTTATTAATAATTTTTTTTTTTTTTTTAATGCAGTGTTTTTGAAGCTGAAAGGCCAGGATGTAATTTCTCAGTGAAGCAGCGGATTGCTACATACTTTTATAAGGTACCAAAAGTTATTGGACCTATCAAGTGAACAATAGACAACTTTGTTGTTTTCTGGATGACATATCTCAAAGAAAACTCCCCACCCAAAGATTGGCTTCTTTGGTTCTCATTGGTTTTTGGTATTAGATTCTAGCATGTTCTTTATTTTTCACTGTATGCCTGAAACTGGGTTTCAGTAGTAATCAGTGTTATATATTTCCAACTACTGATTATAACTGATTTTCTCATTCTCTGGATCCAGGGTGTACTCTATGGATCAGTTGGGTTTGGGTGTGGTCTTATTGGCCAAGGAATTGCAAATTTGATCATGACTGCTAAACGGTACTCTAATACACCCCTTATCTTGACATATCTTGTATCTATTTTTGAGGCTGATTGTCTATTTGCAAACTCACGGTGGGTTTATATCTTTATGTATATATCTTTGAGTTTTATGTTTCTATAAGAATGAAGTGCATAAATGTTGTAATCGACATTTTCTTTTCATGATTGAAATTTGGGTTATATTTTCAGAAACACATATGTTTAAATGTCTTCTTAAAAATATATGGGTCATGGGATGCTTTCTCTCTCTCTCACACAGAGTGGTGCTAAATATTATTCAATTTGGCTTATTAATGTATTGTCTGGAAGTTGATTTGGCTTATGAGTTATTAATTTGTAACTTTGTTGACTAACTAAATGTACACTTAAGATATATTTTGGGTCGGTAACAGAATCTACCATTTTATTACTATTGGTTCAGATAGTATAATTTTAAGTTGATCCTGAATTGTGAGCTTACTCTACTATCAGAAAAATATTTCGTGAAGAAAATACATACATGCACATACATGTAGGGATGTATGTCATTCATTCATATCTTTCTCTGAATGACACATTTTTACAAGGTTGAAGTATTTATGAAGGAAGAGAAGTTTTGAATCTAAATGATTGCCCTTTGGGGGAACTCGAAGTAGTTTGACTTGTTTTGAATTTAGAAGCACTGTACTCTTTGGTGGAAGTCAAAAAACATGGTTATTTGATTGGTTAATTAAGTCTGCACTCTACAGCTACCATCTACTTCTTGCCTGAGCAGTATCATGCCTGTGTCTTATGTGTAAAGTTGTGGGTTTGAACTTGTGATATCTTACTTTTCCAACCAAAAGGGTAAGCGAAAATGATAAACAGTGGTCAAGGACTTAACATGATTAAATTCTGCATGACAGATTGGATGATATTTGGAAATATTTGAATTTATTTGCCTCTGTTTACAGTTGTATATGGGGGGAGTAGAGAAGTTCTTGGTGAATACCTCTGTTGTGCAACCTATCATCTTTTTTTCTTTTTCGTTTCTTTCTTTTCTTTTTTTTGGGGGGAATAATTTCTCATAGATTTATCATCCTAATTTCTATGTTAACAGGAGCATAAAGACATCAGAAGAGGACATACCTGTGCCGCCTCTTGTGAAAAGTGCTGCTCTCTGGGGTATTGTGTAACTGATCCTTTGAAATCCTACATTGGCATCTAATCTCATTCTTGACATTTTGATTTCCTAACAACTGGTGGTCGATCTGTTTTTTGCGATAGGCTTTCTGTCTCATTTGTATCTGATTATGAAATCATGGTCTCAAAATATTTCACACAAAGAATTATCGTTGGGTCTTCTTTCGCCTAGATTTTAGACTGTCCATTATATATCATCAACTTCAATAAAATGTCCACAAAAAAGTTATATTTCAATTTAAGCTGTGGTCTTTCTGTTATGCACAAGATTCATTGCAAAGAAATTCTATAGATGTTCAAATGTTATCAATTGCAGATAGGTAGTACATATAGTTGCATTAATTTTATGAAGTTATTGGAAATTGGTGCTTTGTTTCAGTTATAACCAGAATTACCATATAATGAAGTGGTATGTCATTTTGCAGTTTGACTACCCTTAGATGGTGTTTTGCTAGTGTAGTAGTGAGCATGTGTCTGTGATGAGTAATAGGTTTACGCCTCTGTCACCAAGTCTTGTGGATTCTATATTCTTAGCATTCAAACCATTCACATATTGTTGTGATTAAACATCTTAATTGAACCTCAATGTTTCTCTCTTCTGTTTTTTTTCCTTTTTTTTTTTTTGGGGGGGGGGGGGGGGGGGGTGGGGTTGGGGGGGTGGTTTGTTGTTGGGGAATGGGGAGGTCTTTTTCAAGAGTTTTAACTACTGCTCATTTACTTTATTCCAACTTATTGGTTTGCCTTCTTCGTAATCAGGTGTTTTTCTTGCGATCTCTTCCAACACTCGTTATCAAATTGTTAACGGACTGGAACGCCTGGTTGAAGCTTCACCTTTGGCAAAGCAGGTCCCACCTGTTGCAATGGCTTTTACGGTGGGTGTGCGATTTGCCAACAACATTTATGGTGGTATGCAGTTTGTAGATTGGGCTAAATGGAGTGGGGTGCAATAGCAGTAGCCTTTCTGTTAGAGGCATTGTTCTTTACTGATTAAGCGGAAGGATTGGTTGAGGCAGTTAATTTTCTGCATCAGCTTTCCATGCCTTCATTTTTAAGTGTGGCTTTCGTATATCAAGCTTAAGAGCTTGAGATATAGGGTTTATGATTAAATTATTAAAAAACTTGCACTTTGTTCAGTGGGCATTGTTGTTTATTCATGCTTGAGTTTATCGTTTGTAGTTTATTAATTTATAGGAGAGACCATGGCAACAGTTGGATACTAGGATATTAGTTTGAACCCTGGCAACAGTTGGATACTAGGATATTAGTTTGAACCTCCTTTTCTGTCTTTTCAGGTGCATTTGGATGCGCTACTATTTTTGTAACTTTTTTCTTTAGTTTGTAGTAGTAGAAGATTTTTTTGACATTGTATCAGTTTTTGTTTTTATTTTTATTTTTTAAATATAAGCATGTTGGAACTAGGAAGTACATACCTGTTTTAAAAATAAAAAAAGAAGGAAAAGGCCAAAAAATGCATGTTTGGCAGTGGCAGTGATAGTGGCCATGATGAGGTAGTGGTGGGTGGTGGTGGTGGCGGTGGTGGTAATGATGAGGGGTGGTGGTGGTGGTGGAGATTAGGGGTGTATAATGGTTTGGTTAAACCATGAACTGAACCAAACCGGCCACGTTGGTCCGGTTTGGCTTGTGGTTTGGTCTTTGTTCCATTTTTCAAAAACCCATTTTTTTGGTTCCATTTTGGTTTGCTTGTCAAGAAAACCAAACCGATCCAAAAACTGAAATGATATATATATATATTTTAATATTAATTTTATAATAAATTCTACTGTAAATCTGGATGATCCTGTTTCCAATTTTCCATAGTAATTTCAATACAATTCTTCTACTTTTCTTTTTATTTTTTATATTACTAAGAATATAACATTATTCTAGGCTACTTTCCAACATTGATCCCAGTATTTTTTTTTATTTTTTGAGGGGGGGGGGGGGGGGGGGGGGGGTGTGGGGGTTGTTTGGAATTTCTTCTAATGGTCAAGACTGAATTGGATCTACCATTATCACCACAACTATGGTGGTTTTTTTTTTTTTTTTTGATAAAATGGATATTCATTCAAGGTCTAGGGTTAGAAACACCAACCAAATCCGGAAAAAGGAAATTACAAAGTCCTGCAAGTGGGGAGTCTAAAATAAGAAAATTACAATCAGTGTCATGTCCAATATTAGCTAAAAAATCAGTACACTTGTTTCCTTCACGCAGAGCGTACTGAAGGGAGCTGTTCCAGTTTCGGGCCAAGAGAGTTCTACAATCATTAATAAGGCTTACATCCTGGTGATGTTTGGTGCAACCATTCCTAATAAGGTCCACTGAAATTTGAGAGTCAGACTCAACAATTAGCTAGCCCATTCCCAAGCAAGTAACATGCCTTGGCGAAGGGCCCATAATTCTACAGTTGTAATTGTGCCAGCTAGTGCCCAAATTGCAAACAAACCCCTTGCTCCAGTTGCCTTTGACAACACTTGCAAGTTGCAACGTTATGGCAACAAACAGGTTCTCTTCCCCTCCAATACCCAAACCCCACCCCACACCTCTCTCTTAGCTTCCTTGTGATTTGCTTTTATTGTTTATCATTATTCCTGTGCCTAATTATTTGAGAAACAGTGAAGCACATTCACATAAGATGACTAGCAATTGGTTCAGCTAGTGTTTATTTTATTTTTAGTTTTTTTTGCCTGCTTCCCAAATTTATTCTCCTTCACGATCTCAATTGAAATATGGTTTATAAAATATCAAAGGATTTTAAATTTTTGAGATTTTTTCTATCTCAAATAAATAAGAATTTTTTTTGAATAAAAGCGTCTTATATTTTTTGAATTAAAATAAAATATTAACAATCAACCAAAATTCGCCCCTCCTAAACAAGATTCTTGGCTTCGCCTCTATTAACAACAACCTCAAGTGGTGGATTAGTAATTCTTAAAACTACATCTCAAGAAATGGAAAGTCTTGGATTTGATTTCTTAATTCTTCTTGGAGCTACCAAGCAATTAGATTTATTTTGGACGTCAACGTAGGTGAAAGAGGAAATAGTCCGATCAAAAGTCTAGATACCTTTGTTGGCCCAAAAAAAAAATAACAATAAAAATAATAATAATAATAATGATGGCATGATGCCAACAACAAGATGTCGTGCATTAGAAAAACCCGAATCAAGCTATTTGGAACCTAAGAGCGAAGGATTCGGTGTTGAGTTCTCAAAATTCAGCACCGCACTGAGATTGTGAGCATTGTTGGATGAGCTCGTAGACGATGGAATTAGAAGTTTAAAAAGTTGTTACTAAAATGACTATAAATGATCTCAATGAACAACTTTTTTAACTTCTCATTCGAACCGTCCACGAGCTCATCCAACTATGCTGTGCACGGAATCTTGGGCAAAGATGGACCACATCCTACGAGGCCTTTCCTTATTACACTATTGACCATTGTCATTATGGATATAACTACAAGGGCACCAAATGCAGCTGAGGCTATTGTCAAGACAAAGTGCATTCCAACCCGATTCCATCATAAGCCAGGTGTGAACCTAGTCTCAGGACCCAGCCTAAATTTGAGCTGAACGTGAATCATGGACTAAATTGGGGTCCAAATTTGGCAAAAAATTCTAGAATTGTGTTGATTACAGATATCAATGATGTGCAGTTTGCAACTACACCCCTTCGGACTCAACCAAATATTGCTGTATGGGATAGGTGGTAAACTGCCTATAGACTTTTATTTGAAGAGTTTGTGAGTTCAAAATTCTTCAAAACATTAATTAACTTGGGCTAACCACCAGTTACTAAACCTTAATTATCATGGATTGAATTGTGACCTTCTTTGTATTTCAGCAGAGTCTAAATATCTCTGTTCAAAATAATAACGATTAGAGGTATTTTAAGTTTTACTCATGTCGAGATTAGTTTTAGCCCATATTAATCTTCTAACGATGCATTTAAAATATCTCATATCCCATACTGCACTGATAATTGCGAAAAGTTGAAATAATAACTTTTAAGAAGCATACCATGAGCTTAACCGATCAATCCTGAAGGGGTTTTGTTTTTTTTTTTTTTTCCTTAAGAAAAAAAATTAAAAAAGAAAAAAAATCTTCAAAGCATCAACAAACTTGTTGGTTTGTGCTTTATTGAGCATGAGGTGGGATTTGATGAGAGGTAACGGCTTGTTGGGGGTTGCGCTGAATTGGCCATGGCGTGGGATCGGTAACTGCTTTTTGTCATCTTTTCAGCTCAAAATGTAAAAGAAGAAAGCTACTGGGGCCTGACCTTAAGGGTGGGTTACTAAAAAAAACCTAAATAAAATGAGAAGAATCATGATGAGGGTGCGTTCACGGATGTTTTAATGATCTCTTCTTATTTCAATGAACGTGGCAAAAAATCCCAAGATATGATAAAGAACCTTATAAGCTTTAAAACATCTGCCGAGGGTTTTTTTTTTTTTTAATTATCTATTAGGAGTATCTTAGGTCTTGTTAAGGTTTTGGTCCAGACTATTTTTCTAACAGTCCATGTGAGATGATGCTCTATACCCAGTCAAATAGCGATCTCTACGAAAAATGGAAACAATAACCTCTGGAGAATACACTCAGGATCTGACCACTCAACCAATCCCGCAAGGGCAAATCTTTAGTAATTTTAGGAGAAGATCAGTTTGTATTTAGAAACTATATTTCAAAATTATTGTTAATCTGTAAAAACAATTTTTGGTATGTTGAGTAATAATATTTTCCTAAATTTGTTACATACTAAGATGATAGACAGATAATTTGGTTGAATTTTTAAAAGTGGACAAGCTTCGTACAGAGAAATAGAATAATCAATTGATTAAATTGATTTGTTAAAAATAACATATCGTGAGAAGCGAAAAATGAAAGAGCTCATAGGAAGAGCAATGAAGATGCCCTCATCGGAGACAAACTCTAACCAAAAGCCCTATGATATTTTTTTTTTGTTTTTTATATTTTTGTTTTTTCAAAAACGAACCCCATGGTCTGCACCGTAAGAATGATCTAATAAGAACGAACTGTATTACTGTACAACTATAGTATATAATATATATATAAATAAATAACTCACTAAAAATGTGAGAAATTAAATTAATAAAAAAAAAAATGATGAAAAGCATAGGTGGAAAATTGAAATGATGCAAATGGTAAAAGTCGTCTTCTGCAGTGGCCGACGGCTTTTCCAATTTCCCCTCAGTCCACCCTCTCTCTCTCTCTAAAAACGTTCTCTTTCTCTCTCTAAAATCTCTCTCTCTCTCTCTCTAGATCACAGAGTCTTTCATCGTGCTTCTCTCTCTAGACACTCTTTCTGTTTCTCTTTCTGTCTCTGGGGCATTTCGAGTTGATCTTTCGTAAGATCTCCCAATTTTATTGTTTGGATCGTGAGAAAAATCTTGTGGGATCTGGAGAGAAAATATAGGAAATCGGAGCTGAAAGAGGTGTCGTATCCGCTGGATCTGAGGGGAAAATGGCGTTGTCTGGCATGAGAGGTCTCTCCGTCTTCATCAGCGACATTCGCAATTGCCCCAACAAAGAACAGGAGAGGCTCCGCGTCGATAAAGAGCTCGGCAACGTTCGTACCCGTTTCAAAAACGAAAAGGTTAGGGTTACTTTCTCTGTCGTTCTCCCTCTTTTTCTATACATGTGTATGTATATAGATGAATTCAATTTCCGTTTTTTTTTTTTTTTTTTTTTTTTTTTTTTTATCTTATTCAATTTCGCATGATGCTTGAGTTTAGTTTTGATTTAGCCCGCTGTTTGGTTGCTGAGAAAATGTAAGAAGAGGATGGAAAATAAAATTCTGTGTGTAATGCGTTATTTCGATTTTATTTATGAAGAGTAAAAAATTTACCTCAACTAAGCCAAAATACTTGTATTAGTCTCAGTTGAGTCGAGATTTTTGTCTTGTCTGTTTTATTGGGTCCGAAACGATTTAGAATTTGGATGTAAGCTTGTGACTGATTCTCCTTTGTTGCATTTCCTCAAAAACCGAATGGAGCCAAAAGAAGAATGAGATGATTTGATAGGTCGATTCGAGATTTATGGCCCTATAGTGATTTCTTTTCCCATGATTCTCGAAGTAGATTGCTTGGATTTGCAGTCAACCCATTGTTGGGGAGTTGAATAGGAAGTTTAGTTTGTGTCGTTAGAAATTTTGAGCACATTTGGGTTTAGCACTGGTATCTTGTCAATGGGTTTAGAGTTCAAAGATTGATACACCAAATATTAAATTATAAATGTCTACTTAAGCATGTTCATGGTCATAATCTTGACCCATTACACTTAAAATTATAAGCAATAGCACCAAGAGGCACTTCATCAAGTTTTCATTTAAATGAATGCGATGGAAAATGTCCATGTTTATTGTACAATCCTAGTCTGTGTATGTTGTCTGCTGTTTCTCCTAATTTATGTTTGTTGTCCTCTTCTTATTCTCTGAAGAGGTATTGTGCACATTATCAGGAGAAACAGCAGACAACATATACAAACTAGGATTGTGCAACGTAAGAAGAGGAACTCCACCCTGGTTTAAGTAACGAGGAGTATGGGGATTATTTGGAAATGGTCTCAACATAAGATTTGCATTTTGTCACCTAAAATGAGTCACTGTTCCTTCATTCTAGTTTCTTTGTGATTTGTTACCCATTGTCGTTGAACTATTACCAAGTGGTTTACTTTGGATTGAGGTACATTTACTTTCTGTGATTTGTTGCCCATTATATTCTGCGGCTCATAGAGGGAGCAAACTTGATAACGAATCCTGTATCTACTTGATATTATAGAATTTGTAGGTGTCTGTTTATATCGCGTATGTTTCTGATACCATAAGAAGCACGGATATGGATACGGATATAGATACGAGATCCGATACGATATGGATATGCCGATTTGGCAATTCTAAAAAAATGTAGGATACGATACGGCTGGGATACGTTAATAAATAACTATTTTAATATTTATATTTAGTCTAAAACATTAATAAAGCTACAAATACAAAGATGTAAACAATATTAGTATATCACATATTCACATATCAACATAGCATCATTAAATCTTTAATAATCAATTAATCACTACTATAAAAACATATATATACATATATATATATATATATATATATATATATATATATATATATATATCCCATATGTATTAACAAATATTTTGTTTTGAATTTTACCTTGATGCTTTTTAAAAATTTCATTTATAACTCCCTTTTTTTTTTTTTTTTTTTTTTTTTAATAATAATTGCGAAATGACCCCTAGCCATAACCCGCCGTATCCAAAACGTATCAGTGCTGTATCCCCCCGTATCCAAAACGTATCGGTGCCGTATCCGATGCTGTGACACTGATCCGATACATATGGAACGTATCTGATACATATTGGGTACGTATCAGTATCCGATACGGATTCGAGAGGGGTTTTGGAGTATCCATGCTTCCTAGCTGATACCCAAAACCAAACATGAGATATTAGAACTAGAACGAGTTAAGCAGTGGATCACAAAATCTTGAGTGATATTATCTATTTGATGAAGAGGGAGTCTGTTGCTAATCTTATAAAGTATCACTGATGCCATTGTATATGCTTCAAAAAGGGTGGGTAGGAAGAGATTTCCTAGAGGCATGTGAAATTCAGGAGAACTCTAGAATTACTCACCATTAAGCACGTATGTTACTCATACAACTAAAATTTCAATGGTTTGTAGTTCAAAACTTAAATAACATGTGCGATTCCTAAATTAGAAGTTGTTACATAAGATTTTTTTTTTTATTTTTTGGTCCTTGAGGAGAATCCAATGGGCCCTTGGGCTACACAATGAGGGGTAGCCTAGGAAGCACGGATACTCCAAAACCCCTCTCGAATCTGTATTGGATACCAATATGCTCTGATACATATCAGATACGTTCTGTATGTATCGGAACAGTGTCACAACATCGGATATGGCACCGATATGTTCGGATACAAGGGGGATACGGCACCAATACGTTTTGGATATGGCATGATACAGTGGGATAGGCTAGGGGTCATTTCACAATTATTATTATTTTTTTTTAAAAAAAAAGAGGAGTTTAAATGAAAATTTAAAAAAGCATCAAGGTAAAATTTAAAACAAAATATTTGTGATACATATGGGATATATATGTATGTTTTTATAGTAGTGATTAATTGATTAGTTATGATTTAATGATGCTATGTTGATATGTGAATATGTGATACACTAATATTGTTTACATCTTTGTATCTATGGTTTTGTTATAATGTAGTACTGTGTACAAAATAAAGTCATATTATCATACATCTTTGTATTTGTGGCTTTATTGATGTTTTAGACTAAATATAAATATTAAAATAGTTATTTATTAACGTATCCCCGCTGTATCATATCCTACATTTTTTTAGAATTGCCCAATTGGCGTATCCATATCGTATCGAATCCCATATCCGTATCTGTATTTGTGCTTCTTAGGGGGTAGCCCTCTCCTTTCTCTTAAACCCCTCACCCCAAGGTTCAAAGACTCAAACCTAAGACATCCACCTCGTAAGAAAGAGAAGTACCACTCCTTATCAAAAAAAAAGAAAAAAAGGAAGAGAGGTACCACTAGGCGACATACTTTCTCTCTTTATTATTGGAAAGCTGTAGTGGAATTTTATATTTAAAGTTAAATACATTACATATCATTTGGGGGAGTGAACAAAAGATTTGTGAATGTGAAATCCAGATGGTTTGGAGATTTGTTTGATCTCAAGTACAAAGAATGCACCCATAGGCAAATGGTTGAGGAGCTTTGAAAAGAATAAAAAAGGCTATGGTCAATTCAACAAAATTTTAAGAACATAGGCTTGAGTGGGATTTATAAAGTTTACAACTTGTATGGTTATGACACATGGAAGAGTACATTAGGGTGGGTCTTAGTTTGAAAAACGGTCTCATATCTTCAAGGAAACAAATAAATTCCAAAACTTGGTTTCAGCTAGCGCATATGTATTTCATAGGCCTCTAGGGTCAAGCGGAGTTGGTAGTTTTAGACTAGCACTTTTCTTGCTGGTTTGGGCATTAAAAATTTAAGCAAGTCCTATGATCATGGAGAATGTGTGAATGGAAACATACCACATTTTGGATTCTGTGACCTTGTTTTTGAATTACGAGGGGACTATATTTCATGCTTATCATGATTGGTAATGATATTATTACAAAATAAGCCTCTCTTGCAAATGATCATTGAGATAGTTTGAGGAGCAAGTAGCTTGTAGCATATTTTTTTTTGATGAAGGAGTAGCTTGCAGTATTTTGTTACTTGATTAATCATGGAGGCCACCCAGAAGGTTGGGACCAGCAACTATCAGTACAGGAGACCTTGTAATTTTTAGGAACTTATTAGCCAAGGTTCCTAGCATTCCTCCCATGCCTAAGCTATGGCATTGGGTGGGTTTTGAGTTGAGTTTTGGGGAAAATATAGCCACCTCAGAAGTTTGTTAGCTTTGTAGATACTGCTATGTTGCTTAGCGACTCACTTAGGATTTCATCAAACTTGCTTTCAAACACTATTCCATGGGGAAGCTAGGGAAATGTGACATTACTGGCATCTTATGAGACCATGGACACAGAATTTCATCAACCCCAGTTTGATTTTAATTCATCTAGGTGGTGGAAGCCAACAAAGTAAGATGTTTGCTCCTTAATCGATTCATATATATATATATATATATATATATAATTTTTTTTTTAAAAAATTGGGATGTGTAACTTGAAATAAGAAAGACAAAGAGGCTACAAAAAACTCAAAGGGGGCTTAGAGATTGGAAAGTCCCAAGATTTTAAGTGAAGGTGATTCAGCTGGTGTTTTGTATATCGGTCCAGGCCGGCAGGTCGAATTGTGAAATCTGGGGATTGCCTTGGACTTCCTCCTTTAATCATCAGTTCCCCTTCTTCTTCCACCTGTGCCCACAGTGGAAGGGGGGGGGTGGGCGGCGGGAAAATGAACATTTAAAATGCACAACATTTTTTACTTCTAAACGTTTTCAAATCTCTTCATTTTGTTAGTAAAGGACTTTAGAAGATTTGTTCTACTAATACTCTTCCTGATTTCTTTATTATAACTTTTTTCTCCTTTTTTTTTGGGGAGGGGGGGTAGGGAGGTAATTTTATTTATGAACGGTTGAACCAGTTGGTCAAATTGGTGAGCAGAGAACTGGTCCCATCAGGTTCATAGTTCTGTTTTGGAAATATTGGAATTAAATGGGCTAGTACAGCAGTAGTGCCACATGCAGATGTCTCCATCTTATTAGAGAAATTAATGACTTTTGGGGATCTTGGGAGTCCACTTACTCCCTTAGACCATCCAATTCGAAGGCTTTATTGTGACCAAGAGAGGTTCTTCAACATTTATCATTGGGGTATTTTTCTGTTATCTTGGTTTGTGGCTTTTAGATTGGTTTTTATTGTTCTCTCTCTCTCTCTCTCTCTCTCTCTCTTATGCACACACAACAGGGGTGGAGTCAAGATTTTATTGTAGTGTGGGCAACCTTTGGTCAGAGAATGAAAACAAAAGAAATTGATGCTAATCTAGTTATTGATAGTCTCTGCAATATAAATCAATGCCCATGGCATGGACTATATATAGTAATAGTTGTGATTGTAGAAAGATTATTTCTGAAGGAGATATGAATATTATAATTAACCATATTTATAAGAATGCTATTAAAGCAACAAATTTTCTAGCTAATTTAGTTCATAAATTAAAAATAAGAGCAGTACTATTTAACCTGTCCTATTGACCCGTCTCATTGACCCTTGCACTAATAGGGTGTGGGGGCCACCACCATGTGGGACCCACACCCTATTATTGTATGGGTCACCATATGGGTCATTAATATGTGTACATGTTTGGTTTTTTTTTTTTTTTAATATAAATATAATTTACCTTATTAAAAAAAAAGGGTTATTAAAAGTATTTTCCTAAAAATAATAGGATTCGGGAGGCAAATTTTGCAACAGAGCTTATGTATATTATTTGGGAAGATGTGATGTGTAGGTCTAGTCTGAGGTGGTATTGATCCCTTTCTTTACCATAAAAGGGGGGGAAAAAGACAATAACATAAGAAGATTAGAAAATTTCAAAGAGTGCAATTTCCAAAACAAATCCAACCAACCAAAACAATGTCTAATCCAACCAAAACAATATTTTTGTGACGGCGAGGCAAGAAGCCAACACTGCCATCGGCTTGAGAGAGAGAGGGAAAGAGAGGCTTCTTGGGCACGACTTAAGAGAGAATTTACATTTATCAAGAATAGATAGAGAGGGTTATATATAGGGACGGGAAAGAAGAGGAGTGAAATGAAAATAAATAAATGAATAAAGTGGGGATCAAAATGCAAATGTTTGCTTGGTGTGTGGCTCATGAGAGGGTTAATACAAATGATCTAGGAAGCACGGACACGGCTAAAATGGTGCCGTGGCTGTGTCCGACACGTGTCGGACACGGACACGCTTTCGACACGCCTCCGACACGTGTCAGACACGGTTTCAAAGTGTCCGGAAAAAAAAAAAAGAAAAAGAAAAAGGGACACAGCTTGGACACGGCTTGGACACCTGCGAGATACGGTTCAGACACTTTGTGGACACGGTAAGAGAAGTTCACAACAAGGCCTTCATCGTCGACGGTAGTGGACATCCGTAGTCTGCCGGAAAAATCAACCAAAAAAAAGAAAGAAGAAAAAGGAAAAAAAAGAAATCACAGTTGCCGGAGGTGGACGAAACGCCTCTGCAAATCGTCGGCGTGTAGGCCTCCCTGCTCTCTCCGATTCTCTCTCCATCGCTCTCTTCTCTCCCTGCGTTTCTCGGTGCCCTCTGCAAATCGTCGGTGGTTGGACGCATGGAGAAGGGTGTGGGCTGTTTACCAAACAAAAGAAGAGTATTGGGGGTGGGTGGGTGGGTGTGTGTGTGTGTGACAGTGATGTGGGGGGGGGGGGGGGTGACAATGATGACTGATGACCTTTTGTCATGCCTCCCACAGCTGTAAAGTTTGTTTTTAACCGGAACAAGTTTTATGGTTTCCAAATTGTAACTATAGTTAGTATATGAAAAAAATAAAATAAAGGTGTAAAGGCAAACAATAATTTTTTACATAGGGCATACGTCCCCTAGAGTGGAATGCAAACAACAATTATCCCATATATACATATACATATACAGTTTTATACATATATACTTATAAATATATATTTATTATTTATATATATATAATATATATTTATTATTTATATATTGCCGTATCCCTACCGTGTCGTGTCCTGAGTTTTTTAAAAGTTGCCGTGTCGGAGTGTCCGTGTCGTGTCGTAACCGTGTCCCGTGTCCGTGTCCGTGCTTCTTAGCAAATGATTTGATGTAGAGAGAAGGCCTTCGTTTTATCTACATCCTCAATGGTGTATTTTGTGTAAGGTGGCAGAGGAGAGTATTGATCATTTATTTATCCTAGAAGTTTATTGGTTTTGGCAAAAACTTTTTCAGATTGCAGGAGTTTATTGGGTGGTTCAGGCTTCAGCTATCTCAATGTTTGAGATCTGGTTTTATGGTTTTGGTGTAGGGGATAGAGCTATTATACTTTGGAATTGTGCCAAGTTAGCGATTTTTTGGATTGTTTGGTTGGAGAGGAACGTAAGGATCTTTAATGAAAAGGTTTCTTTAGTGTTGAAGCTTTGGGATCGGATTTTTTTCTTAGCTTCTTTTTGGGCTTCCTCCTTGAAAGACTTTGTTGGGGCCCCTTTGTTCATCATAAGGCTGATTGGGTGACTGTTTGTCATTAGTTTGTGTTGAGCTTTTTTTTTCTTTCTCTTTTTGCTTTCTTAGTTCCTATGGGTCCTTAGGTGGATGACTTGTTCTCCTATGTATCCCTTATTTTTATTAATAAAATTTTTCTTCTTGTGGTTGTTGATAAAAATAAAAATAAAAAAGCTAGAAAAGAAATAAGGAGGGAGGTAAAAAAATTTAATGACGGAAATTTATACTCAAATATAAAATATATATTCAAATTTAGAGTAAAAAAATTTTGAGCAAGGGCCATTGCTCCCACTCATCCCTACACGGCTCCGCACATGGACACACACACATGCTCTTAGCTGAACTCCATCCTGTATGCTTCAATATGCTTTTGGTTTTCTGTATGTGTTTTGCCATAAGGAAGCCAATCAAAGGTCTATGTTTAAAACCCTGTGTTCCTATCAGTGATGGTTTGGTTATGACTTCCTAAAAACTTGTATGGAGTTCTGTTGATTGTCTTTGAGTGACAAAAGTTTAAGACCCTGCATTCACAATTCCGCATACCCAGCAATCAATTCCATCTGTTCGACTTCAGGATCTAAGAAAAAGCATATTGGTTTGCCCCTAATATCATTTAGAACCATCCTCTTTGTCTCTCATGATGAGTTATGCATATTGGCATTATTTACCCTAAGGATGCGAAGATTTCTCATTCAAGTGCATCCGGAAAACTGTTGCTTAGTTCTTTTTGGTTGTTTGGGAGTTGGAATTTAACAATTTTTTGTGTATTACCCTTCTCCACATGAACTGTATCAACTCTGTGGTGCATTCTCACTCTTCATTATGTAAATCATTTACAATGTCTTATTTGTGGAATTGGATGGTGAATTAGCCACGGTGATTCAAGTCTTTTGTTCTTTTGACAGGGTTTGACACCTTATGAAAAGAAGAAATATGTTTGGAAAATGCTTTACATTTACATGCTGGGCTATGATGTAGATTTTGGTCACATGGAAGCTGTTTCTCTAATATCTGCACCAAAGTATCCAGAAAAGCAGGTAATGTTTTGATCCTTCTTTGCATTTTGATTACTCTGATGGTGGTTTCCCATCTTATGTCTTGGTGTTCTGTCATTATGGCCTCTGATATACATTTGTGTCTGATAAAAGTTATAAACTTGCTTCTGCACTTCTCTTCTAAAGTTATATATGCTTCCTTAAGTATTCAGAAAATGTAATCTTGAGAGAGAGAGATTTGTATATTGTTTAATTGCTTATTGTCACTAGTTAATGGCTTTATGTATGTTATAGGCTCAGTGATTGTGCCGTTTATCGCTAGAGGGAGTGAACTGTTTTATTGCTTAATTGCTTATTGTCACAATCGGATGTCTTCTATTTATGTCTGTCTTGTATCTCTTTAGAACTTTGGATGATAATCATGGTACCAACCAACATAGTTGTTAAAAGCGCGCCTCAGGCGCGCCTAGGCGCGAGGCGCAGGCGGGCGCAAGGGTTGGGCTTCGCTCTGGGCTAGGCGAGGCGATATCCATAAAGCGCGCTTTTTGGGCTTTTTTCAGAGGCGTAAAGCCCTCTCGAGGCGCGCCTTAGTGACCCCCAGCCTTCTTTTTGTAAAAAAATAAATTTAATACAACTTTTTTATATCTGTTAAGTTGAGATTGTATAGCAACCGTTGGATGGATTAAAAATTGAAAAAAGCAAAAAAAGAAAAACAAGGGAAAGAGCACTTTCCAGTTTCGAGCCCTAGCTCTCTTCGAAGCTCCTACGATCCAGCCTTCCAGCTCCAGTGGTGCAGCCCTCCAGCTGCAGCGGTGCAGCCCTCGTCGACCAGTTATGTACCTCCTCCTCCTCTTCTTCTTCTTCTTCTTCTGCTTCTTCTTCTTCTTCTATTTTCCAGTTTTCTCTATTTTCTGATTTTCAAAAGTAAAAGCTCCAGCAGTACTGTTCTTCCTCCTCCTCCTCCTTCTTCTTCTTCTTCTCTGTTCCTTCTTCTTCCTTCTTCTATTTTTCGAATTTTGCTATTTTCTGAGTTTCGAAAATAAAAGCTCCAGCTACCAGGTACTGTTCTTTATTCTTCTTCCTATTTTTTTTCTTCTTCTCTGTTCCTTCTTCTTCCTTCTTCTTCTCTATTCCTTCGTCTTCTTTTTCTTCTTCTTCTGTCTTCTTCTATTTTTCGATTTTTGCTATTTTCTGAGTTTCGAAAATAAAATCTCCAGCTACAAGGTACTGTTCTCTATTCTTCTTCCTATTTTTTTTCTTCTTCTCTGTTCCTTCTTGGGTTTTATTTGATGTGGATTGTGGTCATGAGTGATTTGTTGAATCTTTAAAGTTTTACATGATTGCATATTTGTATCAAATCATTTTGGGCAAATTTGTAATGTTGTTTGATTTAGTATGATAATTAATTTATTAATAGAGTGGAAATTGCTACATACTATGTAGCTCTAACCAATTGAGCTTATAGGCCAAAAGATAAGAGTATTCAATTTTATATGTTTAAATTGTTTATTTTTGTTAGCTGCATTTGACAAAATATTTTTTATTTATTTTCTTTAAAATGTGCGCCTCACTTCCCTGAAGCCCGCGCTTTTTCTTGCGCTTCGCGCCTAGGCCCCAGGAGACCTTTGCGCCTTAGGTGCGCCTTGCGCCTATAATAACTATGCCAACCAAAATATTACCAACCAAAATATTGTAACTAGAAGCTTGGAGGCCTGAAAGATTCTTTGGATCTGGAATCCATACGATGAATATACTTAACTATATATGGTCCTTAGAGGTTATATGTCTCATGCTACTTTTGCCTAATTCTCTTCAATACTCATATATTTCTTTGTTCTCTATGCTCAGTAATAATGGTCCATGTTGCTTTATTGGTTTATTAACTTCTAATATTTTACTATGTCATAAATGGCTGCAGGTTGGCTACATTGTGACATCATGCTTGCTCAATGAGAACCATGATTTCCTGAGATTGGCGATAAATACAGTGCGCAATGATATTATTGGTCGCAATGAAACTTTCCAGTGTCTTGCATTGACTATGGTACGGCAACAAGAAAGCTGTTTAATTTTGCGAGTGACCTCATTTATTTATTTATTTTTGTTGTTGTTCTTAAGAGTTTGCAATTCTTTAATACTTGTCCTTATTTAAGATGTGGGAGCTTTTGTAATGTACAGCATACTTTCATCTATGACATCTTTGATACTTAGTCTTAGCATCGTTATTCTGCTTTCATTCTTCTCAGATTTCTTGGGTCTTTGGTTTAGATAGTTGCTTTGTTTACCAGCTGGTGGCCATACTGTCATTTCTTTCATCTTGTCATGTTCTTTATCATGTGTTCAGAATTTTTGGCTTTTTTCCAACCTCCCTTTTTTTTTTTTTTCTTTTTTTGTTGTATTTTTTCACCCAGGTTGGGAATATTGGTGGGAGAGAGTTTGCTGAATCGTTAGCACCTGATGTTCAAAAGTTACTTGTAAGTAAACCACAAATTTCTAATTTAATTAGCATTAATAGAATATGATTGATGTTAACTATTCCTTTTGTTACAGCTTTCAAGTAGCTGCAGACCACTTGTCAGAAAGAAGGCCGCACTATGTCTTCTGCGCTTGTATAGGAAAAATCCTGATGTTGTCAATGTAGATGGCTGGTATGCATGGACTTTACATTCTTCTTCACAGGAAGTTTTTTCCAATCTTAGTTGTACTTATGCTGATTTTATTAAGTTTCTTTTGCCATATTTTTCAGGTCAGATCGGATGGCACAGCTTTTAGATGAACGTGATCTGGGTGTTTTGACATCTTCTATGAGCCTTCTTGTTGCTTTAGTATCTAATAACCATGACACATATTGGAGCTGCCTACCAAAATGTGTGAAAATATTGGAGAGACTTGCTAGGAACCAGGATGTTCCACAAGAATACACTTATTATGGTATCCCATCTCCCTGGCTTCAGGTTTGTGCACTCTTTTTCTTTACTTGTCTCACTTAATAAGGGTAAAAATTATTTAGCATTGTTGAGCCTGGAAGATCAGAACACTTTGGCTCGATTTTATTGGAGTTCAAATCTATCCTTAGTCTGGAATATCAGGTTGGGAACCCATTGGACTGTTGGATGTTCTGGCATGCTTGGATGTTCTATGGACATGGATTTTTTCTATTGAACTTGTTATGAGAATCCAACCCAAAATCCTAAGTTGTTAGGTGGGAGGCCCAAACAGGTATATGAAGCCAAATCAAACCCAATATTTGGGCAATGTGGGATGTGAGACTTCCCAACACTCCCCCTCCTCATATGTAAGCCCAATAGGACGATAACGGGCTTGCACATGGAGAACAAAGATGGGCTCATGAACAAAACGGGACCAAGAATGACAAGCTCTGATACCTTGTTAGGAGAATCCAACCCAAAAGCCTAGCTGTTATGTGGAGGAACCAAACAGGAATATGAAGCCAAATCAAATCCAATATTTGGGCAATGTGGGGTGTGGGACTTTCCATCAGATTTTTATATAAAATCTGGTATTTGAAAATTTATCATCTAGACTGGGTTCATTTCAAAATAGGGCAGCCATCATTACCAGTAATGGTAAAACATTAGAACTGTATCATGTCATGAAATCTTATGATGATAGTTATGATGATGGATCCCATTTTGTTTAATGGTCCAATTCGTGATGCTGGATTTATATTTCAAATGCCATGTAAGAGAAAATTTTGCCATTCAATTTTCACGCGATGTCCTAACTGGCCCTTATTGAATACATGTAGGCTTTTATTTCATTAGTACTTCAGGAAAGAAGGCATTATTTATGCAGAAATAAATAGTTCTCTTGCTAAAGAGGCTGCTTGTCAAATCATCTGGCTGATATATATCGACTCGACTCGACTCGACTGGCTGATATATATATATATATGTATATATACACACACACACACATATATATAATTCACTAACGTGCAATCTGATTGATCTTGCTGGTTGACCCTGTTTGTACTGATCTAGTCAGTTGATTGGATTTACATTTGGAACATATATTAATACACTGATCAGGGAACTCACTTTTTGCATTTTTCCCATGTTGAACTCCTCGTATTTATGTTAGATCCTTCCAATCTTGTCTTTCTGTGGTTAAATGGAACCTAGTCTTTTCAGGGTTGGCATGTCAAGCACCTTGTATTTTTGTTGATAACTGACATAACATCTTGTAACTCCTTGTTAGACAACTTATCTATTTATCGCTCACATATGGAAGAGAAGAAAAGACTGCTAAAAACTGTAGAAGTTAAATTTGATATTTTAGCCTTATAAGGTATCAAGATGCCTATTTTTACAAACTTACAATCCAATTAGTTAATAACTTAATATCAAAAGAACATAGTGAATGTGAAATGTTAGATGTTGTGCATCTATGCTTTATTCACTAGCTTTAAATGGAAAATGTCATGAGAAACTTTCAATGTATGATGGTAATTGAGTCACCTTCTGTAATAGTATTAGAGAGATTTGACAAGTTCAATCCTGGCTTCAATTTCTCTTACAAGTAGTGAGTTCTGCTAGGCCATGGCTTTTTCATCCTTGTGGGATATAAAAGGAAAAATAAATTTTTATTTTCATCATCCCAATGTTGTTGCCAATATTTAGCTTTTATATTGTACGATGAATGTTTTCTTGCTGTGCCTGGATTAGCTATTGTTTCACTGTGCCCAAAGCTATAATCTATTTTTGCTTTCAACTGTCAAGGATGAAATATCCAAGGCATTGTGATTTTGTAGATCCAAGTATTTTACTCCTACAAGTGTGTGTCAAAAGAGTTATTATTATGAAGATTAATGGTGTGAATACAAAGAGGGGAAACGAGACTTGATCACTTTTCGTGTTTTAAATACTAAATACATTAAGTGGAGCAGCACACATTATCTCTTCAAGATTGCCTTTATTGCAATATCTCCGAAAGAGTTTCCCTTAATTAATCTCCTTATTGATTAGGTTCCTATAAATTCTAATGAAAGAATTTACTTATTGCACATCTCCAAATAAATTTCATTTTTAGTCTAACTTTTATTTTATGATTCAACAAGGAATTTTGTAATCTAAATAGTTAAATAGTTGGATTGTCCTTTTTTATCTATTTTTAATTATATGATTAATGAAATCAATTTAACTGAATAATTGAATTTGACTACTTAGTAATTTGGTAATGTACATTAAACAAAAATTTTATGTTTAATGCTTACTAGTATTTTTTCCAATGCAGGTTAAGACAATGAGGGCTCTTCAGTATTTTCCAACCATTGAAGATCCTAATACCAGAAGATCATTATTTGAGGTTTACATTTTCTCAAGGAAGTTATCTTACTTCTCATTAGAATGTATAATTCTGATGAACCTTGTATGGGTGATTTCAGGTTTTACAACGGATATTGATGGGAACTGATGTTGTGAAAAATGTGAATAAGAACAATGCATCTCATGCTGTTCTCTTCGAAGCCCTAGCTCTTGTAAGTCTGTAGTGAATTTAAGCTTTTTGGGTATATGAAAGTTGTCTCCTGATGTGGCCAACAGATTTGTATCTTGTTCTTCTCTTTTATTTTCTATCCTATATTTAATAAATTAAACTTTTGTTAGGAAAAAAAGAAGGGGAAAACGGAAATTACACCCAATTACAACCATCCATAAAATCCAAAAAAGGAACTCTATGTGCAACATTGGAAGTTCCACATCAAAGAAAGAGTGTCTTAAAAAGAGTTTCCTTCAATTTTTCTACGGGTGTTTTTTTTTTTTTTTTTTTTTTGTCTTAAAAAATTATTTTATTTCTTTCTTTCCACGCATTCTTCATAATTGCAACTAGAATTAAACGCCATACTACCTTTCTTCTTATCTCGCCTTCTTAAAATCACCAACCTTGTAAAATGTCTCTCACTGATTTGGGTAGTAAGCCAACATACCCCAAGTAATAAAAAAAAAATAAAAAAAAGGAAGACCCAAAGCTCTCTCACCAAGGTGCAATGAATAAATATATGATCTCCCATTTCCTCCTCATGTTTGCACAAAATACATTTATTTGGCATATTCCAATCTCTACTCTCATTTGCAGAATGGCATCACTAAGTCATATTTTATGTGCGTGGAAAAATGAAAGAAAATGATATTTGAATGGGCAAAGCTCGCTCTCCTTATGCTAAAAAGGAAAAATAATAATGCTTAAATATTTGTGAATTTGTCTTGTAGGATGGGCGTGGTTATGATTTGTGAGACTGTAGCTTGTTTATTGATTTATTTTTTGGGGGGCGGGGGGGGGGGGGGGTACTTGGGGACTGTCCTCTTGTTTTCCTTCTTATCTTTGCTTGAACTATCAAAATAAAGAAAGTTGTATATTCATTGTATTGAAAATGTTTGAGGGGCTCTTTATTATGGTTGTGTGTTCTACCAACTCTTTATTATGGTTCTGTGTGTTCTACCTGCACAGGTCATGCATCTTGATGCTGAAAAAGAGATGATGTCCCAATGTGTTGCCCTCCTAGGGAAATTTATAGCTGTGCGTGAACCAAATATCCGATATCTTGGTTTGGTAAGTTGTAGGACATTAAAGTTTTTCCTATAATTTCTTTTTCTCCTCATTATTCTCTTGTAGATGCAACCTATGGTTAAAGCATACCAATCTAGACTGTGCATTGTTAGAAGATATCTGGTTGGTACTGTGTAATTGCATAATTTAACAATGTGTTTCTCTGGTGCAGGAGAATATGACTCGGATGTTGATGGTAACAGATGTGCAGGATATCATCAAAAGACATCAGGCCCAGATCATCACATCATTGAAGGATCCTGACATCAGGTAAAATTGGGGGAGGGGGCAATTGTGAGAGAAAAAAGGGGGAGGGGGCAATGAGTTGGGTGTGGTCCGTGGCAAGAACACATGTTATATATATATATATATATGGTGGTCACTATTTAAGATTCTTACATTGATGATTTGCTGCTCATATGAGAATGACTTTTTTCATCATAGCCTAATTATGATTATTCTCCAGCACTATTTGTTGAAACAAATTTTGTTTTCCACTCAGGTGACGTGGATCACAAAATGAGATTTTGTTTATGTTTAGTGTGGACTTGTGCTATTGTTAATATTCATAGTCTAGGAAGATTTGTGTTTAAACCACATATATTAAAACATGCGCTTCCACTTACTGAGTACAATTTTTCATGCAGTATTCGAAGGCGTGCTCTTGACTTGCTTTATGGTATGTGTGATGTTTCAAATGCAAAGGACATAGTTGAAGAATTGCTGCAGGTACAAAATTTCTGGATGCAAATTACTATTAGTATCTATCTGTGATTTCTGTTGATAATTTTATTTAAATTATATAGTTCTACTCTCTAAAGGTGCACTATTAAAGTTCTATATGAATCACAGAAGGAGAATGATGCTGACACCCATCTGTTTTTTCAGTATCTCAGCACAGCAGACTTTGCAATGCGTGAGGAATTGTCACTAAAAGCTGCTATTCTTGCTGAAAAGTTTGCCCCTGATCTATCATGGTAAGGATTCTCTTTCTGTGCAAGAGATGACATGATGAGTTGTAGGATTTGCTATTAATGAGAGGCATCTGAATTAGACGTGCATATGATCCTAATTCATGAATTCATCGCAGTAGGGCCCAAAGGAACCAGGAACCAATTATCAACCAATGTGCACAATGTTAAGATCTGGAATAATTAATCTTGCTTTTAAAATTACTTCTGTGGGTAGCGAATAAGTAGTCTGCATTTTTGAGTGTCTTGCCATATGCTTAACTGTTTCTACTAAACTTATTTATTTTATTTTATTTTTTGATTAGTTAAATATGCTACTTGATCTAGATGTTCTATTCTATCAAGGGCCATAGCCTCTATTAAATCCTAGCATATGTGTCCTTTTTGACCACCTTTAACCACGTTATTTTGGGCCTTCCTCTTGTCATTTTGAGGATTTGACTTGAATTTCTTAAATCACCTTAAACAATTTCCTCTTACTTTTTCTTAAATGCATTCATTTATTATTTTATCTCTCCTTGTTTTATTCCTTATCCATCTATCTTCATTTCTGCTACGTTTATTTTCTTCACATGTTGTTATTTAATTACCTGACATTAAGTTCCATATAGCTTAACCGGTCTTATGGTCATCTTGTAAAATTTTTCTTTTAACTTGATAGATATTCCATTGTCGCACAGCACTGCAGATGCTCCACTTCATTTGTCCTACTCTAATTCTATGGGAGATGTATTCCCCTGTCTCTCCATCTTTATGGATAATTGATCCAAGATATCAAAAATAGTCCCTTTTACGTATCTCTTGGACATCAATTTGCACTATGCCCTCATTTCTATTTTTAGTTTGACTAAATTTACTTTTCATATGTTTCATTTTAGTCTTACTTAACCTAATAACCTAAAACCTTTAGATTTTAGGGTGTCTCTCCATAATTTCAACAGCCAATATTATATCGTCAGCAAATAACATACACCAAGAGACATCTTCTTGAACATGTCTAGTCAGTTCATCTATACATAAAGTAAAAAGATAAAGACTCAATGGCGATCCAATGTAAGCTTATTGTGATTACTGATTAGAAATTTGGGTACAAGGACCTCCAGGTATAGTTATGCTGCAAGGATTGTAAAACTCCATTTCCTCTGAGAAGTTAGTAATAACTAAAGACCAGAAGAAGTTTTGTTCTACTGGTGATTTTGCATGATCGAGACATTAAATATCTGCTGATAACTCTCTTTTCAAGATTGCCAATTGGCAGAAGGAACAGTAGGGATACTGGTTGGAACAGGCTTATCTTAAGAAATATGATCAACAGATTCATAGTTCATTTATGGCTAGGTTGGGTCAGTTTGCTTTGAGTTCAAATTTAGGGTTGGTTTGGTTTTTGAAGATCACAAAAACAAATTAGCAGGATGTCATTTTCTGGATTTAGTCTAAATATCTGATTGCTTGTAATCTAGAATGTGGAAATAGTTTATGGAAGCATAAAGCTAAACCATGGAGCTCAAGTATTTTCATAACTGATCGATTGAGCAGAAACTCATAAACCACATAAAAAGGAATATTTATTATTTGATCCATATCTTGGCATAAGAAGTCAAATGGGAGCAATATTTGAAATAGCGATCCTTTAAAAAAAGTTTTGATATTGGGATCGGCTAGAACGAGGTGATAGCCAAAAGGAATTACTGAATAACTTAGTAGAATTGATATGACTGCTATGTATGGTCCCATACTGAATAAATGAGTATCTCCTCTGGATGGAAGAAGATTCTCTTTGAAAAGTGGTTTTGTCCAGTATTTCAACTTGGTTTTGTCTAACTTGGTCACCTAGAAAGTGGAAATATCTGTGGAAATTGAAGATCGTGACTCAAATTTTGGGCTTTGTTTGAGGCTGGGTGGTCTTACGCAACCAGAGTCCAACGATATATATTGTCTATCCAAATTTTACAAACAACATTTTTTATAAAATGATATTTAGATTTCTACTTTGATTTTGCCTTTTTTTTTTTTTTTTTTTTTTTGGTTTGGTACTGTGTTTTGCTTGTTTTGGAGTAAACATTTTGTTTCTGACCTAGTGGCATAACTTTGGAGCTTTTAGGGCATTTTTCTTGTGTCATTTGTGGTGCCTGCATTGAAGGTTTTAAGTATCCATATGCTGTTGAAGTAACAAACTTTTATTTATTCATTCTGAGCCTATGAGATTATATTTCTCACGCAGGTATGTGGATGTGATCCTTCAGTTGATTGACAAGGCAGGAGATTTTGTCAGTGATGACATATGGTTTCGTGTTGTGCAGTTTGTGACAAACAACGAAGACCTACAGGTGATCAAAATTCTTGTTACATACACTTTAGTGCATTTGATCCTGCTTGTAATGTAGTTGTTCATTTAATTACTATTTCCCTAAAACTACCTTTATCTTATCAGCCTTATGCAGCAGCAAAGGCCAGAGACTATCTCGACAAGCCAGCTTTACATGAGACAATGGTTAAGGTGTGTATATTTCGCCCTTGATTCATTTACCATTTGAGCTCTATCTTGCATATGACAGAATGTTTACTATTGTCTGCAAATGGTTTCATGCTTTCATGCTGAAAATCTTTATACTGGAGTTCGTTTTTTTAATACCTCTGGGAGACTGGGATGCACACTTTGTTCCACACTATATGCTGTTGAAATGAACATCTTATGAGGATTTGTGTGAGAGGTCGATACCCATCATTAAAGCATGATGGTTGAAATAGGTGAGGGGCCAGATTTTGGAAGCTGCTTACATTGAGTGTGTCCACCAGAGTACCTATCAAATTTATATATATATATATATATATATATATATATATATATATTGGAGAAACAACAAGTATATTAATCATAAGTAGAGAATACAAAGAAAGGACGACAAGTCCTAAGCGAATCAAAAAGGAAACCAAATCTATCAACAACCCCACTCTCTTTAAAATAAAGAGAACAATGTCCAAAGCCAAACCGCCCCCCCCCCCCCCCCCCCCCCACCCCTTCAAAAAAAAAAAAGAGCCTTGAAAATTCTTCAACCAGAGCTATCACGGTTGCACATTATCCTCCAAACTTGGATTTTGCTGCCCTATTAGGGATTCTTTTGGGGCTAGGGTATGGGCCTATCTTGCAGAGGTTCTTTTTTAGAACCCCAACGGGTAGCTCACTTGGCAAGGGACTATGCCTCAGGAAGCGGAGGTCTTGAGTTTGACTCTTGTTAAACCCCTTGAGGCTACCGACACAAGGTTTCATGATTCTCATGGGTCTTGGATTTACCTAGTTCATATGGGTTGTGGGGTCTTATATGGGCCCGGCGTTTGCCCAAAGGGTTTCCTTGTTATAAATAAATAAAAGAGGTTCTTCTTTAGCTTATGTTACTTTGAATATAGCATTTTCCATTGATTTTCATTTTTGTTTGTCATGTATCAACGCTGTTAATAAGTTTATAATTAATTTACATAAACACATATATTGAACTTGCTAACAGACCTTCAGAGAGATCTAAGTAAACTACTAACATTGTTTAAGTCTATTTTGGAATTGGTTTACATGAAACAGGTTAGTGCTTATCTCCTTGGAGAGTATAGCCACCTTCTGGCTAGACGACCTGGGTGTAGTCCAAAGGAAATATTTAGCATCTTACATGAGAAGCTCCCTACTGTATCGTAAGAGAACTTAACCTTTGTCTCTCTTGTTTGTCTTCTTATTTGTTTTTCATTACAGTATCTTAAATCAAAATATGTATTTTCAGGACTTCTACCATTCCTATACTTCTTTCAACATACGCTAAGGTTTTAATGCACACTCAACCCCCCGATCCAGAATTACAGAATCAGATTTGGGCAATATTCAACAAGTGAGATTAATTCACACTAAATTTTATATATATATATATATATACATATTTCTTGCTTTATTAGTCAAAAAATGCTGTGAAATTCTTTGACACAACTTTGCATTCATACAGATATGAGAGTTGCATTGATGTTGAAATACAGCAACGAGCTGTTGAATATTTTGCATTGAGTAGGAAAGGTGCAGCTTTAATGGACATATTGGCAGAAATGCCCAAGTTCCCTGAGCGCCAGGTACATTTATGGGATTTGAAATTTTTGAAGCAGCTTGTTCCCTCATTACTATGTAGGATCAGTTCATCAATAAATCTGATGAAGGGCTCCAAATGTATGAGGGATTTTCCTGCTGGATGGCTTCTCAGGGAAAAAAATTTACGATCGTTTTATAAAGATTATTGCCACTGACTATAATATTCCCTTCCAAATTTAGTCCGCGTTGATAAAAAAAGCTGAAGATACTGAAGTTGATACTGCGGAGCAAAGTGCTATCAAGTGGCGAGCCCAGCAGCAGACTTCAAATGCTTTGGTTGTCACTGATCAATGCCCTGCTAATGGAACTCCACCTGTTGGCCAGCAGCTTGGTCTTGTAAAAGTGCCTAGTATGAGCAGTAATGTAGTGAGTTATTATTCCCCCTTCTTTCTTTTCAAATCCTAGAATCGGTAGCATGTTATCCTCTCTTCTTCTTTTTTTCCCTTTTTCTTTCTCCCTCAAACCTAGTATTAAAGTGAAAGAATTTTTCAGCTCCAATCAGAAATTGATATGTAGTTGAGTATTTTGACAGGATCACAACTCAGAAGATCAAGGGTCAGCTCATCTAAATGGGACTTTGAGCACAGTAGATCCTCAACCTCCTTCACCAGATCTCCTTGGTGATCTTTTGGGTCCACTTGCCATTGAAGGCCCTCCTGTTGCTTCTGTCCATTCTGAGCAGAATATAATCCCTGGATTGGAAGGCGTTTCAAATACTGTGGATGCTGCAGCCATTGTACCTGTTGAAGAGCAGAACAATTCTGTTCAGGTATTACTTTGAGAAATTGTTTTGCTTTCCAATTCGAGAATGTAAATGAAACTTAAAGGTGTTTTTCCCTCTACCTTTAAAAGAAAAACTTTAGAATAAGTTAATGAACTTGGGGCTTATGTTCTCTCATGTTATAGGAATTTCAAGCAACAGATTTTGGAAAATTGCTAGTGCAATTGTTCAATTATTCTAACCATGACTTGATGCATTATGGAACCAAGAATCAAATGATTGATGTAGTTTCAACTTGCTGCTTTCAAATGTTCCGCTTCCAATTAAATCTGTTCTGTATTTTTGTGCTCACTACAAGCAAAACTCTTTGTTGCATCATCATTGTAGCTGGATTGGAAACACACTATATATATTCATCTTGATTGTTGAGGGATGCCATCGAATCCCTTCTTTTTTTTCCTTTTCTTGGGATAGGGTATAGATGTATAGTAGTATTCCCAAAAAGGGTGAAACCCAAGTACATCAAAGTATACCGAAGCAAAACAAAAGAGAAAGCAGAAGCAAAGCTTCTAGCAAGAAAACCTATAAATGTAAAGAATCATAGAATCTCTGGAAATTCATCCTATTTTCAAAAACCTCATGACAACCCCAAGCAAAAAAGAAGACCTAAGAAACTATGCCCCATATCCGCAAAAATTCCCTCCTTCCTTTTTCTCCAAATAGTCCAGAAAATGGCATGCTGAACCATTTTCCTCACCGCAATCACCTTCTTGTTTTTGCTCCTACACATCCATGTCTCTCGCAGCTGGTGGACCGAAAATGGAAGAACCCAATGGACACTTAACAAAACACAACGTCCACAAGCCACCCACCACCTCACAATGCATGAGAAGATGCTCCACTGATTCCAACTGATTGTTACACATCACACACCGACTCGGCAAACCAAAACCCCTCATTTGGAGCTCCTCCATGATGAGACACTTCTTCCACGCTCCCATCCAAACGAAGAAATCCATTCTAGAAGGAACTGACAACAACAAAATCCTTGAAGATGGAGAAATGGACAGCCAAATACTATGATTCATCCGAGAAGCGCCCATCAGCACTATCACCCTACACAATTCGATCTTCCTCCACTTTATCCACTCTCACCTCGTATAACCTTGCCAAAAACTTCTCTACCACTTCAATTTCCCAATCTTGTAGATTTCTATTGATAACAACCTTCCAAGTTAAAAACTCCATCGATGCTTCCACATACTTAGCCACCCACCCCTCCTCCCTATTAGCTGTTATACTGTAAAGAAGAGGAAACTTCTCCATCAAGCTCTCTCCCCCCAAGCATCCAACCAAAGCTTAACACACTCATTTCCCACTTAAAAATTCACCTTCCAAGCAAAAGAAATCAAACCACCACGAATGCTCTTCCACACCCCAACCCCCCGTGGCCTGTGAGAAGTTCTAGGCTACTATTCCCCTTCTTCACATCCATACTTCCACACCACCACCTCCCTCCAAAGATCGCCCCTCTCCACAGTGAATTTCCATAACTCTTACCCAAGAGAGCTTTATTAACCTGCATCAACGGCCTTAAACCTAATCTGTCCACATTCTTGGGAGATCCAACAGTACTTCAATTGACCATGTTATTTTTCTGTTCTCTGCCCATACCCTCCCAAAGGAAGTCCCTTTAAAGCTTTTCTAAACTCTGACTCCCTTCATAAGGCTTTCTACTAAAACAAAGTGCAATCTGCTATGCTTTTCTCAATTTTTGAATGTGAAAGCATTTATTATTCATTTTGTTAGCTATAATTATGGTTGTTTGCCCAAAAATTGTTTTTGCCACTTTTCACAAGAAAAAGGGTTTTCGAAAAATAAGAGTAAATAGAACTACCCCCCGTAATTGTATCGTAAATTACAATAATTTTTAATAGTTATGTTTTTATTGGCTATGGTTATCGTTATTAATTTAAGTGTCCATGAATTATTACTTGGAGTTATATTAATAGAGACTTGGTTATATCTTATAAAATGTCAAGCTAGGGTGTGATGCTAACAATCCAAATTTTAGGATACATGAATGGGTTTATATTGTTATTTAAGTGAAAAACTAAAACATAAATGTATTCGGTGAGGCATCGTCTAGGTGACACCCAGATGTCTTCTGTACACTGCTAGTGTGCTTGCTGAAATAAATAAGGTTTTTACAGATCTCTGAGGTTTATTTGTTGATAAATATTATTTTTATTTGGTGGTTTTCCTTCTCTAGGTGACATCTAGAACCTCCTTGAGGTTGTCTTTTGGTAGCTGGGTTGTGTTAGTCTTTGTCCATGGTGTATAGCTTTTGAATGCTTTCTTTGGTGGAATTGTCATCCTCCTTTTCTTTGTACATCTTTCTTTTTGTTCATGGGTGATTCACTGTGGAAATTTGTGCTAATTCTTTGGGATTTAATTCTTATTTGCGTTTTTATTCACCTGAATCTTTTGGTTGGCCGCTAGTTTCAATATCATGAATATATATCAGTAATTAATAATGAGCTATGTAACAAGGAAATTATCATGGGTGTGAATGTCTTGCCCAGTCATGAGTTGTCTGGCATGGCAATCTTTTTTTTTTTTCTTTTTTTTTTTAGATGAGGATCTGGTATGGCAATCTCAAGAAACCCAAAATACTGTAACTATTTCTTATGCTCAATCTGCGTCTAAATTTACATATACCTTTTCACACGGTGCAAAAAAAAAAGTTATTGCTGCATCCTTATTACTTAGATCACGATCAATGAAACTTTAAACTATATTGCCATTTTTCGTTTGCATTTCAACATACTTGCATACCTTTTTTGTTGTGTCCCCCCTCTTTGTTTTTAGGGGGGCGGGTGTTAGAATAATTTACCCCAAGACGCACACATAGGCTAGGCTCCTAGCGCACCTATTCAATGTTGTTTGGCCAGACTCAATGACTCAATCCCTTGGCCTTTCCTAATAGAGATGCAGCAGAATGCTACTATGCCACAGCCAACAAGGCTAGTGGGTGTCTAATTAAGTTAGGATGTTAAGATTTACACATATGGTTCTCTTGTTTGTTCTTTACAAGTATGTTTTTGTTCTATGATGATTTACTTATGTGCAAATGTTTATTGTAAACTTCCCAAAATTGGACACAAAAATACTTGGTTTTTCCCCCACTTCAACTTGTTCATCATGTCTTTTTTTTATTTAATGTTGACTTTTTGTGTTTCAACATGTGCTTTTCTTTAAATTTTGTCAAAAATATCTATTAGTTTCAGTGAAAATTTCCATGTTTTTTCTTATCATTCTCCAAAATTCCTTATTTTCTTTTGCAATATATTGAATTATGCCATAGTACCCTGCAAGGTATCCCATGATAAGGGTGAAGTGTGGCCAGCTTTATCAACATCTAAAATTTGGTTGGTGGTTCAGCTGCCAAGCATTGGAAATTAGAGCTGAATTTTATTTTGTGCTTATTTATGGTCAAAACCCGCTAATTTCATCGTACACCTTTGCAGCCAATTGGAAATATTGCCGAAAGATTTCATGCTTTGTGCTTCAAGGATAGTGGTGTTCTATATGAGGATCCTTATATTCAGGTTTGCAATCCTTATGAAGTTTTCTCTTCAGCTGTAATCTGTTAGAACTTGATTATCTCGTGGTGTTTACTATGAGAAACATCACTTCATGGTTACTACTTTTCATAGCTTTTGTGAGGCTTGTAGTGATTTATTTTCTTGTTGAACTCAATCCCAGATTGGCATTAAAGCAGAGTGGCGGGCCCATCATGGGCGTCTTGTCCTTTTCTTGGGGAACAAGAATACTTCTCCGCTTGTTTCAGTTCAAGTTGTAATATTGCCTCCCTCCCATCTAAAAATTGAGCTGTCATTAGTACCAGAAACTATTCCTCCACGGGCACAGGTGAGTCTACATGTTTTGCTTGTAATTAGTTACTGGTTGTTGATAAACTTACTTGCTGCTGTTGTTTTTTGTTCTATTTATTTTTATTTATTTAATAATAAACATTTTTGGGTTTGATTATATAAGGTGCAATGTCCCCTTGAATTCGTGAATCTCCGCCCAAGCAGGGATGTAGCTGTTCTCGATTTCTCTTACAAGTTTGGTACCAATGCGGTACTTACTACAAACAAAATTCCTGTGTTTTGTGTTGCCAATCTACAAGGAGCTAGGTAATACTTATCACTGCAGGTTTCTTTTTTTTTTTTTTGTGCCCTTCTGTAGGTCAATGTCAAGCTTCGCCTTCCAGCTGTCTTGAATAAATTTCTTCAGCCTATACCAGTATCTGCTGAAGAGTTTTTTCCCCAATGGAGATCACTTTCTGGACCACCTTTGAAGCTTCAAGAAGTGGTATACATATTATGCCTCTTGTTTAGCATAAGAATGAAACATCTAATTATATATGTACGTGTGTGTGTGTGTGTGTGTGTGGATTGACACCCATCAAACAGGCATACACTCACATGCTTAGTTTCATTTTTTGGTCTACCTTATTATGACATCATTTCTTCGTTTGGTTAAATTGAAGATTATGGTTGTAACTAGTCTTTATATTCTCTCAGATGAGTAAAAGGAATCAGTTGTGTGGTTTTATATCCAGAATTAGTTATTTCTATTAAAAAGTTGGTTCTGATTGTAAGGTGATAAAATGTTGGCCATAATGAGTTTCCTGCCTACGGAGCATGATTCAGAACCTTATCATCTTACTGTCCTAATAGGGCAAAAAAAATGATTAAGCATGCTTATCATAAACTCCCAGTTGCATTACTATTTTCCGACCGACTCTTTTTTTTTTTTTTTTTTTTTTTTTTTTTTTTTTTTTTTTTTTTGATGAAGTAATATTTTCTGACTGACTATTTATGTGCCATATTTCCCTGTGGCATCAACCAGGTTAGAGGCGTAAGACCATTGTCCCTCCTGGAAATGGCAAACTTATTTAACAGTTTTAGGTTGATGGTTTGTCCAGGGCTTGTAAGTCACTCTTTCTTTTTGCCTAGCTTTCATCCATATACTTCTTTTTTCCATTTTCTTTTGCTATGCACAGTCCACATACAAGTTGCTTACTTTCAACTCTTTCAGGATCCAAATCCAAATAATCTGGTTGCAAGCACAACCTTTTACTCAGAAAGTACACGAGCCATGCTATGCTTGGTAAGGGATTTATGATAAGTGACAAGGGTTTTGGAAATTGCTCTCTATTTCTTGGTGTCAAACCTGATTTTCAGTAAAGAATTAACTCGTGAGCCATGTAAACCTTTCTTGATTATAATATATGACCTTACCATGCCATTGAATTGGTGAAAGATTGCTGTTTGATGGCCCTTTCTTCATTTTTTTGTTCCCTTGATGATTTTCAGGTTAGGATTGAAACAGATCCAGCAGACAGAACCCAGCTGCGAATGACTGTTGCTTCAGGGGACCCGGCTCTAACATTTGAGTACGTATTTTTAACTTCCAAGTAATGTCAACTTTACATGTTCCAACAGATCTCTAACCCTCTATCCACAGGTTGAAGGAGTTCATCAAGGAACAATTAATAAGCATTCCTACAGCTTCCCGTGCGCCTGCACCAGCGCAGACACCAGTACAGCCAACCAGTCCACCAACGGCATTAACAGATCCTGGAGCTATGCTGGCTGGTTTGCTGTGACAGTGGAAGTGATTGATGTGTGAAGATTTGTTCAATATACACTTGTAAACCTGATTTATACAGCCGGCCCACCCATTTGTCCGCTCAAATTAAGAGGCGGGTGAGGAAAAACTATGATGCAAGGGCTGGCGGAATTGAAGGTGAGTTAATTTGTGATCGGCTTAGTGTTTGAGTGGGATTTCCCAGGGGGGTTAGGTCGGGGCTTTAAGATTCTTTCTGCACAATTACATTGTGCGTTGGTGAGGGTTTCTCTTTCGGGTGAGGGTCTCTTTCTTTTCTTTTCATTTTCCTTCTTCCCATTTTCACTGGATTGGTTTCTGTAATACAATATTCGATAGAATGTGAGCTATTGCATTTAGTAGAACCAGTTGTAACAGTTTGCATTTGTTTGTTAATCCATAATTATATTTTCAAAGAGCAATAATAGTTGAATCTACTAGAGTGTTGATATGATTCCGTTCTTCAAATGCAAATGTGGTTCAAAAAATAATGAAATTCAAAGAAAGAGGAGCCTTATGTGCACAAAACCTATGCACAACTTCTCACTTATCAGATCAATGTGTCAAATGAGAAACTTATGCAGAATTACAAATCCATCATTCTTCCTTTTATGTCAAAAGTTTATGACAATTACAATCTCAAAAATTTTAGTGCTTTTGCCATATCATTTGTAATATATTTGCATGAATCTTCGGAAAGAAAAACCATGTTTCTTAAAAATATTTGCATTATTAGCAACAAAAAAAATGGTTGGGTTAGGGCAAATGTGATCGACGGGAGTCACACCCACCCATTTTGTAGAACAAAACCATTACATTACCCCCACGACGTTGCCCCATCCCCCTCTGCAATTATACACTATTTTGTTCTTGTTTTTATTTTGGGTTAACGAGTGTGGAGTCTTGATTCAGCATCTACGGCGTTAAGCAAGCTCCAGTGAGATTATCACTAATAAAAGCTTCCTTCGTTAAGGGCCTTGAAGCCCAATCTTCATTCATCGTATTAAGCGCGTCCTGGGCTCTGGAGAGTTATCTAGGAAACTTCAATCTTTACTTTTATTCTTATTTCTCTTTATAGGCAACGGTAATTTTAATAAAAGGAAAGAAAAAAGAACAAGAAGTCCACAAAAGAAAGAAAAATATTTAAAAACCTAAAAACAAAACAAAAACAACAAAACTGGTACAATGCAACTACAGTATTAAGTTCAACTTGTCAATTTATCAAGCTAAACTCGAGTAGAACACTTTCAACTCTCCAATGGCTTGTTGGTACTGTTGCTGTTTTTTTCGCTTTTCCAAAGTGCAACCAAACAAACCCTAAAATATAACAGATCTTAAAAACGTTGAATGACTTGGACGGTGACCTACTGTTCACATATCAACAGGCTTCAAATATCATAAAACAAGGTTTATTAACAGCAAACAATCATAACTTGGATCTGAATAAGATACTTGGGCTCCACCGAACATTTGTAGCCCAAGTACCTTATTCAGATCCAAGTTAAGGAATTTTTGTCTTTGAGCCGCAATGCATAGATAGGTTTACAATGAACTATTTTGCAGCAAAAAATATCATGAAGTGTATTAGTAGAAAAGGCTTCTTTTAAAAAGGAGAATGAACAATGTAAGAACCTTAATCCTTACTGACCTCAAAAACAATTGTGACAGGACCTTGATTTATACAGGCAACTCAATTAGATAAGCACAAATAAAAAAACATGCTTACCCTGCGAGATCAAAGTTAACTTCCTAGCTTTCTGTGAAATGATTCTAATGTTCCCCAGAATTAATTTAGGGAACAAACTAAAGAATTTAAGGCTCGAGTGTCTCTGTATCTCCTAACACTGACCAAAACAATCATCTATAAATTTCGACAAACTCCCCAACAAGAAAACTGATTCTATCAGAAAAAGATGTTTTGCGAGAAGCGACCATCTCATCAACACAACCACCACTAGTGAGGGAGCCATTAGAAACTGCAAAAATTGCTTCGTCTCTAATTAGTACGTCACCATGGTGTCCTGCACAATTTTCTCCAAATTAAATAGGGATGGAAAATGAACTTGCTCATCACGATCTTCTCCCCCAAAATAATGCACAATCTCAATCTGCGAGCCTGCTTCATCATCAAAAAACCGTCGACTTGTGGCTCACTTCACAATCATCACCTGACAAAACTCCCTCGGAAAATCAAAACACCAACAAAAACCCAAAACCTGATAAGTAAACAATAACAGTTACCGCCACTCTCGGCAGTTGCCACATCTCCAGCTGTCCCCCCAAGATGACGGCTCAACCCAAGGAGAACAATGACTGTGTATCCACAACCCACAAATCTCACAAGAAAGATCAGGGGCTGGTTCCTGGTTTGGACACAGCTGACAATGCACAACATTAACATCCGGTTGTACTGTTGGTTTGTGCTGACCATTATTAGTACCCATTCTGTACTGTTCAGAAACTCCATCTTTCAAAAATGCAGAAGATGAATTTTCCAAGTTCCCTAACTCATTCCCGGATGCATCCACTCCATCCAACTCACTACCATCCTCAGACGCCAGCAACTCAGTAAAAGAGAAGTAGGTCTGGGGTTCAAACTCCATATCCTCATAGTTAAGACCTTCATAATCAAACATCATTGTGTCTTCAAGACCATTAGTAGAAACATCCCATTCCACTTGAGGAGATGACGCTTCCTCCTTAGGGTTCACTAGGCTGTTTGTTTCAAGGGGTGTTGATAATTCAACAGAAGATGGATTATTCCCAGAAATACCATCTACATCCCCTTCACGCTTCACCTGCCTTCTGACTGGTAGCTTCTGAGGCCCTGGCCCAGAAGCAGTATTACATTCCAAATCAACTTCTACATTGTGCTCTGTAATTTGCTCAACTCTAGAAAGAGAAAAAAGAAGAGGATCATCATCTGGTATGAACACTTCCTCCTTCATGGGTAACATTGGAGTAGTGGGTTCCCACACTTCAAGTTGTTCAGAAATGGTTCCAGAAACAGAGTCTTTTTCTGAATCTTCTTGCTTTGAAGTCCTTATGCGTGGCTTTTTCCCTACTGGCCTCTTTCTATCTGGATCCGCATAAGGGCACGTAGGTGTTTTTATCCTACGACAGAAGCAACATTTAAAACCCACCACATTAAAAATTTTCGACTCCTCAAGTTCAACAGCATCACCATGAAACCACCCTGCAAATTACCATAAACACACTGCATAAATAATATAGATACCAAAAATATTAGAAATTTAAATATTAAAAAGGAAGGAAATAACAACTAGAATCCAAAGCAGGCTTACAATCGCAAGTTTCGCAATGAATATACATCAGATCACAGTTATATGGCTTCAGGCAGAGGCGGCAAACTGGTCCTGACCACCCCATATATGGATTACCCCTTAAAAGAATGTGTTTAAGCCTGAAATCAATACCAGTATCTTGAGTGGTTGGTTTCCTCCAAATGAGACCCCAAGACAATGATGACCTACGTCGGCTTTTTGCTTCCACACTAGAATCAAGAGAGGCTGGTTTCAACTCTGAACAACTCTCCAGTGTTCCTACAGATGCTAATGGTTGATTATGGCCTTTATGCTTTGCACCCTTAGTGACTTTCACTACATTCTGACACCCTCGCCCTTGCAAGGGCAAGGGACTAGTAGGAGAGTCATTACTGTCTGCATTTTGAGTGAGAGCTTTGGCATCATAACACTGCTTGCAGGTGATCAAGAACTCAACTTCCTCACTTATAAGAACTGTTGAACTTATTGTACAAGCTTCATGACAATAACCTAACCATAATATAGCACAAAATAAAATCACTGATGCAGCACACAATAAAAATTATAAAAAAATAAAAATAAGAATACATTACACAACTGTAAATAACTATGGTCAAAAACCAAGGGCAATATCCAAAATACCCCAAGGATTCTAACATCATTGACCTCACTGTAAGTGTTGCAGGCATCAACAATCAGGCATTTACCAATAGATTATAGATTATGTAGGTATACTATTTTAATCTTAACTGATGAAGGTGAGGTCACCTAGCAAATTTTATTTTGGGTAAATTAAATAAAACCCCCCTGAATTATAGGTCAATTTTCACAAAACCCTCCTGAACTTTAAAACTGAACAAATAATCCCCTAAACTATCAAACTGTTACACTTTCCCCCTCTGTTTTTTTTTTTCATTATAAAATCTAATGAAAATGGATCATTTGAGCTTCATGTGATGCAATTAAACAGATTTAATGCATAAACTAGACTTTTACAATCGGTCTAGGCATTAAATTTGAACAAAATAGATCATAAATTTGATGAAAGTTTAGTAAACATATGCATTAAGTTCAGAGAAGGGGGAAAAGTGTAACAATTTGATAGTTTAGGGTGTTATTTGTTCAGTTTTAAAGTTCAGTGGGGTCAGTGAAAATGGGCCTATAATTCAGAGGGGTTTTGTGTAATTTACCCTATTATTTTTTACAAGTTCTTCTAATCTGATTGAATTCATAAGGGTACTTTTATCATTATACTTCGCAAAGAAGTTGAACTTATTTGCACCTTTATAATAACTGTAAGCATAAATTAGTGGTGGTTGTTTCAAAAAAAAAAATTTTGAAATAAAAAATGAAAGAAAATAAGTTTATCTGAAAGTATACATGGGCATAGTTTTGTCTTCTTATTTGCACGACAAGATCACCTATTTTTTTTATAAAAAAAAACTAAAAAGGCTAGCCATTTTAAAATTTCAATGTATTGGCAAAGGCACTTTCTTTTTTCTTTTGGCTAATAAGGTGTCCCCACCCCCATAGGGATTGGCACACTTTATGTGGGTAGTTCTCAAACTGTGAAGCACAGATTCTTCAAAACCCCCCAAGAATCCGTATCGGATACGGATTCGCTCTAGATACGGCCGGATACGCACAAGATACGTTCCGTACGTATCGGAACAGTACCGCCAGGGATACGCTTTGGATTCGTGTGGATACGGAATGGATACGTAAAAGGGATATTTTGTAAATATTTTTTTAAAAAAATGGGGAACTGAAAGGAAATTTAAAAAATTAAGGGGTCAAATTAAAAGAAAAAAAAACTAGTAGCTTGTAATTACCTCCCCACACCCCTCACCCTCACCGAAAAGTGGAAACCCATTTTTGCGATCAGACAACGGTGAACTCAAAAACCCATTTGCGCGAACCCTTCTCTCTCTCTCTCTCTCCTAGGGTTTTCTCCTCCCTCCACCTTCTCTCTCCTAGGGTTTGGACATTTGGTGTTTTCTTCTCTCTTCCGAAGGTGTTGGATGATGGATGAACCATAGACCTTAGTCACGGCTAGAGGACTGCTCGAGTTGCATGTCGTCGTCTTCCTTGAGAACTACTCGAGTTGCAACGCTATCATGGGCGTTCTTCTCACTCGACTTCAGCGCTGCTGTTATGATGGGTTTTGGTTCTCGATTTGAGTTCCCTTTCTCTCGTCTTACGGTGCTCTGGTCTTAGCTGTGCTGCTCTTGCTCTCTCGTTCTCTTGCTCTCGCTCTCTCTCTCTCTCTTGCTATCTCTCTTTTCTACTGGTGTGGTTCTGCTCTCCTTGAAAGGTTAGTTTTTTTCAAGTAATTGTATGCATTCTGTATGCATAAAGTTAGTATCTTTCATATTATATGCATAAACCATAAAGTTAGTCAATGTTTATATATAAACTATAAGGTCAGCATTATGGCTTTAAGGGTTTTTTATTTCGGAAGTATGTATGTTCTATTTATTTTGGCATATTAATTGTTTTGTAGATGCTTTATCCCTTCTTCTTTTTTATGTTTATTAATTATTATTGATGTTTTAGATAAAATATTAATATTTAAAATATTTATTTATTAACGTATCCCCGCCATATTGTATCCTACATTTTTTTAGAATTGTCGAATCGGCGTATCTGTATCGTATCGTATCCAAATCCCGTATCCGTATCCATGCTTCATAGTTCTCAAACCATAGTATCCTCTCAAGAGCAGCAAAGACCAATAACAAAAGAAAGAGGGTAGTATAGAAATTTAAGGCAGGAGTGAAGAAGAGTAAATCTCTTCCTCAGTTAATATGATACTCCTTCCATCCCAATGATTTTTACTTGACTTTTGACAATGGACAAACATTTTAGGACATCACAAAATAGAAAATGCGGACAAAAAAACTGGGACAGAGAGAATAATATAGAATCACATTATACATATCAATAAGTAGTCATTTTAGGAATTCTAAAAATTTAAAAAAAAGGGGGTCTGAAAACCATCTCATGTTACTTGGACAATTTAAAATTAATAATTTTTTGAAGAAACAAGTTGGAAAAAAATTTAAAAATTTCACAAATTTATAAGTAAAATAACTCTAATTGTTGAGAGATCAGAGAGTGGCTAAGAGATAAAGTACCTTGGCATTCACTGCACTTTACAGCATTTCTGAAGATCACATCAGAGAACACATTAATAAACTCAGAGCAAATTAGCGAAGAGAGATGAAAATAGAAAAGTTACAGCAAGAAAAAAAAATTACCTAAGTATGACATCCACTTGACACGAAGCACACGAGCATTTGTCCAAGTTATCTCTCTTAAGCATGAGGTAGGAGAATATATCCCTGCGAGAAGCTTTCAGCTGCCTTCTTTGTAATTTGGACAACACATTCAAGGCCTTCTTAGCTGATGGCACCAACACATTCTCCACATTTTGTTCGTACTCTTTAATCAAATATAAAGGAATGCGTGTTTCAGAAAACCAATACTTGTCCTTTCCATCTTGGCTTTGCTCTACTTCTATAATATTCTTCATGACGCGGGAAGGGAGATGTTTTTGATTCCCAAAAGCAACTCCATATCTAATCTTGTTCTCCACAACTTTCTTATCACAAATGAGTGCATTTCTAAAAGCAGAAGCTTCCGTCTCTGGACCTTTTCCATCCTGGAGATTCTGATCGGGACGAACAAGATCACTCCACCTTACATGAAGGTCAAGGTATCTGACCTGATGCATATGCCAAGCTTATAGTTAAACACTTACAATATTACAAATAGTACCAGAAAATTGGGTATACTCTTAAACCAAGCAAAAAAGGAGAGAATTAATAATCATAATTGTAATAGCAAACAGTAAATATGAACAAACCTGAAGTGCAAGCTGCGATGCATTCTTACTCATTTCAACTGCAGTTCTCCAAGCAAACTGCCTGCTTCTTCTAGGAATCTCGGAATCCTCAGCATAATAAATACCAGAAATTTTTTTTGAACCACCTGATCAGCCACAAAATTCTTTGTCTAATATTTCTCTTTCATCTAATTTAGTAATGTTTTAAAAACAGAAAACAAAAGAAAAGAAAAGTTATCAACTTTTTTAGCTGGAATGGAGAGAAGGGGAAAAGATTTTACCTCGACGAGCTGCTTTTTTAATCATTGCATGTGGCAAAATTCCCCTCTGGAATATAAGCTTTGCCAGCTTTCTTCCCCGCCACCAACTGAAATCATTCAACCTGTCAAGGCAACCATCAGCTGTAACGTTGGAAAGAGCGGACTCTTTCCTATTTCGCTTCCCACTCGGTCCACGTTTCTGAGTTGCTCCAACAGCACATGCAGAACTTTGGAGTGCAGAAGATTCAACCGACCAATCATCCACAAGCTTAACCCACTCTCCAGAAAGAGCAATAAGGTGAATATTTTCCTCAAGCTGCCAATGAAAATCATAAGGTTATATCAACCAGAACATAGAGCACACATGCAGAAACATGTAAAAATAGCACGACATAATACATCCATTGCTAGTTTGCTACCCATCAAGACATAAAGGACCATTATGCCTAAGGAAAAATATTAAACAACACAAAATGTATACTGATCTGCGATAAGAATTGTGCTTAAGAAAAGGTAGAGAGAGAGAGAGAACAACAACGACGATGACAAAGAAGGAGCTAACCAGATCTGCTGATATGAAGGCCAATCTGATTCCTTCAATCCTTCCCCAGTCAAACAAAAGAACTTCAATTATATATAGACCAAAAAAGAAAAAACCTTTGATTATGTTTTGCAAAGTACAAATAAAGCACATATGCGTGTGCACATGGTCCACCCATTTCGCTGCTGGTTTCTTTAGTCCCCAACAATTTCAAAACAATTGACCTTTTTTTAAACTCAACAAGTGCACTATTAGAAGCCCGTATAGGCGAGAACTTGAATACCCAGAAGGCATTGGCCCTATGTAAGGCCTAAACAAGTGGTGCCTAAGTATCCTAGAGTGCTACTTGCTTAAGCAACCAAGCTTTATCTATACTACCAATAAAAGTCTATAACTCATTTTGATTGACCATTAAACCCTTATTTTAAGGTTAAAATACTTATTTGCTCCCCATATTTAAACAATTAAGAATGTTTATTTTTCCAGCACAAAAAAAAAAAAAAAAAGAGAGAGAAGAAGAAAGAAAGATAATGATGTCTACTTCATGAATTCTACACAACCTCCACTACTATGCATGTCTCCTAGCCTACTTCCTATTCCTACCATGACTCATAGCCATGAAAGGAAGTTTGACCTATTGTGTTGAGCATCCATTTTAATGACCAAAATGGGATACATATTAAGAAACATTATTTATGTACACATCTCTCAAATGGAATTTATGTTTTCAACAAAAAGTAACAAATAATTAGATTTCCATGTTCTATATATATATATATATATATATATATGAGAATTTATGAATTTTCATATATCTTTTATTATTTAAATATTATTCACATGCAACGCACGTGTGCCCATATCTAGTAATTTGAAAATAAACCTATAGCCATTTTGTACGTTTTCCCTTTGCGCGAAAACAAGTTAGGGTTCCGAAAAATAATATAATTCCAAGAATGTAAGTATATAATTGCTAGTAAAGCTCATGTTTAGAAGTGAGAAGAAAAATATATCAAGAAGTTGTAGTTGGAATATTTTGTTTCTTAATGTACTGTTGGAGAGGGGGGAAGGAGGGAAGGAGGGAGGGGTGGAGCTCATTAATTTGATTGATGCTGGTATATAGCTAGGAACAGGACAGGATATGAACGGATTTCCCTTCCTCTATAGCAGATAGGGATGAAGAATTTAAGGCCATACCCGTGCCGGGGCTTAGGCCAGGAATGGGATAAAGTGTTGTTACATAGTGCAGGGTTCAGGATAGGGGTCCTCGTCCCATACCTGCCCCATTATGGTCAAAAGAACAACCTAAAGGCAAGTTTAAAGGCAATATGATATTTTTTTGATGACGTGTTCATAAAAAAGTGGGGCAAAGCCCAAGTACTGGAAAACATTGTACGAAATTATTGGGGGGGAGGGGGGCAAAGATCTAGAGCTGTGCAGTTAAAAGAGAAATATAAAATCCCAATTTTTATTTTCCAGCATGTTGCGAATGTTCGAAGAAGAGTTAATTTCACATCTAATAGAAGGTTGATGAAATTGTGCACAAAAATAATATAGGTAACAAAGAACACTCCAATATAATCAAATACTACATACAAAAAGTGATCCGATAGACCAAAGTGGTTCAAATATCAATTTCCACAGACCCTTTGGACTGCTGTTTTAACTGAGAAATGACAACCAATCTTTTCCATTGGAAACCCAAAGGCTAATAGTTTGCAGGCTGTGACTATTGTAGACCAATAGGTAAGCTTCTGTATAATAAAAGCAACAAAAAGTGAAGTTCAACCGACACAACAAACATTATATAAACTCGACATTGAGAAAACACTTCACCATATGGAAAAAGGATACCTTAATACAAGCCGCATAAAATTTGCATGTACTAAATATAGGTACGCCATAAAATTAAACACTTACTTCAAGCAAGAGGGACTTTATTGCACTGCAGGTTGAAGCCTGCTCTACTTGTTTACGCCAATGTCTCCTATAGCTTGCACTCAGAAAGGGGCCAACTATTAGACCACTTAAACTCTCCTCCATGTATATAATGTATGTTGCAATACTAGTAAGGCTTCCCTCTCCACTCTTTATAGAACGAAGACCAGCAAGGATTTTCATAGCACCTTTAATGGCATTCAAGGCAGCTGAATTTAACAGACATCCTCTCTTGCTCGTAGCAGGGGCCTTGCAAGAAAGACACCAACCACACCGCTCCCTTGGAACTTCCACAAGCTTCTTTTCAGAATTCGGCCAGAAAAAACGAAGAGCTGCTAATGAGAAGGCTTTTACTTGTAGTAAAATGTTAGCGGACATAACTTTCCTGGGATTAACTGAAGCTTGAGCCTCAGTAGCCCGATTTTCTTCTGATGAAAGAACAGCCAGATTAGCTGCGGCAGATGCAGCAAAATCCCCATGGCTATAGTGATTTATATATGCATGAGATTTAAAGGAAGACCCCATATATATAAACTCGTTAGCTGAATTTCTGTCACCTCTTCCACCAACTCCGTGATAAACATCTTTCCTCTGAGAGGATATGTTTGCTGTCAAACACATACCATTCACTTGTCTGCTGTTACTGCTGTTGCTGTTTCCTGAGGTACATGTAGCTAAGTCTATCACACTTGATCTGTCAGCCAAACTTTGGATGGTTAAGTCAGATGGATCAACCTGATGGCTGAACGAACCTGTAGACATAGAAGGTTCCATTTTAATCTGCTCAGGAAGCTTGGTATTCATAAGAGGGGACACCTGCTTTGTTGTAGTGTCAATACTCCCCGGCAGACTAGGAAGGTCAGTTTGCGTCATTGTCTCAAGGCATGAAACTGCCACATTTTCTACATTACTTTCAGCTATACTACTAGCACGGTTCTCGCCCCCAACTGTATCTAGAACTTTACGGTTTTCATTACCAGAAAGATGAAGTGAAGTTCTACAACAAACTGCATCTCCCTTTTCATTTGCTACAGCCCTTTCAGGAAGAGATAATAAACTTTCTGGGATTTTCCAATACTGCAAAATTGCCTTACATATCTCTGAGTACAAAGCTGTATGTTGGACAGATGAATAAAGCGCTTGCAGGACTTTTGGAATGTCATTCTGATTGTAGTATCTGAGACATGGTTCTGTGTAAATGGAAGCCTTGAGCCTGCAATGATTCATTTCAAAAATATTACAAACAAGAAACAAACAGATTGAAAAGCAATTCAAATAATTAGAAGACATTAAAACAATATATATACACACATAAAACTCAACTCAACTCAACTCAACTCAACTAGACACCACATGTTCCCTATACAAACCTACTAAAAATGTGATTTCACCAACAGCACAAAGGTCCACTAAACATTTAGATAATGTAATCAACATAATTAATGAAGAGGGCTAAAGTAAAGGTGTTGAATACATACACCAGTAAGTGATTGCAAGTACCCAAAAAGACTTGTTCATAGCAATCAATGCCAAAGATTTGAGCACCTCTTAGCGATGTTCCAATTGTAACAATTGGCCCAATATTATTAATTGTACACTCCGGACAAAACCATGACCCTTCTGGTATAGACATTTTGCTCACACCAATGCACCTCGAATGGTATGCTGATGGACACCCATCACAGCAAAGCAAGGTCCCATCCATGCCACAAACTCGGCATTCATCACCATTCCCATCCAGAACAACATTACCAGCATCTGCATCCACTTCAGTACCTCTGCAAGCCAAAGAATTTGAGTTACTAGGAGACTTTATTTCATGGCTTTCTGCAATAATCTCCATAGCTTCCTGGTTCTTGCAAGCAGAAGTTTTAGAATATCTGGGATGGACTCTTCTAGGGCCATTATCAGGAGGATTGGTAGTACTCGCATCGGAATCTAGTCCAACTTCTGATTCTTCACGCATGTCAATTTCTGCTCTTAGCTCTGCAGAATCGAGGACATCATCACACAAGATTTGCAAAATCATCAACTTCCTCCCTGCAGATAAAGTGTAATACTCCCTGTCTGTAACATCAGCATAAAACCCTTTCCACTCAGGTCCTTTTGTGTATCCCATTACTATCAAATATTGGACCAAGTAAACAGGCCAAGTCAATGTGTCAAGCAAGCTCCAATCAATGCACCTGCAGGTAAAAGTGGAATGTTTATCCAAATTTTCATCAATGACCAATGTAAATACATGTGTGTAGTAAAGGCAAAAATAAGAAATACATGTTAAAGAAAATGATACAAACGGCGGCATCATAATGCTTATGGCATACGTGTAGGAAATGAAAATTCCAATATAAGGGTCTAAATTTAGACCAATGAACTATCATAGACAGTTCCTCAGTTTGGTTAAAGAAAATTTGGGGGTGAAAATGAAATAAGAATAAGACTTTAAAAGAACAATTTTTTAGTTTTTAGGTTTTCAAATAATGGAAAACTCAACTCAATTAGATCAAACAGTTGTTTTAGGTTCAGTTGACTAAGGCTTTTGTTTTCCCAAGTCCCAATTAACCATAAACCTCGGTTCCAACCTTTTTTTGTTTGTACAGTTTCTCAGTGACCAAATGGAACAAAAAATAATATACTGGAAATTAGATTTTCGGCATTAAATATCTCCAAAGAGATAAACCATAATTTTTATTTTATTTTAATGAAAAATCTCCAAGAGATAAACCATAACTAATACCCACCAAAACATCATCTCGACTGAGATGCTCCTGCCAGAACTTGAGTTAACGAATTAATAATGCTAGATACTGAAATTCCTCAAAAGACATATAGTGGTATATATAAATACCTCAAGCACTTTATAGCAAGCTCAGAACCATCAGAAGAAAGCATTTCAAGATGACGCCTCAATGCACGCATGAGAGCAACATGAACGGCATCCAGCAACGTGTTTGGGACATGACAATTAAGCGACCCCACGAAATCATCCAGTCCAAACGGGCTCAAAAACAGTCTAATACTAAACGAGCGCAAGAACCCATATACAGAGAAAAGATGTGAAACATATTCTTCTGGCACACCTACAGTCCCCGAAGACAGAGGCAATAGTGGAGGCGGAACGAGTAAGATCTCAGCCTCTGACCTAGAATCACGGTCTCGAACATACTCACACGAATCACTAGACGAATCCACATCGCCATCAACTTGAACCCCATCATCTTCATTAGTGGGAGCACCACCACAACTCAACTCACTATGTAAAGATGGTTCGACAACCCTATCAGCGCCACTGACTGAGTCATCCACCACATTCGTATCCAACGCATACCCTTTTTTCAGCACTAAGGCATCTAACTTCTTCTTCCTCGCCAACAAACTATTGTCGAAATCATCATCCCCAATAAGAAATCCACGAACTTCCTTGCTTTCTAAATCCTCGCAATCCCCGTCCTCGTAATCAACTCTATACAATCCGCTATCATAATATACAATCTTCCCTATAAAAACTCCGATACCCTCGAACTCCTTCTTCACGTACCGACCCACCAACGCCCTCGACCTCATCGTGGTGGCGACTCCCCGCCGCTTGGTTTCGGGGTCAGGTTGCCGATCAGCGGAAACGTTATTAACATCCTTCCTTCTTCGTTTCCGACCCCGACGCTCCGATCTGATTACTGAGGATTCCATTGACTGATCGGAATCAAATCCCTAAATTCAAATCCAATTCAAAATAACCCTTGTGGTCCCGAAATAACCTCAATTTTTTACCATAGATACCAATCTGTTTCTGAAAATCTAGGGTTTCGGCAGATCCTATGAAACGAACAATAACACTAATGAATCCACAATGAAAATTACATATACAACGTGATATTGAGAAGAAAATGACGTTCTCGGTGAAATGATTGATCGCAGTGCGTTTTTTGAGAGATGAAACGGAAATATGACAGAGAGAGAAATAGAGAGAGAGAGGGAGGGACAGGGAAAAAGAGAGAGCGGCGTACAGGAGAGATGGTACCTTTGCTAGGGTTTGATAACCGCCATTGAAGACGTATTTGGGGGCTTCTGGATAGAGAGAGAGAGATACCTAAAAGGGGAGAGATGGACAACGGCCTCTCCACACTCTTCCACCGAGTTAAATTTCCGCGCATTACGTGGTAAGCTTTGACTCGGAACTCAGTCTGTCCGAGTTTGCACCTCCCCCCGTCCGAGTCATGGGGATGTTTTTTCAATTTTGCAAAATAATAATACTCTCGTCATGTTCTCCTATAAAATTTTGAATGGGGGGGAAATTTTGAAAATGTAAAAGAGGAACCGTGCAAACGGGGGGGGTCTCCCTCGGGTTACAATCGTGGGCTCTCTCCACCTCAATAAGGTTTTTTTTTTTTTTTTTTTTTTTTTTTTTTTTAATTTTTATAATAGGGGAACAATCACTGATATATGCACCCATGAAAAATCGAAGTCAAAATTTTTGTAAATCACGTACCTCTATTAAGATAGAACATGTCATTAAATTTAAAGATCATTGACACAAATGACATGATATTTTAGTCACTTAATGGCATTATTCTCATTTGTTAAGTAAGCGACCTCAAATTCAAGCTTATGAAAAAAATATCAATACCATTTTGTTGATATTAAGGGGCTAAGCCTAGGGGTAAATTATATTGATTATTTTTATAGAAAATAAATAACCTTAATATGGTTTTCTCTAAAAACAAAAAAAAAAAAAAAAAAAATGTCGATCATAGGGATGTAAGTTTTAAGCTTGTGCAAGCTGCAATGAACACAACAAGGGCCTATTTGGGATTTTGAAAGTTGAATCAAGAGACTTTGCTCCCTTAATGTTACTTGCTTTTTAAATGAAAAAATTCGTAATAAGTGATTTAAAGGGAAAATAAAAAAGCCATTATACCTTTTTTTTGACATAAAACTGAACAAATTTCAATTCTTTTTACCCAATAATGAAATCAAAACATGTTATTCAAATGCTCAAATTATTCAAATGCTCGAAAATTTACTTTTGTTTTTTATAACATGTTCCGATATGGGTAAAAATGGGATTGGGATTTGGTGAAGTTTAGGACTTTAACTACATAGTAAAGTTACTGTTGGATTGACACCACGTGACAAGGGAAAATAAGGGACGGCTCAGATTCGTTGGTATCAAAGAAATTGAGACCACACCAAATCCGGATCCGTAGAAATGGGTAAATTTTACATTTCTGACACAATATATGCAATGATGTTCACCCAATTAAATGTGTATTTGTCACTAGTCCTTAGGCCTAATGGCATATCCCAACCTAATTAAAGTGTGGGTTTTGCAGAGGTCTTAGTTATGACTCCGCGTGGATGCATATGCTCTATTTCAAACTCAACACCTATTTAAACCCTTATACCTATTTAATATTGTCCGTAACTTGATTGTACTGTTTCCAAACTCATCTCAATTCACAAAGGCATTTTGGTCACCCATTCGATTCAAATCTACTGCCATCCTTATTTAAAGAGTACCCAAAAAATACGAAGCAGTTGTTGCCGTCGTTATCAAGCGATTATATTAAGAATGATTAACATCATCCATTAATGATTGATTAATAGAAGGGAAACTTGTGATATTGTTTGGTTTAGTGTAAAGCCCACCAAGTCCTTTGGACTGGACATTTGAAAGAGCTAATATTTCTACATTTATAAAGATTGACAAATTATTCTCTTTTTTTTATAAGCAAGAGATTATATTAAGGAAACTGGAGAAGGGCAGAATCAATCCCATATTCGATCTTAGCCGAAAGAATAGAGGATGGGAGGTCGCTAATGAGAATAGTTTCATAGCGATTACAAAAAGCTACCCATTGGGTCAATGCATAAATTATTCATTAACCTCAATTCTCACACTTGTGATTTGCTTTTTTATATTGTGGCTTATTTCAAGATGTTACAAACAAGTACGATTGAAAATTTCAGTGACTACTATGCGTGCATAAAAGGTACAAAGAGAATTACTTGCATATGAGGGTGGCATTTTTCTCATTTATTGAGTAAGTAATGTCGAGTTGAAACTTATGAAAAACCATTAATACTCATTTTTTAATATTAAGAGTGTAAGGTTAAATCCTACCAATTGTCAAATTATTATAAATAAATAAAAAAGTTTATTCACCCCTCCCCCAAAAAAAATACAAGAATAATGAATTTTTTCAAAACCAATTCAAAATTGTGTTTTTTTTTTTTTTTTTTTTTTTAAATATAGGGAAAAAATAGACAGGATTAATAGAGTTAACCCAACTTTGTCTACTTCTTCAAATTCCCAAGCATGCCCCAATTATTTGGAAGTGATCAAGGATAGTTCAAAATATGTACATACTCCGTGCATAATATTTGATAATCCCAATCTTATAAGAGATCTCTGAAAGTTACATACAAAGTTTTAATCAATAATCAAAACCAAAACCTCCACAAATCCCATATTTTTATTAACGATGGACATGCTATTAAGTTTAAGAGCCATTGCTATTTTATATATATATATATATTATTAATTATTAGAGGTTTCCTAGGCCTCACTCCCACTAAGATTTCATCCTAAAGTATTCCCCTAATGACCCACGTGAGCCTTTGATATAATATTAAGATACTATATATGTTATATAAATATTTATAATAAAGTTAAAATAACACTTTATCAATGTCTTAGTAAAAATGACAAAAATTGATCATATTTTATGCACATGATGTGTTTGATATGTGGACATGTTGCACACAAAATCAATTCTATAAAAAGAAAAGGCGCTTTTTTTTTTTTTTTGATAAGCAAATGGGAATATATAGAAAAAGAAAGAGATCTGGATCAATTGCCAAACCCGGCTTCCTCCAACAAAACAGAGCGAGGTAAGTTCGAGATTGGAATTGAGCCAAATTGATTACAGAGAGCTGCCCAATGGGCAAGCGCATGAACCACTTAATAAGCGAGTCTAGGAACAGATCTAATAATTGACACTAATAATCGAGCAAGTTTTCACTTTATCAGTGGAACTATTATGTCAGTTTCCAAGTTTTTTAAACCGCATGTATGTGTAAGAGATAATTAAAAGAAACAGATTATGGTAGATTTTTTAAAATTGGTAAAATTACCAAATCGTCTCTTACCTTTATTAATTTATAAAGGCATTTTAATATTCTCAGGTGCAATCCAATCACAAAAGGAATTGACTTTATATAATAATATAAATATTAAAATTAAAGAGTAAAGCTCCAGCACCTAGGACAAGAGGATAAATCATCAAAGGAGAGGTCAAAGGCGCTTATACTTGCAATTGTATTACTCGTCCACGTGGCAACAAATACTTGGACACCAAGTTGGACATACCGAAAATCTAATTTATAAATAACAAAGAGATAAATTAATATTTTCAAGGATTAAAGTTGACTCAGGGCACAAACGAGTCGACTCAGGAAAAATTCCCGAGGTTTGGACTTAGTGAACAGTTCTCTTGAAAAAGTTAAAATAAAGCACTTTTGTTTTCTATTCATGGTAACAGAAGATAAGAGAAAAAAATGAAACGAACGTAATGGCGGGAACTTGGATTAAGTGGGTATACCCGCCAAAATCATCAAAGTTTAAAATTGGGTTGGGGTTCATTGCTAAATGCTAACTGTCATTCCTCGACCCCCATTAATTACATTGATTTAGGAGGATTATTCTGTTTTATTTTTAAATTTTTGCCTTAATAAGAATAATAATTTTTATTTTTTTCCTCTATACAAGTGGTATCATAAATTATTGGGCTCAAATTAATCCCGTGATACATTAACCACCCACAAACCCATACATCTGGTCATAGCAAGGTTTGAGATTTGATTCTGAACCTATTTTGAAGTAAAAAAAAACTTATTGGGTTTTAGGAGAAGGGAGGACCTAGATATGGGTAGGGTTGGGGGTTTGGTGCCCTAGGAGGAAAAATGATAAATAAGCCTTCACACTAACCCATTGGTTATTACTTATTAGGTTTTTTTTTTTTTTTTTGGTAATAGAGCATAGATTAAAACTTAAACATAATTACAAATCGTAATTTGTTGGTACAAAGCGTGCAGCCTATTCACCTCTATTTGTTTACAAACAAAAGAGGGGGGGGGGGGAGGGAGGGAGGGGAGGAATTTGAGTAAGGAACAAGGTAATGACCCTTAAGTTTAGAGGCATGTCCCATCCCAAATAGGGGTGTGAGGTTTGTAGAGATTTTAGTTTCGACTCTGTGTGGATGTGTGTGTAAGTGTTTGTTCTTTTATCATTTGGCAAAAAAAAAGAAAAAGAAAAAAAAAGTCACTAAATCTGTAGACAAGCGGTTTCCTTCCTTAATGAGGAGATCGATGCACTTGTTTTCTACACAGTTGGTTGGTTTGTTGCATCTCCATCTCACGGAATTTATTTACTAACCACTACAGTAAAAAATGATCGAGCTAAGAGGGTGAGAAGGTGATATATTGTCCCTCACAAGTTTTATTGCAACAGGAGCATTAGGGGCTGTTTGGCAATCTCAAATATTGGTTCAGTCGAGTTCAAACCCAACTTGTTCATGGTGAAGCAAGTGCATATAGGTCAGATTTCTTACTTCAATGCGATTACCAAAACACTGAGGCATTGAAATTGGACCCAACTTGTATCTAGGAAAACTGGTTTGGGTACTTGCCAAACAGCCTCTTAAGGTATATAACAAGAGAAAAACTTTCATGCAACTGTGACACAGGCCACATGGTGTCATTGGCCAATAAAAGTCAAGCAAAGTGGGATTGTCAAATACTTTTTAATCCCATAATCCCACTTTGCCTGACTCTCATTGACAATGACACCACCTAGCCGTGTCACAATTGCATAGAAGTTCTCCTATGACAATGCCTAGTATTCCACACTCCCAAGCCAATGTAAGCCCATCGCGTAAGGCCCATAGCTCAGCATTCATGCTGGCAGTATCACCCCAATTATTGGGGCACTCTCTGATCCATTTTCCCAGATGGCCCCTACGGATTCAGGTCTGGGATTGGGAAATGCCGAGCTTAAAAGAGTTGGGATATATAGGAGGGAAGTGCTATTTCCACAGCCTAAATGCTGTATCCACAACCCTCTCCTTTTCTCTCTTTAGGAAATTTCTATATTACCCTTCTCTCTCCCTATTTCTTTATTCTCTTCATCACTCTCCAATTCTTCCAACATTTATGAAAACCTAAACTTGAATTGATCATTACACACGAAATAAAAAAAATAAAAACCCAAAAAATTAATTTAAAAAATAAAACTTATCTGCATGTCATAGCTAGGGGAGATCAGTTATCCCATCTTCTTGAGTTGTGTCAATGGCCATCTCTAGTTGCTCAAGCTTTTGAGCCACATCCACCATGTCTGGATTTCGGAGCTTGTAAGTTGCACCTAATATGCCCAAAAGTTCGTCCATCCCACTTGCATCTTGTTGCTCCTCTCTTCCCACATCTTCCCCTTCCCCACCTTTGAGAAAATTTCACCCTTACCATTGCCATCACGAGCCTTTTGGTGGCCTCTTTTTCTCTTTAATTCTTTGATTCTTTAATGATTCTTAGTAAAAAAAAAATGTTCAACAAATCAAGTAGTGAAGTAAATGTGAGAAAGAACGAGAGATAATCAAATAAAAGCTTGGGTATGTGTTTGTATGCAATGATCAATTCAATTTAAAAAAAAAAAACATATATATGTATATATATATATAAAAAATGATCAATTGAAATTTGGGTTTTTACCCATGTCAAAGAGTGAGTGAAGGAATGAAAAAGGGGGGAAAGAGAAGGGTAAAATGGGGATATCACAATGAAGGAGGGGAGAGGGCTGTGGATATAATCATTTAGGCTGTGGAAATAGCCTCACCCTATATAGGATCTCCCTTTTCTTTTTTTTTCTTTTTTTGGTTTCCCAAGGTGTCCCTAGGCTTCGCCCAGGACTAATCCTCCGAGGTACGGTCGGGCGCCGAAGCGGGAACCTCTCCCAAGAAAGTTTTCTGCATTCACAAGGACTCGAACCCGAGACCTCTTGCTTAAGCGACCAGAGCCCCTTCCACTCACGCCAACCTTCGTTGGTATAGGATCTCCCTTTTCTTTGAATGCTAATGCATAGCAAGTCATTATGGAAATTGGTTCTTAACTAGTAGTTGCCATCATAGTCAATGGTATTGATCCATACCACTTCTACAATCATGTGAAGGATTGTAGGGATCTTGTCAAAAACAATTGGAATTTGTGTTATTTGCCATACTCTCAAAAAGGGCAACTCCTATGCAGATTTTCTAATCCATTATTGGAGCTCATGGAGGGGATTGCCTTTATGTCCTCGATAACCACTCATGTGGCCTTAAGCCTTTGTTAGGGATGTAATTAGGATTGCGCCATTGCATTTCATATTTGTTGAGGACATCTTTAGTTTTTACTCAAAACTCATATCAAAGTCAAATTGGAGTAAAAAATGCCAAAAACCTTATCTAATTCTTTACTCAAATATATATCAAATCTAGTTTTACTCAATTTTTTCACCAAATCAAGAAAACATTAAATTTTTTCAATAATCATATTTGACTGGAAACTCGCCGGCTCTCATTGGAAATCAATTTTATCTCTATTCGTTTTTGAACATTGCCGGAAGACAGAGTTTGAAAGGTCATTGGAAGAAGAGGCATAAAGTTGCTAGAGGTCTCGTCTCGATCCACGTCTATATGCACCTACACATATGAAGGGAAGTGGAAAATGATAATAATATAATCTGGGACAATTGAGTAAAAATTTGAGTCTATCAAATCAAGTTATCACTAAAAATTTTTCTTTCTCAACCCTGAGTAAGCAAAAAAAAAAAAAAGGGGGGGGGGGGGCTGAGATGCCCTTAACTTAACTGTGTTGATCAGGAGGGAGAAAAAAGATTTTCCAATGTTCCCCAAATGAAAAAGAAACTTGAAATCTTGTAAATGATCCCGAGTGGTGATAGGTAGGACGAGAGATGGAAAACCGAATAGGGGGATGACTGATGTGTTGGTGTTCTATTCGTTGATAATAAAAAATAAAGCTCAAAGAATCGGAACATTCATACCAAAAAGACTAAAAACCCACTTTCTAATTTGTGTGGAATATCCAACTGAAAATCACGCTCAAAATCAAAGCAAGAATCACGCTCATATAAAGAACCAAGGATCTTTATTTTGAAAATTTAGATAAAAAAATGAGGAAAGGAAGGAAATTCAAATCAAAATCAAGGTAAAATCAGCAAATTAAAAACCGAGATAAACTCGTTAAACATACCTTGATGCAATCAGATGTAAGAAAAATCAAGATAAAAAAATTAGATCCAACCAATAGGGATGAAATTGTTGAAAAGAATTACATAGAAGTTATCTAGATTATTCTGAAAATTCAAATAAAAAACCAAAAAAGGAAAAGAAATTCAAATCAAAACCAAGATAAAATCAGCAAATTAAAAACCAAGATAAACTCGTTAAACATACGTTGATGCAATCAGATGCAAGAAAAATCAAGATAAAAAAATTAGATCCAACCAATAGGGATGAAAATTCTTGAAAAAAATTACATAGAAATTATCTAGATTATTTTGAAAATTCAGATAAAAAACTAGAAAAGGGATTGCATTAAGATAAACCATCATAGAAATTACATAGATCCAACCAATAGGGATGAAATTCTTGAAAAAAAAATTAAATAGAAATTATCTAGATTATTTTGAAAATTCAGATAAAAAACTAGAAGAGTGATTGCATTAAGATAAACCCAGTGAGTAGCTCTGGCCATGAGAATCACACCATCAAGACCTTCACCCACCAATACTATGCATCTGTTAACCCAGTGAGTACCTCTGGCCATGAGAAGAAACCCAATCTGCACTTGCCGATGATCTCCTAATCTATCATTTCATTGTCGTTTTGCTATCATCGCGTTGCCTGTGTGAATATTATTGGGTCGAGCACTTCTCCGATGACGATGCAGTGAGGCGTTTAGCATATAACATAGAGATGGGAGAAAGGCATAGAGATGAGCTGTCTAGGTAAAGATGGGAGTGAGGAAAAAGGAGAGAAGTTACCTAGATCAAATCTGGATCTATTGCCCCCAAAAAGGGAGGTTCGTATTTATGAAGACAGAGAGAGAAAAATTTGGAAGAGGGAGAGTACATATTCCATCTTTTATGCATGTAGGGGTATGTTTGTCGTTTAACTTAGTCGGCATATTTCGCCTAACAATCACTTCATCTCAAATATTATTACTCAAATGATCCCCCAAAAAAAAAGAGTAGAATAAAAAGAAAAGGAAACAAAATTTCTTTTTTATTTTTCAATAATTTAAATTAAGAAAGGGGAAATCTATACAATATAATATATATATATATATATATATATATATATATACACACATAACGGAAGATTGCCTCCTTGTTGATGCCACATGTCAATTTATGATTTTTTTTTTCTTTTCAAATCACAAGTTGAATCTGTGAACAGTTAGAGAAAAAGGTAAAATTACCTTTTAGTGACCACTTTCCAATCTAATTCGAAAAAAAAGATAATAATCTATCAACTTGCTACAAATTAACTATATACTTACGGCAAAATAACTATCAGTTTTCTTTTTTTCGTATTAAGTTGGGAAATAATCACTAAAAAGTAATTTTCCCAAAAAGAAAGTTACTTTTAGTGACTTTTAGAGAAATTACTTTTTAGTAGTCAATTCCCAAATTAATACCAAATAAAGAATATTCTCTGCTAACTTGCTACAAATTGATTGTATACATGCTTCAAAAGGGTTACTAAGGTTTCATGTTTGGTATTAAATTGAGAAGTGATCACCAAAAGGTAAATTCTCTAACTTTTCCATTTTTTTTTATTTTCACTGCTCTTTTTCATGCGGTATAAGCAGGTTAACACTTGGTGTACACTGCATATATCTTTGTTTTTATGTGGGAGAATTGGAAAACTTACATTATACAATATTCAACCCAAACTTAGTAGACTATATCATATTTTTTCGTTTTCTTTATGTCTATTTATCTCCTCTCCAAAAAACTGAACGTATAAAATTATAAATAGTTATAATCATAAAAGGAGACAAATAGAGGCATTGATAATTAAAAAAGAAAACGCAACACACCAGAATATGTATTAACATATCAAATTGCTTAGAAAGTTATAAAAATGTTTTAAAAATTGTGCAAATATACTTTTTCCAAACGAGGGGTATCTCAAACCATTAAGCCTAAACTAATCCTCATGATGCACAAACCATCCTTAAGTCCATGCATTTGATAGTGAAGGAGTAAAGACACGAACTCAATATTAATGATTCCTGAGCCGTGGTTTTGCCATCTAAGTTACCATCATGGATGTGTATTATATATATATATATATTAGTATGAACCTGCGCAATGCGCAGGAATAAAAAACACTAAAATAAGATTCAAAAACCCATTTTGGGGGAGACCATACCTGGGTAGCAGAGGCAGCGTAAGTTTTGAGGATGAATTAAAACCCTAAAATGGAACAAAGGGAAAAAAAATCAATGAGAAGAAGGAAAGAGGAAGAAGAAGAATAAGAAGAGAGAAGTGGCGATATACCTGAGCTATGGAGGAAGATGTGGTTAAGAGGCCAATTGATTTGAAATTTGAACCCTTTTTGAGAAATTTGAACCCTACATTGAAAGAGGAAGCCATTAATCAAAGAAATAGAGAGATCTTGAGAGAGAGAGAGAGAGAGAGAGAGAAAGAATGAGAGGGATTTTCAAAATTTGAAGTGAGCTTGAGAGAGAGAGAGTGTGTGTACTTGATAAGAGAGGAAAGGAAGAGAGAGAGAGAGAGAGAGAGAGAAGCATATGGGAGAAGGCAGCAAAAGAGTGGAAAAAGAATGAAAAAAATAAGAGAAAAAACAGGGATGGAGGGAAGGAAAAAAAACAAAGAAAAAGAGAGAGAAGGGATAGAGATGTATCGGAAAAAAAAGAAAAGAAAAAGAGAGAGAAGGGAGAGAGGTGTACAGGAAAAAAAAAGAAAAGAAAACGAGAGAGAAGGGGGAGTGCATACAGGAAGAGAGAAAGACAGAAAAGCTGTATGAGGGAAGGAATATAAAAATTTAAAAAAGAAAAAGAAAAAGAGAAGCTTACGTCATTTTGTAGGCCCAAAATTAGGAGGAGATTGGATTTTGGAGGGAGTAACTATTAGGAAGCTACTTCATCATGTGTTGAGGTAAGAAAAAACACCTCTTTATATTACAACTATATATGTGTGTGTGTATATATATATATATATATATATTGTTAGAGATATTGGCCATTTATTAATGTGGGTCCCATGTGTAATTCGAGGTGGGTAAATATTGGAATTAATTAATCTCTATGTGGAGATTTAATTCGAATATTTAACTGGCCAAAATCATTAAAGGTTGAATGAGAAATTGTTTTCTAAAGTCACCTTTAAATAGTTGGTTGAAGAATGGTAATAAGGCTTGTCCCACATTGGATAACTATGAAATTCTGAGTGAATTCATATACACATACTTTGGACCTATGGTTTGGGCCCAAAGGGCACTTAAGTTTTGTGAGGGGGGAGGACCTAGCCAACATTGGGTTTGGACTCAAAAACACACGCGCGCCCGCCCTCATTGCACCGAGCCGGTGGGGTGGGGTGGGGTCAAGAACCATAATTTCTCGGGTCAATCTTCCTACATCGGATTTGGCAGCCCCATAAGTCCATAACCATAATTTCTTCCTACATTTTCTAATCCACAACCACTGAAAATCCAATTTTAAACCGTCACCTCCATATTGCTTAACAATTTCTCCAACGGAAGATTCGGCACTCAAAACATTAACAAATTTTTCCTCCCAACTCTCTTCCCTCTTGGAATATTTAAGGGCAACTAAGTTTTTGTTTAAATATTTATAAATTTTCACAATACAGTAGCCATTAGCCAATGATAGAGGAAGATTCTTCTTCTTCTTCTTCTTCCCCTTTTTATTTTTATTTTAAGCCTTAACATGGGTAGATCTCAAAATATAATAATTTGGGCATAGGTTTTTTCTTCATTAATTTGTTTTTGTTTTAAAGGAAAAAAGGGGTTTGGAGAAATTGAGAAAGAGGGAGAGGTATTCAAAAGTGGATCGCCGGGCAATCGTATGTGGGAGGCTATGGGTGGAGAGCATGACTATGGTGTGAGTTGGGAGAGGGGAAATGTTTAGGGAGAGAACATTCAAAGTAAAGTGAGAATATTTGTGTCCAACGGAAAAAATGGAGAACAACATTTGAGTTATCACATGAATAGCATTTTTTTTTTTTTATGATATTAAAAACATGGCAAGCATAAGGAATGCCACCTATTTTTTGAGTAGGAGTTCCTACTCAAGGTTGAGTAACCAAGCATTGCCCATATATATAATTTATACTAGTAGTCGGGCACACGCGATGCGTGTGTAACTCCTTCTTTGTGATGAAATAAAATCTTCATATATAACCACATAACCACATATTCTAAGTAACATATCCATTAACCCATCTCTGTAAATCATAAGGAAAAATGAGGAAAAAGATAATAGAAACCACTCATTGATTGGAAGTTGGTCAGGGATAGGAAAAAAGAAAAGAAAAAAAGGGAAAGTATTGTCGGCGAGAAAGCCGTGGTGTTGCTCTTCTTCCCTTATATGTAATTATATAGTAGTATAGAATGATAAGGAAAAAAAAAAAAAGACAATCACGGATTGGAAGTTGGAGAGGGAGGCTACAAAAAGAAAAAAAAAAAGAAGGAAAAACAGCCCATAAATGTAAGAATGGTGTTCAAAATTTTTTTTGAGATCACGCCTCTGCTGCAATTGATTCAACCTGCAGGGAAAAAATTTCGGCCCATAAAGAATGGTTTTTAAAATTTTTTTTTACTTTGTATTTCGACAATGCTTACCAACAAAAACAACAGAAAAAATCTCAAACATCACCGAGGTTTTGAGTTTGCACCGTTGCTGCATTTGAAACTATGCATACATAATAGCATTGGCAACCTGAACGGAAAAAATTCCATCCCATAAATGTAAGAATTTATTTATTTTATTTACTTTGTTTTTCAGCAACTAATACCAACAAAAGAAGCAAAAGAAATCTAAAAATTCACAACCGATTTTCTCAATTCGTGCATCTGCTGCAGTTGATTTCTTGCTTTCTGGGTATAGTTCTTGCTCCCTCTATGCACCCGTTCGTCTCTTTGGCGCTCCTCTGTGCACCTATTTTCTGGTGGAAGAAGAAGTGGGAGGCAACGTAGATGACAATGGAGTTTGAAAACTTTTCCTGACTATGGAAGAGAGAAGAAGAAAGAGGAGGAAACGTGGGTGGTTGGGAGTATTGTATTTGAATATTTGTGTAACTGTTTTTAGGTTGGTTAATTTACTAAATTATTTGTGAGGATTATAAAAATGTAGAGGTATTATAGTATTTTCAGGTGCAATCCAACCAGAAAGGGAATTGCCTTAATACAGTAGTATAGATTTTTCACAATATTTAATTTTACAATCCTCACCCGTGCAACGCATTGGTTATAAACTAGTAAACTAAAATAAAATGCAACGTTGTACAAGCAATTACATATAGGGATGGCGGGAAATGTAACGCGTGTCTCACACGCCTCTTTTTCCCTTTCTCTCACACATCGCCCCGCCATTTTCCAGACCCCATTGTTCTGCCCTCTTCGTTTCAAATCGTGCTAACTTGCGCCGAAGCGCACTATAGCATTAGGGTTTTACAACCTCCCCACCTCCCAAACCCCCGTCTCAGACATAGGGCTTCACGGTTGCTCCAAACCTTCGCAATCCCAACCCGAACGCGTGGAATTAGGGTTAGGGTTTTGTCGTTGATGGGGAACAAGGTAACAGACGAACTGCTGTCGACCGTTCGATCGATCGTCGGTTCAGATTACTCAGACATGGATATAATCCGTGCTCTTCACATGGCGAACAACGACGCCACTGCCGCGATCAATATTATCTTTGACACCCCGAATTTCGGAAAAAGCGAGAAATCCAAAACTGAGAAAAACCCAGAAATGTTAAACCGCAATTCGAGCTCCGAAAGCAAACCCATTACTGTGAAATCGAAGCGAATCGGCAATGATAACGGTAGTTGTTCTCTGGGTTCTGTCTCGAATGGTACTTCAAACCCTAGTAATTCAGGCGACGGCGATGTCAAATGTGTTGAAAATCTGAGTCGGTGTGTAGGCTCGGTTGGGAGTGAGTGGTGGTTCGTGGAGTGCGGTGAAGTCGCTGGGTTGTCGACGTGTAAAGGGCGGAGGGTTAAGGCTGGTGATGAAGTGGTGTTCACATTTCCGTTGAAGAATAGGCCTAATTCGCCGTCGCCAGGGAAGATTCTGGGTCGAGGGCGGCATGGGGCTGCTTGTTCGGAGATAGTGAGGTTCTCTACTAGAGACTGTGGGGAGGTAAATTTTAAAAAATCTTTCGGTTTTTCGGCTATGACTTAAGAGTATGATTATTGACCTCAATTGGGTTTATGGCAGATTGGTCGCATTCCAAATGATTGGGCTCGGTGTCTTTTGCCGCTAGTGAGGGATAAGAAGGTTAGGATTGAAGGGCGTTGTAAGTCTGCTCCTGATGTTTTGGGCATTATGGACACCATACTTTTGTCAATTAGGTAATGCTTTATTGTAAAGGACATGAACATTGCTTTTAAAATTTGAAAATTACTTTTATAGTGGCATTTATAGAATCATGGGAAGTGACCTTGTGTGCTTGCTAAAGCGAGTGCAATGGATTATTCTTTGGTTGCTGAGAAACCAGAGGAATTGGAGAGAAAAAAAATTTAAGAATCTCTTAGTTTTCGTTATTTTGTTTTACATGTATAGGTTAACAGAGAAATGATTATTTTTTTGGGGTATTTATGGAGTATCTGATGAATCTTAATTCTGCTTATATTTCAGCGTGTATATCAATAGTTCTATGTTTCGCAATTGCCACCAGATTTCTCTCAAGGCGGCCAGCAATTCTACCGACGAGTCAGTTGTTCATCCTCTGCCAACCTTGTTCCGGTTACTAGGGCTTACTCCTTTTAAGAAGGTGATCATTTTCCATTTGTGTTGCAAATCTGTCATGGAGAGTCTGTTACTGCCTTGATTATATAGTAAACATGTATAAGTGAACATAGAAACAATGAATTCTGTCATATTTCGGAGTTTGCTTCTTTTCTTGTTAAAGAAATTATTGTGCTGATAATTTGTTTCTTCTTCTTCTCCCTGCTCTTCTTTTTATTTATTAGTTATTATCATTTTGTAGTTTCAAAGGTTGCAATAAGTTAATTCAATTTCATCTTTGCTTGATTATCATTAGGCAGAATTTACTCCCAATGATCTGTATATAAGGAAGCGGCCTTTAAACTCAAAGGTACATTGAACAAATTTTTTTTGCTTAGCCAATTATGTTTACATGAATTTCAGTGTGTAATTTTGCATGAACAGGACAGTTCTAGTATTCCTGCCTCATTGTTACATGTCAACAAGTCTAAGGATCCATTGTTAAATGGAAATACAGTTGAAAGTGAGGAGTCCATCCCGGACACTGATCTTGATAATATTGTTGGTGTTGGAGACAACTCCGAGCTTGAGGTATTTCATTTTTGATAATATATCTTGCTATATTTGTAGAGCTTGCATAAAATGCATGAAGGTGGTTAAATTACTCCAGGAAGTTACATGTTTCAGGAAATGGATCCCCCTAGTACTCTTCAATGTGAACTTCGCCCTTACCAAAAGCAGGCTCTTTTTTGGATGATCCAGCTCGAGAGGGGAAAATGTTTGGATGAGGCAGCAACAACCCTTCATCCATGTTGGGAGGCGTATCGCCTTGCGGACAAGTATGTGGGATGATTGTTATATTTGATATTGTTTATGTACTTTTGCTGATAAAAAAATAAAATAAAATTGGTTATATACTTTTAAAGTGGATATTAAGTGGAGTGTTCATGTTTTTAGGAGGGAGCTCGTTGTCTATTTGAATGCATTTTCAGGTGATGCTACAACAGAATTTCCGAGCACCCTTCAAATGGCCAGAGGAGGAGTATGTCTCCAGTCTTAACTAATGTTTATTTCCATCTCTTAATTTATCGGTTCTTTTGACTTGAATATGCATTTGAAGATTCTGGCAGATGCCATGGGGCTTGGGAAGACCATTATGACCATAGCACTCCTTATTTCTCATTCCAAAAGAGGTGGATCATCAAGTAGTCAATCCACGAGTCAGCCCTCTGGCGAAAGTAGTGAAATCAGCCACATTTCAGACCAATCTCCAGAACCTCCGAAGAAAGCAACAAAATTTTTAGGTTTTGATAAGCTGATAAAGCAGAAGAATACACTTACCAGTGGTGGCAGTCTGATTATATGTCCTATGACTCTCCTAGGCCAGTGGAAGGTATATGTGTTGTCATTTTGATGTTTTCTATTTCCCTCATAAAATATAAATATTATGTTTTTTCTCAGTTTGTTTTGCATACTTATCAGTACTGTTAGACATGCTGTCTTCCATTTTTAAGATTCAATCTGAACATTTGTGTTTTTTAACAGTCAGAGATTGAAAGTCATGTACAATCTGGGTCACTGTCTCTCTATCTTCATTACGGACAAAGTAGGCCTAAAGATGCAAAACATCTAGCTCAGAGTGATGTTGTAATCACTACATATGGAGTGTTAGCCTCAGAATTTTCTGCAGAGGTAGCTTGAATAGCGCTTGTTAGTGTAGAAATCTGCCTGCACATTACGCTGCATTTAAACAAGACAAAGTTGTGCTCAACTTATTCCATTCATTTGTTTCCTTTGTAGAGTGCTGAAGACAATGGGGGCCTTTACTCTGTTCAGTGGTTTAGAGTGGTGCTTGATGAGGCACATACCATAAAATCCTCTAAGAGCCAAATTTCTATGGCAGCAGCTGCTCTAGTTGCTGATTGCCGGTGGTGTCTTACTGGTACCCCTATCCAGGTGATTTTTTAGTTTTTATTTTTTATTTTTGAAATCTCCAGGAACCCATATTTTGGTTAAAAAACTTATCTTTGTTTGTTGGAATGTTACTATTGCCTAGGCATTTTTCTTTTTTTGTAATTTGCTTTCAGTTTGGTTGCTGGAAATGCTGAGGAAATGAAATGTAACAAATTATACATTTTATGTTATATGTTTTTGTTTGAGAGAAGAGAGGAAAAACTACGTCACCTTAGCCGAATAGTTAAATGATAGCTTTTTCTCAGGTCTCCAGTAGTGAGCAAGGGCCAAAATTTTAATTTCTTTTCTTTTTCTCGATTATTTTGCAATGAAATGGAGCATTAAGCTAATATAGTTGGCAAACAACTCGAGCAAGTTCAATATTCTTGAGTATGTTGACAGTACCCATTTCTTTGCTTCCTTTTTATTTCAATTTTATCTTTTAAATCTGATTAAAAAGGAGAATCCTTGCTCTTTTTTGAAGGAAATTTTATTAGCTTGTTTTTGGGACTTTCTGCATTGTCTGTGTTATTTGATGAAAGGCATACGTTATCAGAAATCCCTGCATTATCTATGAAAAGCTAAGTTTTGTTCTATATTCAGGGTTTCCAGCCCGACTATTTAATCGTATGTTGGCTGTTATCTTTTCACAAGATTGGTTTTTCATGCTCGAATCACAGGATTGTCATTATTGCAAAATTCTTGACATTTCTTTGCATTTGTATTGTATTATCTTCTGGGCCATATTGATACTTTAGAGATTTACTTAGTCTTTAGAGCTGATTTTAGTTAGGCTTTGATAAGTTGAACTTCTTCTCTGATATAATTTGCAATCTAAACGTGGATATGTGTTGGTTTCGGGCACCAAGGTTAGGTGCGAGGCCCACAAAGCTTGGCTAGTGACTGATATGCCTGTGCATTTTTTGCCAAAGACCTTGTGGTTTGTGTGGCCTAATGTTCTGTATTGTGGTGTTTATATGCATACATGTATGTTTTTTTTAAATAAAAAAACTCCTTTATGTGAATTGGGTGTCATCATTGCATATACAAAGCTGGTCATTAATTATTTGCCTACATAAATTTATTCCTGGGCAGGCAGGATATTCTTTACTACTTGATAGTAATTTATTACTTATGTGGAATTGGTCTTTGACTTTGTGATTGTTGTTCTTCCTAACATTAAGTTTCATTGTCACAGAACAATGTGGAGGACATTTACAGTCTTCTTCGGTTTTTGAGGGTTGAACCTTGGGGTAATTGGGCATGGTAAGTATAGCCACTTCCTTTTACATGACATATTTATACATTGGGATCTTTTGGGTTTCCAAATGACTTGGTTCTTGTTATTTATACATTTCACACTTTCAGGAGGCTGTGTACTTGCTGATACAGAAACAACGAAGTTGCTTTGGTTGTTTCTTAATAACGTTACTAGGGTTTTATGTAGCCTTCGAGGTGGATGAATTTTTGATTTAAGCATATTTTAGGTTTCATTGGCGTAGGGTCTGATATTTTGTTAAATCATTTTGAACAAAGTAACATTTTTATTTTCAAATCCTTGTATGTATTCTTGACAAGGAATGGATGATTGTGCTAAATTGTGTTTGTATGAAAATAGCCTTTTCGAATTTGGATAAGAAAAACACATTAATAGTTTGGGAAGTGCTGTGTTCAAGATTTGTAGAAAGAGAAAGAAAATCAAGGCTTGTAGATTAAAATTTTTTTGGAGGAGTTGAGTTTTGCATTTCTGATTTCTCAACCTTTAAATCTGTAATGCTTACACTTTATGGTTGGATTGAAGAAAATGTAAAATATGCAGTGAATGCTTGCATTTTTTGGAAACAAATTGATTGTGTTAAAGAAGTGAGGCTCTATAGTGACTAGTTGACTACATATGTTAAAGAATTAACACTATGGAAAATTTCATATTATATGTTTGAGAAACTTCTTTTTTCTATTTTCCAATAGTATTCTCTGAGTGAGTTGATGTTGCTTGTATGATTAACCTATTTTCTTATCTAAAATAGGTGGAATAAACTCATTCAAAAGCCGTTTGAGGAGGGCGATGAGAGAGGCTTAAAATTGGTCCAATCCATCTTAAAGCCAATCATGTTAAGAAGAACAAAGTTTAGCACAGACCAAGAAGGCAGGTGAGTTGATCAGCTAAGGGCATTCTCCTATCTCGCATCTCAGCTCTTTTGCATATTCTACTCCTTAGCTTTTTGTTTGTTGCAGGCCAATTCTAGTTCTCCCTCCGGCTGATATTCAGGTGATTTATTGTGAACTCACAGCAGCTGAAAAGGACTTTTATGAGGCTCTGTTTAACAGATCCAAGGTACCTTCTGAAGTAAATGATTGTTTTTATTGCTTTTTTTATTTTAATCTAGAGTGATGCTTTTTTTACTTCATAAAAAAAAAGAAAAGGAAAATCTAGTGTGATGCCTTCTCTATAGCATGTTGATTGGAATCTTTTCAGGTGAAGTTTGATCAATTTGTTGAGCAAGGACGAGTTCTTCATAATTATGCTTCTATTTTGGAGTTGCTTCTTCGTCTTCGCCAATGTTGTGATCATCCATTTCTTGTGATGAGGTTTGTTTCTTACTTGGGTGTGGTTTCTTATAATTGATTCCTGCCCTGGAGTTATGATGATGATAGTTGATGGTGTAGGTAATAGAAAGCTGTAGGGGCATATGCTTCAATTGGTGTTTCGTTTAATTGATGAGTTCATATAATTTTTTTTCCCTTACTAAAATTTAATTTAATTTTTTTTCAAAAGAGAGTTATTTGATTAATGAGTAAAGTTTCACAAGATGTATTTATTCATGTAAAGGCAAAAACCTAACATCAATCATGAAGATAAAGAAGACCAATCATCTATAATATGAAGGGACTCAACCTGATCAGATCTTTTCTGCTATCCAATCTATGAGTAATTTTATTACTATTATTTTTAGGGTGCTGGTTGTCCAGATTACTGATTGGACATATATTTCTTCTGTCCAAAAATGTAATAGCTCGGATACACAATTTTGTTTGTGCTTTTACCTTTTAGAGTAAGGATTACTGTCATATAGGTTTTTTATTTATTTTTTATTTTTTCTTTTCACTTCTTTATTTGAAGAATTTTACAACAACAACATGACTATGATTTGTGACGGACAGTTTTGTTCATTTGATGTGTCAGTCGAGGAGATACACAAGAATTCTCTGATCTGAATAAGCTAGCTAAACGTTTCCTTAAAGGTGGGCGGGATGCTGTGGAAGGTGAAGTTAAAGATGTGCCTTCACGGGCTTATATTCAGGAGGTTGTGGAGGATCTGCGTAAGGGGGATCAGGGAGAGTGTCCAATATGTCTTGAAGCTTTTGAAGATGCAGTATTGACACCTTGTGCTCACCGCTTATGCAGAGAATGTCTCCTGGCTAGTTGGCGAAATCCTACTTCTGGTTTTTGTCCCGTTTGTAGGTATCTTGTTGTTATAGTGTTTTATTTTGGGTTTTGTGTTTCATTTTATTTTGCAACAGCAACTAAGGTTCTATTTTTATTTTTCCTTATGTCCTATAATGAAATTTTACTTATTATGAAAATGTACAATATGATTTTATTTTTTGGGTACAGGAAAACCATCAGCAGGCAAGATCTTATCACAGCCCCAACTGATAGTCGGTTCCAGATTGATATTGAGAAAAATTGGGTGGAATCATCCAAAGTCACTGCTCTCTTGCATGAACTGGAAAGTCTTCGCTCGTCAGGCTCCAAAAGCATCATCTTTAGCCAGTGGACTGCCTTCCTGGATCTCTTGCAAGTTCCTCTTTCTCGGTAAAATTTCCTCGCTGTTTAGATGTTTTTGAATGAACATATATGGTTTTAAAGATATACTGCTTCTTTATTTATCAATTTTCTAGGAATTCGAATTATTATACAGCATAGCAGACAATGTGAAATATGTGCAAGCCTTGCTGGGGTTGGATTTACCCATTTATGAAACTAGTTATTGACCTCTGCTATTATAATTGATAGAATTGAATACTTCTGATATAATCGATTCTTATCAAATAAATTGATAATATCAATCTTTATTAGAAAAAAAAAAAAAAATTGAATACTTCTGATTATCAATTTTTATTTCTTTGTGTGGCATACATTGCATTGTTAGAGTCTTCATGAAAGTTCATTTTGGCATTGGGGATGTTTACATGGCTGAAATTTGATTGTAGTTCTTTGACATGCTTTGATTTTGTTCCTTTGTTCTGTGACCTGTGGTGCCTTGAAGATGTGCCGTAGCTTTATCTTTTGGTTATGAATATTCCAGTTATGTAATCTGGTCGTGAATATTTTTTTAGTTGCATACTTGCACCACATTGACTGGTCGCTTGAAGTTCTTTGTCATGGAAATTTTATGGAGTTTGTATTAAATATCCTCATTTCCTGGCCAGGAGTAACATTCCTTTCGTTCGTTTGGATGGGACTTTGAATCAGCAACAACGTGAAAAAGTAATAAAAGAGTTTTCAGAAGAAAGCAACATTCTGGTTTGTCACAAAAACTGTGGTCTTTATTGGAAATTGGGGGTGTTAAATTGTCTAAAAACAGTTTGGTTATAGTCATTTGAGATTGGTTGTTGTTACATAGGTATTGCTGATGTCATTGAAGGCTGGTGGAGTTGGAATAAACCTAACAGCAGCATCCAATGCCTTTGTTTTGGTATGTGTGGAAGATTTCAATTTTTTTGCTTGTGAATTGTGCTATGATGCTTAAGCACAACCCCACCCCCCCCAAAAAAAAAAAAAAAAAAAAATGTGATATGGTTTATAGCTTTGGATGTTATAGTGGAAAGCATTGGCATTATATATATATTTATCTTATCCAATGCCTGTGCCTTTCTCTTGGTAAACAAGAATTGATTTAGTTTACTAAAGAGTTTGCTTTCTAATGTAAAATTCTTTCATGAATTTGACTAGAATAACATCCTTTTATTTAGAGAAAGTTTGGGTTTATCTATGAAAATGTGAAAATATGCATCAATACATCAACATGCTGAAGGAGCTTGATTAATTGATCTTGTAATTAAAATTTATAAACTATGTAAGAATCATTAACATTCAGTCAAATTTGTGTCTGTCAAAATTATGATCAATTTATATATCCAAATTTTCACATGAAGAATACTTATATTCATAATAAACCAACCCTTTTTTGGTGTAACCTGTATTTTTCCATGACACTTTAAAAATTAAAAATTTTGAGGGCATGTTTGATTTGCGGGAATGCATATTTGGGAATGAAGTTTTGTGGGATGAGACACCCAAAAATGTGGGTATCCGAAACTTAAGCTAGGGATAGGTTATCTGATTCCCATTCTCAAGAATGGATTGAAAAGTGCAACTTGGGCCAAAGAACCATCCCCACCCACCACCCACCATCCATCATCACCACCAACCCCCCACCACTATCACCACCCCCACCCACCCATTACGATGACGACCACCACCACTCAACACTCATCACCAGCCCTACCACCCACCCATCACCATTACTAACCATTCATCAAAATCAACACCACCACCACCACCACCACCCATCACCATCATCACCACCAACCATGTCCACGATCCACTACTGCTCATCAATTTCCACTACCCATCACCATCACCACTTAAAAACTACCTTTCTTATCTAATCATCGCTACTTTTAGTTGAATAATTGTGGACAGAAGTTAGCAAACCATGAATTAGATGATATCTTATGAATTGGAAGGAGACATTATAATGGTTTAGAGTTTCAGACGAAAGTGGGTCAACCAAATGAGATGTATCAACTTTGTCATGTGATGAACCAAGATATTGTGCCAGATTGATATTATTGTAAGAGGGTATCAACTTAGATGAGACATTGAGATATCGCCTGATATTGGGATGAAATGAGAGATATAGTCATCTTGTCTTGGCCTCTTGGGATCAGGTGATATCTTGTTCATATTAGATGTGAAGACATTTTTCTTCTGTTTTTGACTTGCACTTTTTTCCCAAGTTCTTCCATTTCTTACCTCTTTTGACAACTAATGTAATTGCAACGAAGGACTCTATTGGTGACGACAGTGGAGCAATGACTCGGATAGAGAGAGAGAGAGAGAGAGAGAGAGCAATGACTCGGAGCTATTGGGAATCTAACTAGGGAGGAAAACTACAAACGCGGAATTAAAATTTTTCCTACGATTCCCAAACCCATGAATCTTAATTATGCTTAATACAAAACCAAAAACCTAACTACCAAGAGAGTTAGGATACTTACAGTTGAGTCAAGTCTTCTCCTTTATGCTCCAAGCTTTTTCTTTTCTTTTTTGTTCCAAGCTTTGTCTCCGGACAGTGGTGAATGAGCAGCCCAAGTGTGCTGCCTCCAACGGTATCCACACCTAGCTAGAGCTTGTTGTCCTTTCCTTCTTCTTCCTTATGATTGCTAGAGGTGGAGAAGAGGGAGAGAGAGAGAGAGAGGGAGAGCTGTAATTTTTTCAGCCAGCCCTTGGGAGAATGAATTGTCCTCATGTGATCCCCACATAATGGGCATTATATAGCCCATTAATAGGGGCCGGCCATAGGGGGATTCCTAACCCTAGTGGAATTTGTGTAATTACTCTTAATTACACAATTGGCCCACTAGATTGCATCAAATACAAATTAGCCCCTTAAAGAACTTTTCTTTAATCACTTATACTCTTTCTCTCATAGACAATCAAGCTATGTTAGCATGATCAGTGTGTGACCCATTGGGTTCACATCATCAAGTAGTAGGAACAGCACAAGTTGTGCACAATGGAACACTTTCCATTAAGGGTCTAATTGAGACTCCTTTCAATTTCTTAATTGATTATAACTCATTTATATCAATTAGGACTTCTACTAACCATGAGTAACACCTAGCATATGGCTCATGGTGTGGTCCTTAATGAGGTGAATAGTCATTTACAAAGAACCCTTCTGTTATAGTTTATAGGTTACAATTCCATCCTTCCATCAACACAATGTCTCCAATTGAACTAATAGGACATGGAAGTTTGTCAAGTCTCTAGTTCAATTACTTTATACTCATTCATTAATATCAACTCAATGATGAACTTATGGAAACTCCTTTCCATATTCATTCTACCATGGGCCCATGGATTTAATGAGTTATATTCAATAAATGCTATATGAGACATTCACTCTCTTTTTCCTGAGAGTGATGGATTCCTTGTTGATCATTCAGATGCCTTCACACACATAGCAGAAGGGCCAATGAACACCCTTACAAACCCCTGAATAGGATCTGCACTTAGTGTTATCAAACTTCTAAAGCTACATGCATAAGACAACTATGGTGTCTCAGGTTTAAGGATTACTTGTACCACTATAACAATGAGAAACTGATTGACAGGCAGGTTAAAACTCCATTCAGTTTATCTCATATCTTTGGTCACATTCAGTGTACCTATTCTTATAATAGGCACCCACTTGTTGGTTGTAGTGTCTCTACTCAAATAGCTTGAGACTAGCTATCCTCCTATAGAGTCAACCTAACAAGTGCTAGTCCTATGGTTCATTACTGTCCATCATAGTGAACATTTAACTAGGAATGATTTAGGAGTTTAGTACAGAGATATATTTAGAGTCTCAAAATTACAACCCTTTTTAATTTCATATTCTCAACTCTAACTCCATGGACATATTTTGTAAATATAAATGATGCATATAAACATAATAGAATAAGCCCTTTTATTAAATCAATAATAAATGTGACATATATAAATGAAATCAATTAATTGTTCCTAATCCCTAAACAATCATCTTTATGATTAGCTCTAGGGCATAATCCTAACAGGAGCCGCACCTGCTGTTATCATGGTTGTTTTCTCTTCTTCTTCTCTTCTCTCCTCTCAGTTTTTCATTGGTGTGGACTGTGGCTTAGATCTCAGTGTAGGTTTGAAGATAAGGGCAAGGTTTTACTTTTTATAAGATACATGTATTTATGTATATTACAAGTTGGTCCCTCTTGTTTTTATTTTAGGAGAGAAACCTCTTGCAGTATTAGTTTGTTTTTGAAGACTACCCAATAATTTTAGTATTTCTGGAAAAAATTATTTTTTAATCTATAATTAACATATATGTCCTTTGAAAAGGTTATAATATGTAATTTATAACCTATATATAAGTTATCTTAAAATTTTTATTACTTCTACGTCAATATAGTAATAACTAATAACCATTCCTTTACCCGCCGTTAATTTCAAAAAAATAAAAAAATAAAAAACATAATAAATATCATACTAAAAAGTTAATGAAAAATGGTATCTTGTATTCAAATTCTTTGTATTTATATTTTTTTTACAATATACCAGCACTATATATATATATATATATATATATTTAAAAGCATATAGTATTTTCTAAGTTATTTGTTTTGCTTCTTATATGGTACCAATGTGCTCGCCCCCTTTTTTTTGTTTTGTTTTTTATTTTTCTATATATTTTTTTGGGATTTATTTTTGAACATTCTGTCATGCATAAGAGTTTTATCTCACCTGAATCGCGACGAGGTGACTGTGGCCGAAACACAATGACATTTGAGACCAAGAATTTGAACATGGTCATTATATGTAGCATAAAACCACTTTCAAAAGGGTATTTTTCTTTTTCTTTTTTTTTCTTTTTTTTTTTTGGGGGAAATCACATCAAATTTGTTATGTTTTTACACTAGGCTATGCTAAACTAGATTGGAATGAGAACAAAGTATGATTCATGTTTAGCATTCCTAACGTAGCCAAACATTGACATTGGAAGGACAATATGGGTCCCCTTTTACTTGGAAATTCATTCCCAGGAGTGGGGTGCTCATTCCCATACGTCCATTCCCACGAATCAAATGGGACCCGAAGGTAATATTGTATGTTTATAGGAGTTATATTTTGCCAACTGATCCACTAATCTCTTGGAGAAAATCCGCTACCTGTCAATTTATCCACAATAACTATGGTATGAAAATTGAAAGCAATGGAGAGGGGATAACAAGTGGTATGTAGCCCGAGCGTGGTGTGTGCCATTCCTATATTATTCATAAGGTTGAAATGTATCTAAGAACTAATTTGGTTGTTGTAGAAAACTTCAATTGTATTTTACTTTTCAAATACGCTACAGTTTAGGGGTTCATTAAATGATTTGTCTCTGTTTTTATGTCTCCACGAGATTCTCAGCTTAGTTAGATTTGTAGACGTTAATGTAGGATTTTGCGAATTAACAATTTCATATTTTAAAGGGCATTGCTATTTCCATTTTAGAATATGCTGCATCCATCAAATGCTGTGAGAGACGGATATGGGTGGATACAGCAAAATCCTGTGACATATGCAAACCCTTAAAATTATGAGATAATTGCTTATATAGTTTGTTAAAGTTCTCTGACTCTATTTTGACCAAGATGCTTTGAAAGATCGTCTTTAAATAGTGCCAATAGGGTTACCAATGTTCAACTCATCGAGGAGTCTGCCTGATTGTGTCATTGAATCATATAGTCTGGTTTCCTATAAATAAACGAAGTCTGGTCTTCCCACTTTTGTTGTTTTGTTTCCACATTAATGTGTTCTAATTTTTAGTTGAGTAATTTCATGATTAATATGTCAATGTGGTTCAATTTTTATGTAGGATCCATGGTGGAATCCAGCCGTAGAGGAACAAGCTGTCATGCGGATTCATCGCATTGGACAAACTAAAAGGGTGATGATCAGGCGGTTCATTGTAAAGGTACATTTTCTTTCTTGACTTGCAAGGCTATGCAACTAGAGGTTATTCTTTTGTTGCTTCACTGGCAGAATGGCACTGTCTGTAGAGTTTGAGTGAGTTCAGGAACTAATGTTCCGGACTCCAATTAAGAAAATAAATCTTAAGAAGAATCATTTTCACCAAATGGGATCACTGTTGCATCTTTCTTTGTGCTTTAAAATTTCATTGGCAAAGCTACGTGATAAAAACATAAAAATAATTTGAATTCAGAGTCTGGTATATGGGTTTGGCCCAACCATGTGAATTTGTCCTAGTTCTTAGTTTAACTGATACGGACCGTGAACATCTGTTCAAATAATCTTGGATGGCAGGGAACGGTTGAGGAAAGAATGGAGGCAGTGCAAGCCCGTAAACAGAGGATGATCTCTGGTGCCTTAACTGATCAAGAAGTTCGAACTGCACGTATTGAGGAACTGAAGATGCTTTTTACTTAAACCAGGAGAGAAAACACAGATATTTTGCATTTCACTTTGATACAGTGTTTTGCTTTAGCTTTGAAGAGCTCTTGAAATCATGATGTCCAGAACTCAACAAACAGAGGTGCCCTTCATGGGGTATTGGACCTTTGAGTGCTCTCGAGGTTTATCTAAGCCAATAGCATATGGTTCCTGGATGAGGTAGATCGGAGGCCAGAAGGGTTTTGAATGTGCAGTTATCGTGCATCGGAAGCAGGAGTTTTGTTCAGAGTGGAGCTTCCTTTGGTACATCGCTGGATGCTATATGGAGTGACATTTGTTGCACTTGGTTTTGGTTCAAGATGAAGGCAGGTTTGTTCACATTCTAATTCTTAGATAGAAGAACCAATTGTACATTATGTCACAGTTTTTAGTATGTTCACAAGAATGTATATCAAAAATTGCATGGAAATGTAAATTTAATGTCTGATTATTATGCAGCAACTTTAATGTAATTTGAACTGTATAATCATTTAGTCTGTAAATTTGACCATCATCTATGATAGTGCCTAACTTTGCTTATATAATGTTTGGAGTCCTTTATCTTTCACACAAGTTCGGTGGAGGGTGGTGCTAGGTAAACGGCCAAATGCAAGAACATTTGATCTTAGAGAGAAAAATTTAGTGTAAAAAATAGTCGTATATGTTAAATGAGCAAGCCTTTTGTGGGTAGTTTGGATTTTCGGGGGAGGGAGGGAGGGACCTTAGCACCAATAGCCTGTTGGCCTTCTGACACTTCCCTTTCATTATTATTATTATTTTTTCTTTCAAATCTTGGTAAGAAAGGGGAGGTATTTGTTTCAAGTAGTGATAGAATCATAGAATAAATTTAGACGTGTGTTATCTGTGCATTTTGATGTGTGGAGAAGGAAACAGTGCATTTTGGTGCACAAAAGGGTGACCATGGCACAAAAGATCAGGGTAACATGACCTATAAAACAATATATATTCTAGATTTTTTAGAAAATGAAATAACATTTCAATTAAAGATAAATTCATAATTCCTATTTAATTTTTTCCCAAATGATAGGAGAACACACTAATGTAGAATCGGAATCAAGATCTTTGTAAATTCCACACCCTTATTGAGGTAGGACGTGTCATATATTGTGTATATTCTCAAAATTTTCTCTATTCACCATCTATTTATAAAATGGAAAATACCTTCTTCGCTTAACACTTTTCCTTTTGATTATTCTGTTGTCAGTGGCTCATTACATTTAATCAAAAAATTTTTTTTGGCCAAGCAATGAGGTGTTCAAATTGTCTATGCCTGACTAATCCCTGCTCCTTACGTGGGGCTACCGCTTGATGAGGTCGTTTAACTGGTGGCTAGTTAAGAGAGATTGGTTAATTTCGAATCTGGGATGTTTAAATTTACAGTTCACCTCTTTGCTGTTAGGCCAACTCTCATTGCTTACATTTAATCAATTTTAAGTTACCAAAAAATAGAAAAGAAGAAATTGTCTATTTCATCCAACATCGAATGGCTTATCATTAAAAAAAAAAAAAAAAAAACCCTTATTACAATATTTTAAATATCTTTCTTCTATTTTTCTTATCTGTTTTCAAGTTCAGGAAATATCGACAAATAACTCCATGTGGTTGTTTAACTGGTTCATATAACTCCTCCTCATGGAACCGAATATACTTGTTTCAACTTTTGGTACTCCAAACCATTCAACCAATCAACAGTAAAAAAAAGAAAAAAAAGAAAAAAGAGCGTGTTCACTTGGGCAATTTTGTGCCAAACCGTCTGACCTGGTGGGGTTCCAATGGATGGTTATTCTCTGTCCCATTATGAGGATAAAGCTACATTCTTATATAAAAGGTTTGTTTTAATTACTAGGATTTAACTATCTCAATGGATCTCACAGCTTTACCTCCTATTTTCGAGTAAAACTTTTATGTAACTGTAATATGATCAAGTGATATCATAAATCAATCAGATTCAAGTAAAGTATAAATATCAGTGTATTTGTTGATCTCATTTTCTTATTTTACTTGAAACTAATTGGCTTATGATATCACCTTACCATATCATACTTACATAAAGTTTTTGCCCTTATTCTCCCATAGTGAGGCAAAGTGTTGGGTTCCAAAAAGGAAAAAGCCCCCCTTGGTTGCTCGATGGTAGGAAGCAGCGCAAACGGTGTCGTTCGGATGGATAGTTAATCTCTCTCCCCCTCTCTCCCTCCGTCCGAGTGAGAAGTTAGAACGGGCAATAACCATGAGTGCAGAAAACGAAGCCACCACACCACGGCGGAGCGTATCATGCGCCACCTGCTTCGACAACCTCTGGTTTTGCTACTGTAAGCTCCTCTGGTTTTCCCTCTTTTCAAAAACTCCTCTTTGTTTTGGCTCTCAAAATGCAACCTCTCACTTCCATTTTTTTCATTTCCAGATTTCCCACCTCAAATCGATGGTTCCCCAACTAAATATGTTTAAACTCACAAAATAATTCAATATTATCTCATATTTTTTGAAAAATCAAGTTCCCTACAATTCTAATAGCCTATGTCCATGATTAGGGTTTTGGTATTTAACGTTATTGTTCGGAATATGTGTATACATGAAACCCCATATACCTAGGGTTTTTTTAGTTTAGATGGATATGTGTTTCTATATTTTTTATTTTTGGTTGTTGCCAATAGGGGTATCCAGACCTTTGTCCTAGCGGGTATGGCCACTGCCCAAGATAAACCTGACTGGTGGCTGGCCCCAAGGAGTGGGAAGTCGAATTCAAGGCTTTCTGCTTCGTGAGGCTTAAGTCCCAGTGACCATTAGTCTATCAATGGGGGTTGTGTGTTTGTGTGCATATATATATATGTGTGTGTGTGTGTGTGTGTGTGTATAGATAGATAGATAGATGTAAGAATGTAGCTTTAATTGATGAATTGTGCTGAAGCTTCTCACACGAGCTTAATAGTTTATATATATATATATATATATGTATATATATATATGTATGTATGTATGTATAGATAGATAGATAGACGTAAGAATGTAGCTTTAATTGATGAATTGTGTTGAAGCTTCTCACATGAGCTTAATAGTTTCTGGTACATTGTTATAAAAAGGTAAAATGGAATGGATCATAATGGGTGGAAGTACTTTATTGGTTTTAAGATCTAAAAATCAATGGACTTTTCGCTTTCAAAAGCAAGAAAGTAATTTGAAATTTCTAACAAAATGATGGGTAGAATAACTATCATACTTCAAAATAGTCCTTTTTGGTCATTAGAAATTCATTAATGCTCATTTTCATGCATTAATTTATTGTACATAATATTAATTTGGTGTGGGTGTGGGTGTGTGTCTTTGTATATAGATGGATAGATAGAATGTTAAACTGGCAGGTAATCATTGGATTGTTCGACCCCAACCTAATGTGGTTTTATATAGATCGGTATATATGTATGTGTTTGTGTATGTTAATGGTTATAAGAATGTAGCTTTAACTAATAAATTGCTTTGAAACTTTTCATGTGAGCTTAATAGTTTGTGGGTCTTTGTTATACAAAGTAAAATTGAATTGATCATACTGGGCGGAAGCACTTTCAATGCACCTTTTTCTTTCAAAAGCAAGCAAGTACTTCAAAATTGCTAGACAAACAATGGGGGTGACAATCAAACACTCTTTTTCGTGCGTTAACATCCAGCATACCATTAGAGATGTTTTTTCTGAATGTGGCCAATCAAAACTGACGGGTAATTGTGTTTTGGCAGCTCCAGTTCATCAGATGCAGCAGTATTATCGGCTAGGAGGTCTCGATAACTGTTCTGACAAATGGAGTGCTCTCATTGATTGTTTGACTTTGAAAACAAAACGATCCTCTGAGATGCAGGTGTGTCTTCAAACTTAAAATACTTATAGGTCAGGTATTATGTTGTGTGCTTCTTATTGAGCTTCTCAAGGTTTGCTTGTCAACCTTAGAACCAACATTTTCTTGAATTGTTTCTTAATTCTTTTTTATTTTATTTTATTTTTTATTTATTTAATATTTGAGGACTGTGGACGATCTTTCTGTAGAAACTTTCTTAGTGGACCATTTTGTGCTGTATTGACCTAAGTTGAAAACTGGGATTCCTTGGCAGAATATTAAAATGCAATTTTTGTTGCCTCTACTTTTTTTTATGGTTCAACTTCAACCCTCGATTTGTTAGAAGATGTGGCAGAAAGTGGGTGCAGGAGTGGCCACAAGAAGTGTATCATAAAATTAATAATATGGGCATTGATGATAAGTTGGTAAGGTGATCATTGTAATTGCGACCTTTGCTTTTATCCTAGCGACAGTAGTTCATGCTACTGAGGTTTCATCGTTAACATGGTGACAAATTCCTAATTCTGTACATATTTGGATCGGAATACATCAAATTTGGGAATTATTGAATATAATGTGCAAAGGGAAAGGAAAAGAAAAAAAAGAAGGGAGGGAGAGATAATCAATGCTTGAAAAAGTTAAAATATATGATGTCCTTGCATTATGAATAATTTGTGATCTATTGAAGTTTACATGATAAATTTGTCACATATAAGAAAAAGTTGCGAACAATTAACCTCCTCTTTGGAAGGTTGTTGAGTTTTGTCTCATTGATTCCTAGAAAACTTAAGCTAGAGAACTTTCAAGGTTGTACGGTAACAACCACAGGCTTATCCTGAACTGCGGAGGTTATTTGATAAATGTCACAATGAAGTGTGTTACGACAAAAATTACTGATTGTGACCTTTGCTTATACACTGACAACTTAACCTGTTGCAGTGATCCAATTGATATATTAGTCATGTTAACTGCGAAGGTTGTATATTAATGATTGGTTGTTAATTCTAGTTGCACTTTCACATAGGAGGCATGAGACACTATCTTTATTGTTCTCTTACCGTAGGAATACCCAAAGACTTCTATTTCAGATCATGATAACATCGAGTTTTCCATTCGTCAGGTGAGGAGACTAACCCCAAATTCACTGTAGTCTCTGCTTGGAGAACTCTTCCTCTCTTCCCCAAACTATTCCCTGCAAGGTGTCTCTGATCCAAATTTTATATCAGTTTAGAACAGACTTGGATATGCCTGTTTTAAATTTAATTCCTATTTGTAATGAATTTTAGAGGCCTGCTTTCCTTGAACCTGAGGCTGGACCATACAGAGTAAAATCCAAGACGACTTGGATCACCTTTTCCAGGAATTTTGCTTCAATAATGATGCAGGATGCAGGATCCATATTTATTTATTTTTTGATAAAGATAGGATCCATATTTATATCATCATAAGAATTGGAATTTTGGCCAAAGTTGTTTTTGGTCTATGGAAAAAGAAGGTTTGCATTGACATTACCTCATTGACAACCACAATCTTTCCCTATTACGTCTGCTTAAGGTGTACTTCAGCCGGAAGCAACTTAATCATGAAGGAAAATTTTGGACCTTATGTTTACTGTTTTCGTCTGAGAAAATTTTGAACAATATCCATGTATATGTGGTTTTTCATCGTTCTTGTTGGGTTTTAGCTGATGGAACCATGACTTGTGGTGCTGTGAAGAATGTAAAGCACTAGGGCTACAGGTTTGAATTAGTATTCCTTTTATTGCATGGTTTGGGGTGGTTGATAAAGCCCTTAATACTACTCTAGGTGCTATGTTTAATTCCTTTTTTATTTTATTTTATATATTATTTGATTATTCTTTTCTATCTATATATATTTATTAGAATGTTTTCAGAAAAATTTTAAAAAGTTAAGTAGCTGCTAATTTTAAACCTGCCTGATAGCAGACTATATGGATAAACTTTGTAGTTTCACAGCCACCATTAATCTAGTCTTACACTGGGCCCAATACTGCTCCTTTAATCTGTGATTGCCATGTATGATATTTATGTCTTCTTTTAATGGAGCTAAGCCTGTAAGATAGTGAAATAGGTTTGTTTAAGTAAGTTCTTCTTTTAAAGCTTACAACATAAGTTAGAACTGGACTCCTTTTTCTTCTGTGATACTGGCAAATCCCATTAGGACAGGAAATAGGTAGAACCGTCATTCCAACATCTTCCTTATAATCCACCTTGAACCATTGCCGTCTAAAGAGTTGGAATTGCCATTATTTGTAATTCTGTTCTCATGTTATTGTAATTTTAATTATTTCATTTATTTATTTATTTTTGTACATAGAAAAACATGATTACATAGCCTCTAACTCAAGTCCTTTTTACTCAACTGAGCAATAGATGGTTGGTTGCTATTGTTCTATAGCAGTCACAAAACCCTCTATTTGCAGTTCAAGTTATGCTATAGAATCTAATTTGGCATGTTGATTTTTCTGCTCTGCCTAGGCAGTAACGAGTTGGATTTCTGATTGCAGGAAATCCTGGAAACTCGTGAGAAAGCGAAGCCCCACATCTGGACTCTTCGGACGCCAGAAGAAGCGTCAGCTCACTGGAAAGAGCTGTTTGGAGACATAGATGGAATGGAATGACTGGGGTCCAAGATTTTCTGCTGCTTTTGAAAAGTAGATGGCTAATTTTTTTTTATTATTTATAATCTCCATTGTTGTTTCCAAATTTCTTCCCGGTGATTGCAAAGCGAAAGAATAAAACATTAAAAAATTCCATGTTATGTCCCATTAACATTGTGCGAGAGGAGGGAAAGAAGAGAGAGGAAGGGGGGATGGCGTTTGATTCTTTTTCATCATTTTGATCATTGCTTTGCAGTTTTGTTTCTCTCGTTCATTTTTCTATGTTCTGTAGGTATTGGAAATCGTTTAAAACGATTAGCAATGTAAGGAGAAAAATTTAGCAAAATGAAGAGTTGAAAGTTTGCTTCACTCCTATTGATTTTATTTATTGATTTTTGTTATTTTATTGTTCATTATCTTATTTTTTATTTTGCATTCTTGGGTTATCGCAGGAGAATTTTCCCCCCTTTTTTTTTTAATGCAAAAATATTTCAAATAATTCTCCCAGTGTTAGCAGCTAGTGGCGGGCAAATTGTTCAATGTGCTAGTAAGCTGGATCGATCTACTAGCATGTTGGCAATTGTATAACTAAAAAAATGGAAATAAACAATAATAAGTAAATGCATTTTCTATTCATTGAGCTATAATTAATTTATTTCTTACTATTCTAACAGATTTGAATAAATCCATCTTTTCTTATAAATTTTTTAGTGGAGATTACAAATAAAATTTGCCTATTTTTCTATTCAAGGATGTAGTAAGGAATTATATGAAATTATATTTGAGTTGTTACCCTTATTTTTTGGTATAAAATTTAGTTGCCACTTTGGAGACACATAAACCTTGGTATATTCCCTCTTAAAGTTAGCAAAAAACAATTTTTTTTTTAAAAAAAAAACCCTTTTGAAAGATTGAGTTTATAATATTTTGATATCTTAATATTCGTTTACTTTTATAGTTGTAATTTTTTGTTAATATTATTTTTATAATATTGTCTATTTTAATATCATAACAATATTAGTAATAATATTAAAAATCTTTCATTCTTCATTTTTTTCGGGGCATATTGAAGTAATCTTGTCCTCCTCCACCTCCAACCCTCCACCACCCTCTCTTTCTCTCCTTCAATTTTTTTTTTTTTTTTTTTTTTTTGGAGGCTTAACATAGGTATCTGATATCTCCAGCCCTTTGAAATGAGATTAATCCCATGAGCTTGTACAATTCCTTGTTCAACACGTGTCAGGTAACTATTGGATCACCTTAGATCATGGAGGAGCCCCAAAGATATCATTGTGCAAGTAAGGTTTTAAACACAAAAGCTATATTTTCAGGGGAGCCTTGTGTGAATACCATAGGAGCATCATTTGAGGCCAAAAACCCTTTTTTTTTTTTTTTTTAGATAATCTTATTTTTCATTTAAAATTTTTTGGAGTACCACTCATTTTTTAAGGGAAGAAATGTATCATTTAGTCTATGACTGTAAGACATGGGCCAATGGTTTCTCAAACTTGTAAGTTAAGTCTCAAAAAATGAAAATATATAGATTCAACTTTTCACTTCCTCCAAAAAAAAAAAGAAAAAAAAAAGCTTAAATACAAGACGGTGATAATCATAATAAAAAGGATTTTTTACTTTTATTAGTTTGGGTAAAGTGAATTTCTTTAACCGTTCAAAGAAAAAACTAAGTTTCTTTAATTTTTATTAAAAATGTCATTTTTAATTGAAATCATTGTATTGCAAATTTATAGTTGAGCTTCACTAGTCGACTGGTGTGTTATTAATATTAGTATTACATTTATATTAAAGTTTTATTTGACAGGAAGCTTAGGGATTCGGTTCAACGGCCGAGCAAAACCGCCAAAAGAGGCCGCGTAGATTTACTTTAATACCCTTAACATCTTAATACTTTAGTGTTTTTGTCTCTTGTCTCTTCAATTCCCTTTATTTCTTTTTTGTTTTTTGTTTTAGATTTAGAGCTTTTAGAATATCAAACCAATTAGCAAATTTTTGTTAGTTAATAATTAAAATACTGTAGATGCAATTTAAATTGCATGAAGGCCAATCAATAATATTGACAAGATTACATGGTAGACAAAATTATGACAAATTTGTTGCATAAATGGTGCTAAGAAACATTCAATTTAACCTCTCAAAAAATTATATTAAATTAATCTTAATAATGTTAGTTTCAGATAGATAACTAAGAGAATTGTAGAAAAATTGGAAAAAAATCTGGAAGGTAGCAAATAAAATAAGAAAGCAAAAATTGATCATATTAGTAAAACGGCAATAAGGGGAGCCATGTTTAATGGGTAAGATTGTTAAGCAATCATGAAAGATGTTGATAACATATATGACTTGAAATGAGGTTGTTGAGAAGTTAAGATGGATTAATGACTACAAGAAAATGATATGACAAAAATGAATAAATTATTAGAAATTAGAGGCAAATAAGCAATGCTATATATCTTTTTAAAAAAAATTATAAATTCAAGATCCCAAATGATGTGGCATTTTGGTATTAGATTTATTTTTGCCTCACTATTCTAAAATTTAAATCTGTGTGTTGTTATGTTGCCATGTCATTTGGATGTTGAATTTGAAAAAAAAAAAAAAAAAAAATTGGGACAAGTAACATTTTCCAAGCTAAATATTCAAGTTTTTTTTCGCTTCTTGATACATGTAATGTGACTATTGGAGAAGCTACTATCTTTAGGTAACTCATGAACTCAAGTGAACTTTTCTTAAAGATAAAATGAAGAAGAAAGGAAGAAGTACATTAGTGGAAGAAAAAGTGCTATATTTCTATAGGCATCTTTTGGAGGGGATATGTTTAATCCTTTTTAAAATTTTTTTTTTTTCCCTTTTAATTTATGTTTGTTGAATGTAGGGTTCAACTTTGGGGAAACAAATATTTAAATAGTGCTTATCTTTGAGAAGTACTGAGGAAAACATTTATAATAACTGATCACGCCTTTGTGCATGTCAAAATAAACTTCTGCATACATATATAAAGAATGATGATCAGGTAACCACATGCTAATATAACTTATATCAACACCCGCATTGGAGGTTGTACCTCGACGACCTCATGCATTAGTAGGTTACAGGGTACATTGGGCCAATATACAGGATACAACCCCCAATGGATGGATGGTGCTAATATAAATTATACCAACACGTGCTGATGGGAACATAATCAGGGATGGCAATGGGTCGGGTCGGATGCGGGTCGGCACTACCCCATACCCGACCCGACCTTTAATTTCTTATACCCATGCCCGACCCGATACCCGATGGGTATGAACAATTAACCCCCATCCCTGATCCCACTGTTTTATTGGACTATCCATGCCCGACCCGCCCATACCCGACCGCCCTGTTGTTGAGGATTTTTTCTCCACCAATTCCATTTTTTTTGTTACTTACACCTATTACATGTTATTCATATAATCATATACCAAGCTATAAATGTTTTTAGCACCTAATTAATATGATCTTGTTGAAATAAAATCATACCTAATATGATCACACAAATATTATACACAAACATAAAGATTAAAAAACAAAAAATACATAATGAGCCTTCGAATGGACTCCATAAGCCTATATCAAGATAGGTTTAAGTAGGTATTTATATTTTATTGTAAAAAATATATATATTTTGTAAATATAGCGGGTCGGGTCGGGTCTTCGGGTTTTTTCTTGTTGGGATCCATACCCGACCCGTACCCGAAATTTTTTAAAAATTTATACCCATACCCGACCCGATACCCGAAAAAAAAAAAAAAAAAAAAAACCGCCCATTCGGGTATGGATCGAGTCGGGACCCTATGGATTGGGGCGAAATTGCCATCCCTAAACATAATCATATTTAGATATATATATATGTATATATATGTTTATTAACAGGACTTTACTAAAACGGGTCATCCATGTAGAGACAATGGTGGGTCCATAGGGCATGGGGTCTACTTTTGCCTCTGCACGAGACAACTTATATATAGGTCCACAGGGGGTGTGAGGTCCTCCACAGGGTGCGATATCATTCATAAAATTTGTTATAAGTAAAAAATAGTAGACGTTGAACTTTTACTCGGTAACATGTACAACATTACTCAGTTGTAATGATTATGAATAAATTTATTAAATTCAAACTTATCTTTATTTTTTGTTTTTATTTCGTATATAATTGGCATCTTCTCTACTAGATATGCCACATCATTTGAGATGTTGAATTTAAGAAAAACGTTTAGGATAAGTAGCATTTGCTGAGGCAAATATCCCAGTTTTTTCCCTTCCATCATGATGCATGTAATGTGACTATTGGGAGAAGGCTAGTCTCTTTATGTAGTTTATGGGCTCGAGTTAAGTTTTTTTAAAGAAAAAAGGGAAAAAGAAGAAATACAATATTAGAAGAAAAGGTGCTATATTTTTGTAGACATCTTTTGGAGGGGATAGGTTAAGTATTATTATTAATATTTTTTTTTTGGGTGTAGTGTTCAAATCTTATAATTGATTAAAAAAAGGGGAAAAAAATTTAAATAGTGCTTATCTTTTAATAGTACTAAGGAAAACATTTATAATAACATGACATGCCTTTGTGTGTCAATTAATAACATAACACACCTTTGTGTGTGTCAAT